>OY282449.1:144776979-145376979 GCA_958295655.1 Palloptera scutellata
TGGTTTGGTTGGTTTGGTTGGTTTGGTTGGTTTGGTTGGTTTGGTTGGTTTGGTTGGTTTGGTTGGTTTGGTTGGTTTGGTTGGTTTGGTTGGTTTGGTTGGTTTGGTTGGTTTGGTTGGTTTGGTTGGTTTGGTTGGTTTGGTTGGTTTGGTTGGTTTGGTTGGTTTGGTTGGTTTGGTTGGTTTGGTTGGTTTGGTTGGTTTGGTTGGTTTGGTTGGTTTGGTTGGTTTGGTTGGTTTGGTTGGTTTGGTTGGTTTGGTTGGTTTGGTTGGTTTGGTTGGTTTGGTTGGTTTGGTTGGTTTGGTTGTTTGGTTGGTTTGGTTGGTTTGGTTGGTTTGGTTGGTTTGGTTGGTTTGGTTGGTTTGGTTGGTTTGGTTGGTTTGGTTGGTTTGGTTGGTTTGGTTGGTTTGGTTGGTTTGGTTGGTTTGGTTGGTTTGGTTGGTTTGGTTGGTTTGGTTGGTTTGGTTGGTTTGGTTGGTTTGGTTGGTTTGGTTGGTTTGGTTGGTTTGGTTGGTTTGGTTGGTTTGGTTGGTTTGGTTGGTTTGGTTGGTTTGGTTGGTTTGGTTGGTTTGGTTGGTTTGGTTGGTTTGGTTGGTTTGGTTGGTTTGGTTGGTTTGGTTGGTTTGGTTGGTTTGGTTGGTTTGGTTGGTTTGGTTGGTTTGGTTGGTTTGGTTGGTTTGGTTGGTTTGGTTGGTTTGGTTGGTTTGGTTGGTTTGGTTGGTTTGGTTGGTTTGGTTGGTTTGGTTGGTTTGGTTGGTTTGGTTGGTTTGGTTGGTTTGGTTGGTTTGGTTGGTTTGGTTGGTTTGGTTGGTTTGGTTGGTTTGGTTGGTTTGGTTGGTTTGGTTGGTTTGGTTGGTTTGGTTGGTTTGGTTGGTTTGGTTGGTTTGGTTGGTTTGGTTGGTTTGGTTGGTTTGGTTGGTTTGGTTGGTTTGGTTGGTTTGGTTGGTTTGGTTGGTTTGGTTGGTTTGGTTGGTTTGGTTGGTTTGGTTGGTTTGGTTGGTTTGGTTGGTTTGGTTGGTTTGGTTGGTTTGGTTGGTTTGGTTGGTTTGGTTGGTTTGGTTGGTTTGGTTGGTTTGGTTGGTTTGGTTGGTTTGGTTGGTTTGGTTGGTTTGGTTGGTTTGGTTGGTTTGGTTGGTTTGGTTGGTTTGGTTGGTTTGGTTGGTTTGGTTGGTTTGGTTGGTTTGGTTGGTTTGGTTGGTTTGGTTGGTTTGGTTGGTTTGGTTGGTTTGGTTGGTTTGGTTGGTTTGGTTGGTTTGGTTGGTTTGGTTGGTTTGGTTGGTTTGGTTGGTTTGGTTGGTTTGGTTGGTTTGGTTGGTTTGGTTGGTTTGGTTGGTTTGGTTGGTTTGGTTGGTTTGGTTGGTTTGGTTGGTTTGGTTGGTTTGGTTGGTTTGGTTGGTTTGGTTGGTTTGGTTGGTTTGGTTGGTTTGGTTGGTTTGGTTGGTTTGGTTGGTTTGGTTGGTTTGGTTGGTTTGGTTGGTTTGGTTGGTTTGGTTGGTTTGGTTGGTTTGGTTGGTTTGGTTGGTTTGGTTGGTTTGGTTGGTTTGGTTGGTTTGGTTGGTTTGGTTGGTTTGGTTGGTTTGGTTGGTTTGGTTGGTTTGGTTGGTTTGGTTGGTTTGGTTGGTTTGGTTGGTTTGGTTGGTTTGGTTGGTTTGGTTGGTTTGGTTGGTTTGGTTGGTTTGGTTGATTTGGTTGTCCACAGGAGTTACACCAGATGGTTTATACTCTACAGCTTAACGTCGCTTCCGAATGTCGGGGAGGCAATTGGTTATCTCTTGGTGGTTTTACCATTGTCTGCCAAGCGGTGCGTAATTGTACCCTTTCTTATAATTGTAATTCACTTTAAATCGGCAGATACATATATAGGAAGTTTGTGAGATCTAAGCACGAGACCAGGATGGGAACCGAACCGCCAACGTTCTGGGTGAAAGTCTAGTGGTCAACTAAACTATCTAAGTCATTTTAGGCATAGGATTAATTTCAAAAAAGTAGTGGAAAATGAATTTTTAACAAAAAATGGTAACTTGGGAGAACTCCTTACACTCCACTTATGCAGCAAGTTACCAAAGTTTAATTACTCTTTTAGAAAGGATAACCGTTGCTCAGCTTCCAGTCTACTGGAACTCTAGCCTAGCACTCATTCACTAGAAAAACGAGTTGGCCAACCTTATTAGAGATAAGAAACACTTTCTATTAAGAGAAATCTTCAATGACGCATATTCCGGAAGCACAATAAATTATTCTATTGTGCATCAAATGTACAGATGCAGAATTATTGTAAATCTTTTTAACGTTAAAAAGTTTTACTGGTTTTGAATTAAGCTCCAAATATATAACAATTTAAATTGTAATGAATTTACGTTTGGATTTCAAGCGTACTGCGGCGGCACCAGCAACCTTAGTAGAAGAAAAAATTTTATCCTCAGACTCCAGTGAAGATTTTCTTTAAATAGATGCCATACAATAATTTTCCCACCAATTTTTCTGAGCAATAACATTTTGTTTTTTTTATTGCAAGCTAACTAGTAGCAATAAGTATGTAGCAGAAGCAGCGTAGAAGCAGCGTAGCAGCAGCAGCAGTACAAGAAGAATCACAGTAGCAGAATGCATCTACCACCAGTGAGAACACAGTAACAAAAAGTGGCGGCCAACATAAAAAAGTTTTCGAGCAACAACAACATAACAACCAATTTGCATCACATACATATATCAGCTAGCAGCAGCAGCAGCAACAACAACAGCAACAGCAACAAACAAGCAAGCAACAAAACGCATGCAAGCAAAATCGTTTTACGTACACACAACTACATACATATATAAAATTAATGTATTTAGATCAAGTGATGCTGTTTACGTCTTTCTATTGCTAACTATTTGCTAGCTGCTGCTGTTATTGTTATTGCTGTTGTTACTGCAACAGATCAAGTTAATGCTTTTATATATTCTTTAAGCAGCAGCATCGAACAACAACAACAAATAGATTGATTTTCACAGATAAAATTTATTGAAGAAAGCAAGCAACCCATGCCTGGGCTAGAAACTACATAATACATACATATATACATATGTATAGTGCATACTTACTAAGAGCATAATCCTATGTACTTCCCAAGTTCATGAGCTAATAGCAAAAAGAAGATGAACCACCACAAAAAACTAATGCTTAAACCTTTTGATGTTCTCATAGTTCAAACCGCTTCCAACTACAAACTTCTACTTTTTTTTTTTATCTTTATCAAGTTTTATATATGTAGCAAATGTTTTTTTTTTAACTTTTTTTTTTTTTTTTACAAGTGCGTCGTTGTTTCGTTTTTGTAATTAATAACTTGTCAGAGTGAAAATGACATGACCATCGAGCCATAGCAACAGCAGAAGACCACAATGTAAGTTTTAGTTAAATCTCAAAGGTAGGCACTTGGCATACACAGGAACACACATACATACATAGACACATACACACATACATACTAAGTATATACGAGTACTACATCCATTTATATCGGATCTAAAGATTGCAAATGTGTGGCTTTGGGCTTTTTGCCACTTTATTCAGTAGTAACAATCGTAATGTTTAAGTTTTATGCTCGGCAAGGGGGCGATTTTAGCCGCAAATGTCCTTCGCCTTTGAATCTGTCTTTGTTAGAAATACCTAAACAAACTGAATACCTAATACTTACTTACTTACTTAGCTGGCACTACAACCGATGATCGGTCTTGGCCGCCTCTACAAAGCTTCGCTAGTCGCCTCTGGTATGCGCGCGCTGGCGCCAGTTGATAAGGCCGAGTGCAGTCAGTTTGCCCTGCACCTGGTCTTTCCAACGGAGATTAGGACGTCCCCTTCTGCATGTTCCTCCACCGTGGTTCGAAAAAAAAACCCTCGCAGTCGGAGCGCTTTCTTCCATTCGCTCAATATGACCCAGCCAGCGAAGCCGCTGGAGTTTTATACGCTTGACTATGTCAGTGTTGGCATGCAGCTCATACAGCTCATCGTTCCATCTTAAACGATACACGTCGTCCACGCATATTGGGCCATAGATCTTACATGGTATCTTCCTTGATGGTCAATGTCCACGTCTCTGCGCCATACATTAGGACGGGAAGGATGAGGGACTTATAGAGCGTTATTTTCGTCAGTCGAGAGAGGGCTCTGAATACCTAATAGGCCTGACTTAATAGGCTTTAAAATAATTACATTTCGCCGAACCAATATGAAGGTGCTTGCAAGCCACAGAATTGAGTCAGTATTTCTTCACTTCTAATGGGGAAAGTGACTCATTTTACTTCACTAATTAATTTAAATGCGTTCCGTATGTTTACGGAAATTCAACATGAAGCTAATCTTATTCCGTTCAAGTTGCCTGGTGCTTTTAAACTTTTCGGAGACACTCGTAGAACCTAACCGGTAGACCACGAGCTTCCTAAGCTAGATTTTGAAATTTTCGGAACTTTTTGAGTTTCCCAAGTAAACGTTTCTAAATAAAATGAAATTTTTTTTGCGCCTTGCAACTTCCCAATCACCTTAACCTATGTACGTACTACTTGCGTCATATGTGTTTTAAGTCGTTGCAACTTATATATTTCAGCAATTCGGATTTTAGACAGCTGCAGTTTTATTTTCTTGAATTGATACCAGTTTTTTTTTTGGGTCTAAAAACAGGTGATCTGAGTTTTGAAAAAATTATTGGGAAAAATTAATAATCCCATTGAAATTCGAATTAGGTAGGCATATTTTTATTATAAATTTTTATACCTACAAATTTCTCAAATCGGGTGAGAGTTTTACCTCCCGAAATATTTCTCGTAAACATAATCACTGTTTCGAAAGCTCAGCTCATCTGAATTTCCTATATCCACCCAAACCCTCCCACGCACCCAACCCCCCTTGCCGCCTTTGCTATGAAAACCCATTCACGTAGAGTAAAACAAAAAAATTGCTGTACAACAACAAAATAATGTGTATGGTATTTGGTTTTACGAACACTTTACTCTTTCACTCTTGTTCGACCCAAGGCACATGACCAAAATTTTGTTTACAGTTTTTACCATGAGAAAAAGAAATTTTTATTTCAATGTCCCACTTTTTGATTTAGTATATGAAACAGTGATGGATTTTTCGATACAATTGTACTTTTTTCGGTAGACTTGGAGGTTCGGAAATACGTCTGTACTTAAGCAGAATTTTCAATACACTTTCGTACAACAGAGTGTACCCCTATGAATGCAAAGCGTGTGTTGATTGGAAGGAAGATTGATTGGTTGGAGGAAGAAGGAGGGAAAAGTACTTATGAGCGTTTGCTTTGACCATTTGCAATGGTCATAATAATCGGGGAAAATATTTGTAGTGAGCTTATTCCAAATATGCGCAGTAGGACAGATAAAAGAACTTACTCTGTTGTAATGCGTAGTGCGGTGGAACACCGTGTCTACGTGGAAGGCGTGAGTTCCGCTTGCTGTTCGTCTAGTTCTGGTGAATGTACTTCCCAAGTTCATAAGCTAATAGCAAAAAGAAGATGAACCACAACAAAAAACGAATGCTTAAACACAAGATCAGCATCTCATTAGAACATCTACCGGGAAAGTAACAGCAAAACAGAGAGACACAAGCCACTTTTCGACTATGTGCCAAGAAGTCAATGGAGCTGGAAACTCTACTTACTCCTATTAGCTTTATCGCTCGGTGTTAAATA
Source organism: Palloptera scutellata (assembly GCA_958295655.1). Lineage (NCBI taxonomy): Eukaryota > Metazoa > Arthropoda > Insecta > Diptera > Pallopteridae > Palloptera > Palloptera scutellata. Next base: position 144,782,665 of record OY282449.1, read on the forward strand.
CGTTCGAGGAACTCCAGTTGCGTTCGCGAAGCTTCATCCCATAGGTGCGAATTAAACTCCAATTTTGGATGTATATAGGTGGTGCAGATCATGCGGAGATCAGCCGTGAAATATTTTTTACACGGCCTAAGAAAGCCGAGACACTTGGCTGTTTCTTTCGACATGTCAAAAATGTGTTTATTCCAACGAACATATTGGATGGACACGCCCAGAATATCACGAGTCGCTGTCTCCGCAATAGCTACCCAACCAATATCTAGGGCTGGGAAACTCGTACATAAGATAACAGACAACATTGGGTCTTACGCACATTGAACTCAACTCTATTCGTGAGACACCACTCGGAGGAGATTGACTGGAAATCTTTATTGAGTGAGTCATTCATAACATGCCTTTTCATCTCAATCTCCAAAGAGTTAGGGTGTTTTGAACAGGAAATGGTGCTGTCATCTGCAAACGAGTAAATGGGATTCTTCGTTAACGACAGAAGGTCATTAATGAAGATAAGAAAAAGTGTAGGGGAGAGGACCGAACCCTGCGGAACTCCAGCATTAATGGCACGGTCTTTCAAAACAATTTCGTCTATCACAACACGGACAGAGCGGCCACTTAGAAAGTTCGTGATCCATCGTGTGAAGTTACTCTCGACCTCATGCGACCTTTATACCAAACACTGTCAAATGCCTTTGAAAGATCCAGAACAACCGCCTTGCTCTTACCGAAGCCATGTATACTGTGGTACCAGCGCTCGGTAAGCGCTTCGATTTCGTTCTGCTCAAGATATTTGAATAAGTAGAAGTTAACTACACTTTCCATAACTTTGGGTATCTTAGAACAGACTGCGATGGGGCGATAGTGTGCAGGGCCTGTAGTCTTTAGTACTTTTTTTTATTATCAATTACACTAGTTTACATTAAATATAGTAGTACAAAAGTTCCAACATATCTATGCGTCATTTTTAATGTAAAATATCGTACTGAATGCGAATCTGTCTCTCAATTATTTTCCTGCACGTGAAGTTTTGAGATATTAAATAAATCGTAAAACTTTAATTGAAATGAGATAATATATTTTCAAAATATTTGGAAAGTTAAGCAAAAGTATGCAAATAAATATGCAAGTATAGACTTTGTCGAGACTATCGGGTTGGGCGCTACAGCAAAACAGTTCATAGTGCATTTTTTCGATATTTTATATAAATTTACATTTTTTTTACATTTTTGCCCAAAAGTATGCAATACATTTTGTGTTAAATAGCTTGTGGACTTTGACCTATTTCAGCAAATTACCGACTTCTCCGGTCAAATAAGTCTGATGAAATCAGTGGATATCTCAAAATCTAGGAAATTGATTTTTCTACAGGATATGCGGACCAAACCTAATTCATTTGTGAGAAAAATTTAAAAAATTGTAAGGAAATCTGATTAATCCAAATGGAGCTTAGTTTAAAATTTGCAATACACTTTAGACAGATTTAGTACACTTTTCACATTCGATTCAATACGAAAACGATAAGCACATTCCAACACTGATAAGACAACATCGGAAAACAAAGAACAGTTTTGTTGATAGCGCATCAAATTGGAAAAATGAATCGCAGAAAAGAGAGAACACTTGATAATTTTTGATTTGTAAATATGTATATGAATGCGAGTGAGTAAAAACTATGACAGAATTTCAGAGAATTGAGAGAACAACTCCTTCCTTTTCCAATGAAGGTTAAAATTCTAAATATCAATTTCGTAGCAAAACACCATATCGAAGCAAAACAATGAGACTGGGACTATGAGCTTTTTAAGATCGATATTGACACTTCTTCATACGAGTGTATTGTTCCAAAGAAAGCTAAATACCAAACGCCGTCGGCATGTTCTACACTATAAGCACATTTCAAAAATTTGTCTCCCTATTTCTTTGATAACTCATTTATATTGTGCTTTCAATAAAATGGTACCTAACAATAACCAAACAAAATTTATATCACTTTAAAGTGAGAGTCTATAACCCATTTATATCCTTTCTATGTACAATATGAAACAATCCAACTCCTTGGACCACTCAGACATCGCAGCTCATACCAAAGCTATCACTCAAAGATTGTTTTCGTTTAATTACACACAAGTTCGAGGTTAAGACAGAACAAAAGTGAGGTCTAATCTACTTCGACTGCCTCCAGCCAATCTATTCCATATGAGAATCTATAAAGTGTATATGACAAATTTCCAAAAATAAATCACCCTTTGCTGCGGACGGGATTTGAACCCGTGCGGGATTACACCCTCCTTGAACCTCGAAGAAATTTTCAAGTCCTTGTACCACTAGGATACCGCAGCTCACACTTGAGCCATCAGTCAAATATTGCTTTAATTTAAGCTTTAAATTATTTCCAAAAAAGAATCTCGGTAATTGTTTATGAACGTCATTTGAACCCGTACACATTAGAAGTTTCACCCGATGCAAAAATAAATACTTTATTGCTGCGGACGGGATTCGAAGCCGTGTGAGCGACACACATTTAACCCTAAGAAACTTTCAACTGCCTAACCCGAACCACTCGGTTACCGCAGCTCATACTTGATCCACCAGTAAAATTAAGATTAGAAGTAAAGGTTAAAAAAAGAAACATTTATGATTCAGTGAAACATTGTTTTAATTTGATTAGAAGTAAGGGCTAACAAACAAAAAAAAAACGTAGGTATAAGCTAGGCCAATACTCTTTAACTACTATACATTTCCTGCCACACTCTTAGGAGAAAGAATAAAAGGTTCAAGTTATTCCCGAATAAAAACCCGTTAATAGGTATAATAAGAACGTCATTTGAAACCCTGTACATTAGAAGACTCCACCAATGCAAAAATAAATCATCCTTCGCTGCGGACGGGAATCGAACCCGCATGGGTTTTCACCCCTTGAACCTCAAGGAAATTTTCAAGCCCTTAACCACCAGGACACCGCAGCTCACACTTGAGTCCTCAGTAAAATTGTGTTTTAATTTGATTAGAAGTAACGGTTTCAAAAATGAAACATATATAAGCTAGGCCAATACACTTTAACTACTATACACTTCATGCCAGACTCTTAAGAGAAATTACAAAGTGCTTCTAAATATTGAGCTAATTGCTATTAAACGTCATTTGAAACTGAGCAGATTAAAAGTTTGCACCAATCCAAAAAAAAAACACATTTTCGCTGCGGACAGAATTCGAACCTGTGAGGGTGAAACCCATCGAATCGTTTCTACATATTAAACTTTCAACTCCTTGAACCACACGAACGCCGCACTCATACTTGAACCATCCGCGAAACATTGTTTTAATTTGATTTGAAATAAGGGCTAACAAACAAACAAAAAACGTAGGTATAAGCTAGGCCAATAAACTTTAACTACTATACATTTCCTGCCACACTCTTAGGAAAAAAAATAAAAGGTTCAAGTTATTTCCGAATAAAAACTCGTTAATTGGTATAATAAGAACGTCATTTGAAACCGTGCACATTAGAAGTCCCCACCAATGCAAAAATAAATCATCCTTCGCTGCGGACGGGAATCGAACCCGCATGGGTTTTCACCCCTTGAACCACAAGGAAATTTTCAAGCCCTTAACCACCAGGACACCGCAGCTCACACTTGAGTCTTCAGTAAAATTGTGTTTTAATTTGATTAGAAGTAACGGTTTCGAAAATGAAACATATATAAGCTAGGCCAAATCACTTTAACTACTATACACTTCATGCCAGACTCTTAAGAGAAATTACAAAGTGCTTCTAAATATTGAGCTAATTGCTATTAAACGTCATTTGAAACTGTGCGGATTAAAAGTCTCCACCAATAAAAAAAAAAAACATATTTTCTCTGCGGACAGGATTCGAACCTGTGAGGGCGAAACCCATCGAATTGTTCCTACATATTTTCAACTCCTTGAACTACAAGAATGCCGCAGCTGACACTTGAACCATTAGTCAAACATTGATTTAAACTAATTAGAAGTTAGGCTTTGCAAAGAAAATACCATCCAGGCCTACTTCTCTCACCACAAATCTAAAAAGTCTCACAAAAAAATTCCAAAAAAAAAACAATTCGCTAACCGCTACGAACCGTTTGTTAGCCCCCAGCCAGATTTCAAAAATTCTCGCTCCACTCGGACATAGTACATCATGTGGAGCCGAATCTGTGCCAATCATTTTCTTTGTCACTAATTATATTTTTTGTTTTCATTAAAAATTAAAAAGTGACTACCGTTTTTTCTACTCGAACTCATTCTTATACAGAACTTCTCTAAAACTGCAATTATTCATTAAAAAGCTTAAAGGAATAAAAAGTTAACCGCTGCGGACAGGATTTGAACCTGTGCGGGTTAGAAACCCAATGAATTTCTAGTCCATCTCCTTAACCGCTCGGACACCGCAGCTTACGTGTTCATGTTATTTATATCCCTTTATGTGGCACCCAAATATCCAGTTATTTTTGAATAGCCAACCTTTTTAAAATGGTTTAAAACCATTTGGTGAGCAATACCAAGATCCGTAGCGGTGTCGCGACTGCCTAAGTGTCAGTCTTCCTCCACCATTTCGTGCAGATTTCTTTGCTTCTTTGTTTGTGAATAGGGACTACTGAACCTATTTTAAATTCTTCAGGGTACTCTCCCTTCCGAAAGAATTCGTTTATGAACTCTGCCAATGGAATAGATAATGCCTCCCTTTACATTTTTTTAATAGTAAAACGTACTGAGACACCATCTGTTCCATTCGCCGATCTTGAGTTTGGAGTTTCTATTGTTGGACATAACTTCAAGTGAATCGCAATTGCTCAAAACAAATGGGTGAATTTATTCCGTCTAAGTATTAACTACTTCAACCATATATTCAATTCTAGCAGGTATTTCTACAATCTTTGCAATTTCAATTGAATTTTTTTTAAATAAAATAATTTCTTTATTCGTAATTTGTATTATGTAGTTCCGTGTGAGTGGTTTTTATGTTGTTTTCTATATATAATTTTTTTTTTAAATTTTACATTCTCTATTACTTGATTCGATATTGCTTTCTATTTGTGCATAATTCTTTTCGTTTTCGTTTCAAACACTCGCTAAAGAAAGACATTGCTGGTCTGTCTTCTTTTCTACTTAAGAAATGCATGACAACTCTTTGTTAGCCCCTGTGTGCAATATTCAATAGTTCTTTAAGCGCAGGAGAATTTTTCGATAAATGGAAGTCTACTCACATTACTCCAATCTTGAAATCAGGGAACACAAGTGATAGGATCCTTAATTACAGGCCTCTAAACTCTCTAAACTCTCAACAATTTCAAAGCTACTGGAAAAAGTTGTCAAAGATAAACTATTTTTTGCAGTGAAACAAATTATCAGTCCTTACCAACATGGATTTAATACAAAGGCGATAAACTGTGACCAATCTTTGAGTTTTCACTGAATAGTGTACATTATGGTATTGACATTTCGAAATGTGTATCCGGTTGACACTATTTAAACAGATTTCGCGAAAGCTTTTGACACTATTTCTCATAACAATTAATAGCAAAGCTTGGCTGCTTAGGTATTCACTCTACTTTCCTAGAGTGGCTGAAGTCCTACCCTTCGTAATAGGGTATGCCACGTTGAATTTGAAAATGTTAAATCGCGATCTTTTGTAGTCTATTCTGGCGTTCCGCAAGGTAGTATCCTAGGACTGCTATTATTTATTCTGTATAGGTATATTAATGACATTGGAATCTGCTTCTCCCCCTCTCACATTATCTGTAGTATGCTGATGATTTAAAACTCTGTTACAATCGGCGATTAAGCCTAGTTGATTGGTGTCAACGAAACAAATAGACACTAGACATAAAAAAAAATGTTTTCAAATGAGATTTGCAAGATCGTCCATCTAGTCGGTACCTTTCGTCCTATAGTACATACCTATATCTAACAATACACTGCAGTCGGTTCCTAGACTTGGGTGTTCTATTTGATACAAGGCTTACCACTGTGGGCAAAAGTTAGTAACACTTTGTTCATAATTTCAAATTTTTTTATTCATTCTTCCAAATCTATTTCGTCCCCTTCAAAGTAATCCCCCCCGGCCCCAATACACTTGTGCCAACGTTTTTTCCAATTCTCGAAACAGTTGTTAAAGTCAATTTCCGGAATAGCCTTCAAAGCGCTTAGCATTCATGTTTAATGTCTTCAATTGACTCAAAACGGTGTCCACGAAGCGGTTTTTTGAGTTTAGAAAATAGCCAAAAGTCACACGGTGCTAAGTCAGGCGAATAGGGTGGTAGGGTGGTTGCGGAACGATATCAGTCGAATTTTTGGCAAAATGGTCTCGTAAAACCAATGCAGTGTTAGCCGGCGCATTACCGTGATGCAAAAACCATGAGTTGTCTTTCCATAATTCCGGCCTTTTTCTACGAATCCCTTCACGCAAACGACGCATTACACTCAAATAGTATTCCTTGTTGACAGTTTGGCCGGTCGGAAGGAATTCGGAGTGCACCACACCTCGATAATCGAAGAAAACTGTCAACATGACCTTGATTTTTGACCTGCTTTGACGGGGTTTTTTCGGTTTCGGCTCACCTTTGGAATGATATTCGGCCGATTGATCGTCTGTTTCCGGGTCGTAAGCATAGATCCAAGTATCATCGCCAATTATAATACGTTTCATGACATCCGGGTAGTCGGAAAGCATTGTTTCACAGACGTCAACGCGACGCTGTTTTACCATAAAATTTAGTGATTTTGGAACCAATCGTGCATTCACTCTTCTTCGGCCCAAATGATGTTTTAAAATGGTTTTCACTGATCCTTCCGATATTCCAACGATGCCAGTAAGGTCTCTGACTGTTAATCGTCGATTCTCGAGCACCAATTCCTTGATTTTATTGACGTGTTGATCATCAGTTGATGTTGATGGCCGTCCTGGACGTGGTTCGTCGTCAACGCCGTTCGTCGTCCTCGACCATCTTTGAACAATTTGTACCAATCAAAAACACTTGCTCGCGACATACAATTATCACCGAAGGCCTTTTGCAACATTCTGAACGTTTCGGCACCAGAAATTTGATTTGATTCCGCACACAAAATTTAATGGAACTTCTTTGATGAATAATTTCACTCATTGTGAAAATCGCCGAATGCACTTTTTGTACTTCAGAAAGACAAGCGTATACTAAACACTAATGATTATTTTGATGTGACATTTGGCACAGATGTCACCGACAGTCATACCAACCTTAAAAAAATAATATTTTGATGAATGGGTTTCCGCGCGAAATTTAAATTAAAAAGTCTTACTACTTTTTGCCAGCAGTAGTACTTTCTCTAACCATGTAAACTACCTTGTATCAAAAGCCTATTCGCTCCTTGCCTTTATTGGTCGTAATGCCAGGGATTTCAAAGTCCGTATACGCGTATAATCTTGTATACGCCACTAGTGCGTTGGAAACTTGAATATGCTTCCTTCATTTGGAATCATTTCTACAAATACACACCTCTGCACGTATTGAAAGAATTCAAATGAATTTTTTTCATTTTGCTCTTTAACCTTTACTTTTTGTTGAGCTTTTTCCTTCGTATAATGCTCGATCCTTACTTATTACTTATAGTTTGAAGTCTCTTGAGAGCAAAGGTGTTATACATTCGCTCATGGTTGTGTATGACCTAATTTATGGAAATATTGATTCCCCATTTGCACTTGAAAAGATTAGATTTAATGTACCTTCACGTCATCTGCGCTACCATGTTCCATTTTAAGTATCCACTTTGGAAACTAACTATCTAATGAATGCTCCAATCATAAGGTCCGTGCTAGAATTTAACAAAGTCTCAAAACTATGCGATGTGGATTTCTCTAAAATTAGGAATTATTTCCAGCATTAAATTGAATCGTTTTATTTATAATTTTTATTATCTAATTGTTTTTAATTATTTTTACAACACTTTTTATAATTTTATAATTTCTAGTCAGTAAGAAGAAGAATTTGACTAAATAAATGAAATAAAAATTAAAATAAGAATTTTCATTATCCAGATTTCGCTTAGAAGCCTTTTCTTTTTTTCTTTTTTTTTTATGTTGAAATGTTTATTATGTTATTCACATTTCATTGCACTATAACTAGTTCTTAAGACCAACAAGTAGTTTGTGTATAAAAGAATATAATTTTAATGTTATTCTAAGCTGTTTTCATTAAATCACTTAGTTTATATTATGTCCTTAACAAATCTAAGGGCCTGGTTCGATTTCTTCTTCTTAATCGGCCTTCCTCGTTGACATGTTGCCTGAGCCTCTTCTTTTGGCTTGTGGCGCGGTTTTCGATTTCACTTCTAACAGTGATTATGTCCAAGCCTCGGTGAAGAGTTTCATTTCTTATGAACCATGGAGCATCTACGATGCATGATTTGGAAAGAACAGCTACAGGGCGACCTGATTCCACTTGGCCTTATCAACTGGCGCCAACACGCGCATAGCAGAAGCGACTGGCGATCATCGGTTGTAGCTGGCACTATTAAGTAAGTAATGACATACTTAATATTATTCTGTATAATTTCATTATTTATTAAACTAACTTGGCTAATGTTTTATTTAATTAAATAAAAAAAAATTTTTTAATCGTATTTTAACCATTTTAGTTTTTTTAGGTAATCTAATTGCTCGATTTGTTTAATACTTAGCAGTCTCATGATCTTTTCGTACCAGCAGCTTTGCATACTTTGGATTTGTGATCTTTAAAAACTTATATGCTTTATTTTTAGCTTCTAATTTAACTTTTAATTTAAAATTTAAAGAGATCACCGAGCTAGCTCATTTTCCATAAGTTGATGGAAGTTTATACTTTTGCCTTTCACATCATTAATTGGAACAATTTTATTCTTTCTGAATTCGATGCATTTACTTTTTAATTCCTAATTATTCATTTTGAGTATTTTCAGGTATGTTTTGAACTTTTTGTTCTCATTTCGACATAAATTCATTATGCTATCTTCTGTTATCTATAATATATTTTCATTTACTTGTTCTGCACTTTCCATTATTATTTCTTTTAGATCTTTACTTTGAATTTTTGCCTAATTTTTTACTAACATTTGTATTTTGTTTTTGTTTTATTGCTAACATTCCTTTCTCAAATATTCATAATTTTATATTTTAACATTTTCACTGTTTGTTTTGAGTTATTTTATTTCTTTCTTGAATTGTTTGTTCTCTTCAACTGAGTTATCTCTCTCTTTTCTCAACTCATCCAACGTGTCACTAATGTTTTGTTGTGATTCTTTTATATTTCTGTTGTCAATAGTAATGACAACAACAATAATGACAATGATGATAATAAGTTGTCAATAATAATGACGATATATTTCCGTTAGTTGAGTTCTCATCTTCACCTGTCGCGCTGGAACTTGAGAGTTTCTCTTGATGATATTGTTTTTTTTTTATTTATGAAATCTTGTTTTTGGTGCCATTCTTTTGCACAAATATTGACAATATTTTATTTATTTTTAATAACTTTTTCTTATTGTAAACAGAAATATTTTTTATAAACTTAGTTTTAAAATATTTTCTATTAAATATTAAAATTTGCTATAATGCCTCGTTTTATTTAATTGGTTTTCATACCGAGCTTATTAATTCTGCTTCCACACTCTCATTGACTGCACTTTGATTGTAGTTAGAAGTAAGAGTTAAAAAAAACAAACAAACATAAGTATATAAGCTAGGCCACTAAACGACCTGCCACACTCTTAGGAGAAAGAACAAAGCGTTTCAAAAAGTTGCCAAAAAAAAAAGCAAAAAACACGTGGTAATTGTTTATGAACGTGATTTGAAACCGTTCAGATTTGAAATCGTTCAGATTAGATGCCTCCACCAATGCAAAAATAAATCATCCTTCGCTGCGGACGGGAATCGAACCCGCATGGGGTTTCACCCCTTGAACCACAAGGAAATTTTCAAGCCCTTAACCACCAGGACACCGCAGCTCATACTTGAGTCCTCAGTAAAATTTTGTTTTAATTTTATTAGAAGTAACGGTTTCGAAAATGAAACATAAATAAGCTAGGCCAATACACTTTAAATACTATACACTTCATGCCAAACTCTTAAGAGAAATTACAAAGTGCTTCTAAATATTGAGCTAATTGCTATTAAACGTCATTTGAAACTGTGCGGATTAAAAGTCTCCACCAATCCAAAAAAAAACACCTTTTCGCTGCGGACAGAATTCGAACCTGTGAGGGTGAAACCCATCGAATCGTTTCCACATATTAAACTTTCAACTCCTTGAACCACACGAACGCCGCACTCATACTTGAACCATCAATGAAACATTGTTTTAATTTGATTAGAAGTAAGGGCTAACAAACAAAACAAAAACGTATGTATAAGCTAGGCCAATACTCTTTAACTACTATACATTTCCTGCCACACTCTTAGGGGAAACAATAAAAGGTTCAAGTTATTTCCGAATAAAAACTCGTTGATTTGTATAATAAGAACGTCATTTGAAACCGTGCATATTAGAAGTCTCCAACAATGCAAAAATAAATCATCCTTCGCTGCGGACGGGAATCGAACCCGCATGGGTTTTCACCTCTTGAACCTCAAGTAAATTTTCAAGCCCTTAACCACCAGGACACCGCAGCTCACACTTGAGTCCTCAGTAAAATTGTGTTTTAATTTGACTAGAAGTAACGGTTTCGAAAATGAAACATATATAAGCTAGGCCAATACACTTTAACTGCTATACATTTCACGCCAGACTCTTAAGAGAAATTACAAAGTGCTTCTAAATATTGAGCTAATTGCTTGTGAACGTCATTTGAAACTGTGCAGATTAAAAGTCTCCACCAATAAAAAAAAAAACATCTTTTCTCTGCGGACAGGATTCGAACCTGTGAGGGCGAAGAAACTCATCGAATCGTTTCTACATATTAAACTTTCAACTCCTTGAACTACAAGAATGCCGCAGCTGACACTTGAACCATCAGTCAAACATTGATTTAAACTAATTAGAAGTTAGGCTTTTCAAAGAAAATACCATCCAGGCCTACTTCTCTCCCCACAAATCTAAAAGGTCTCACAAAAAAATTGCCAAAAAAAAGCAATTCGCTAACCGCTACGAACCGTTTGTTAGCCCCCATCCAGATTTCAAAAATTCTCACTCCACTCGGACATAGTACATCATGTGGAGCCGAATCTGTGCCAATCATTTTCTTTGTCACTAATTATATTTTTTGTTTTCATTAAAAATTAAAAAGTGACTACCGTTTTTCCTACTCGAACTCATTCTTATACAGAACTTTTCTAAAACTGAAATTATTCATTAAAAAGCTTAAAGGAATAAAAAGTTAACCGCTGCGGACAGGATTTGAACCTGTGCGGGTTAGAAACCCAATGAATTTCTAGTCCATCTCCTTAACCGCTCGGACACCGCAGCTTACGTGTTCATGTTATTTATATCCCTTTTTTTTAACTGAATTAAGTAATACTATATATAGGTAGAATAGATTAAGTGTGCATCATAGTTCTTTCAGTTGCCTCAAATATATATTGATTGTCTTACTAATGGCTTCAATGGCTCTAAATATAAATTTTTATAAAAACAAGAAATTGAATATATTGTAAGTGATTAGATACTTATAATATTATGGAACAGAAGCACCCGTCGCTTAGTTGTGCTCTAGATCAAAATGCAGTTCTCTCCAAAAAATAATTTCTTTAATCACAAAAGGAATTTTATTACTTAAATTATATTAGGCAGAGTCCATCTCCTGTTTTTCGTTTGAAAGCACCCGTGCTTGCAGCAAAGTTCTTTAAGTGAGTCGAGTTAATAAGAGCTAATTCAATGAGCGATCGATAGCAAGAATGCATTCCCTAACGTCTTCAACGTAGGCCTAACGAGCGCTGTACACTGACAAGGGATACGTTCCGAAATATCTTTCGTATCATTGTCATCACATTTTCGGTTCATGTCGTTTTTGACCCAAACAGACTAAATTTTATGGAGTGATGCTTCCAACAATTGTGCTCGGTAACCACCCAATCAATAAACCTTATATTTTACGTAATACACACTTAGTTTTAGACTAGAATATTAAGGTCGTAAGGTCGTAGTTTTAGACTAGAATGTTAAGGTCGTAGAAGTCTCTCGAAACGGAATAGATTTTTTTTGCTTCATCCAATTTTTGGGCAACGTTCTGCGGTCGCAAGCGAGCTTACTCCAGTTTTCGATTGTAATAATCGACCCACCAGACAGTCTGTTCATGCTGTAGTGGACAAATTTGAGTAAAAATATTAACTTTTAAATGTTCTTGTGCCGGTGAGACAACGGACCAGACGAAAAACACAAACTATTAACTGAATACGGAGTATTTGAATTGAAGGCGTAAGTGCTTCAGTTCAAAATGAGCCAAACCAGTCGATTTCGCACCGTTACCAGGAATTGGGAATCTCTCAGTCCACATTGTGGTGAATTTTACGTAAAGATATTGGCCTACACCCTTACAAGATCAAATAAACACAAGAAGTGAAGCCTCGTGATCATTTGAAGCGCCGAAACTTCTCCGATTGGGCTCTGCAAAAGTTTGTATAGAAATCCTGAATTTTAGTCGAAAAATCATCTTCAGCGATGTAGCTAATTTTTGGCGATTTAATTCCGTTTAATTTCTTTTTATGAGGTTATGCTTTTTCGTTGGTTTCAGCAACAATGTCGAATTCCTAACTTAAATGTAATATGTGTACTTAACCTGATATAAATTTCTCAACCTTATATCTCAATTATTCGGTGTTTTATTTAAATACATAAAATTCTTATTGGTCAGATGAAAGCATGCCAAGTGATTGGAACCTCAGCGCACTCTGCCCAATCCATAAGAAAGGTGATTCCACGATCTGCGTCAACTACCGTGGGATAAGCCTTCTTAATATTGCATATAAGGTTCTATCGAGCGTAGTGTGCGAAAGACTGAAGCCCATCGTCAACAAACTGATTGGACCTTATCAGTGTGGCTTCAGGCCTGGTAAATCCACCATCGACCAGATATTCACACTACGCCAAATCCTGGAAAAGACCCGAGAAAAACACCCATCATCTATTTGTCGATTATAAAGTCGCTGCCGCCTTCGACAGCACGATTAGGGATCACTTGTACGCCGCAATGTCTGATTTTGGTATCCCTGCAAAGCTCATTCGTCTCTGCAAAATGACACTGACCAACACCACCAGTGCAGTGAAAATTGGGACAGACCTCTCCGCACCATTTGATACCAAAAGAGGTTTCAGACAAAATGACTCCCTATCGTGCGACTGAATACGGAGTATTTGAATTGAAGGCGTAAGTGCTTCTAGGGAGTAGTTATCCTTTTAATTTTTAACTCAAAGTATTGTCCATATTTTGTTGACAGTATTACTCCGTAGCAAGTTGTTTTTAGATGTAAGAACATCAAAAGTATAATGTACTGCATCATTAGATTCTCAAAAACGAATACGCATAAAAAAATATTTATTTAATTTTTGGGGTGAAATTTACTCAAGTTTTCACTAAAATCGTTTGCAAATCAAACATTCTTCATCTGCGTTTGTCAACTAATGCAAATGAGAAAAACTCATATATTATTTTCATTCAATCCTCTTTCCATTGTACATTAATCTCTCAGCTTGCGTGATCGTTCCCCCAGAATTGCATTAATTTTCTAAAAAATGGAAAAATCTAAAAATCTGCCTTTCAGAGCCTGTTGATAGAGGCACTAATGTTTTATATCAACTGTCATGTTCAAAATATTCTTTATAAGTACATCATTTTACAATCAACAACAAATGCTGACGTAGCCCAGGAATCGAGATTTCCTTTTATATTTAGATGTAACATAATTTTTTTTTTTATATAAATGGTGATTTTTTAGGTGCTTTGTTTTTTACAAAAATTAATGAAATGTTAATTTGGATCGATAAATCAATTCCTGACATTTACTTTTCAAAGATAATTTTACTTAAATGCTGCCCGAGGCTACGCTTCAAGTGGTCCATTCTGAATGACCAATTTCGGCACATTTTTCACACATTTCGGCCGGAATCTCACCAATGACTCTTCCAATGACTCTTCCGGCTTGACCCAATAGACAAGAGACTTAACATAGCCCCACAAAAAATAGCCTAACGTGGTCAAATCACACGATCTTGGTGGCCAATTGATTGCACCAAAACGTAAGATTAACTGCTCACCAAATTCGCCTCTCAATTGATGCATGGTTTCGCGTGCAGTGTGGCATGTGGCACCGTCCTGTTGGAACCACATGTCGGCAAAAAAAAAAGTCTGTTATCATCGAACGGTGCCTTTCTCCATTTCTCCATTGACCTTAACGTTGCGGCCTTCATTGTCTTTGAAGAAGTACGGCCAATGATGCTGCCTGCCCATAAACCGCACCAAATAGTGCCTTGGTAGCTGCTGAACTGCCTAAGGCTGGTCTTCACTCCAAAAATGGCATTTCTGTTTATTCAAGTATCCATTGACCCAAAAAAAAAATGAGAAAATTTTGCGATAAAAAACGGATCTTCATCCAGCTTTTCTAAGGCCCATTCACCGAAAATTCGACGTTGTGGTAGGTCGCTTGGCTTCAGTTCTTGCACCAGCTGTATTTTGTATAGCATTAATCCGAGATCTTTGCGTAAAATCTTCCAGGTTGTCGAATAACACAAACTCAATTGCTGCGATCGGCGCCAGATGGATATATCGCAATCTTCTTCAACAATGGCTGATACAGAAGCAATATTCTCTTCGGTACGCACTCTATGGATACGATTTGGTGGATTGATTTCCAATAAAGTGAAGCTGGTGCGAAATTTGGCAAACCAAACTGAAAATTTTTTACTTTCACACATGTCAAGAATCACGCATGAGCAGTCAGAAATATAAACGTCAAAACCCAAGTATCAAAAAAATCACCCATTATTAATAAATAAAAAACGGACCTAGGTCCTCGATGGACTTTTGTGCTATTAAAATAGAAAAATACTACTGTGGGCAAAAAGTAGTAAGACTTTGTTCATAATTTCAAATTTTTTTATTCATTCTTCCAAATCTATTTCGTCCCCTTCAAAGTAATCCCCCCCGGCCCCAATACACTTGTGCCAACGTTGTTTCCAATTCTCGAAACAGTTGTTAAAGTCAATTTCCGGAATAGCCTTCAATGCGCTTAGCGATTCATGTTTAATGTCTTCAATTGACTCAAAACAGTGTCCACGAAGCGGTTTTTTGAGTTAGAAAATAGCCAAAAGTCACATGATGCTAAGTCAGGCGAATAGGGTGGTAGGGTGGTTGCGGAACGATATCAGTCCAATTTTTGGCAAAATGGTCTCGTAAAACCAATGCAGTGTTAGCCGGCGCATTACCGTGATGCAAAAACCATGAGTTGTCTTTCCATAATTCCGCCCTTTTTTTGCGAATCCCGCATTACACTCAAATAATATTACTTGTTGACAGTTTGGCCGGTCGAAAGGAATTCGGAGTGCACCACACCTCGATAATCGAAGAAAACTGTCAACATGACCTTGATTTTTGACCTGCTTTGACGGGGTTTTTTCGGTTTCGGCTCACCTTTGGCATGATATTCGGCCGATTGATCGTCTGTTTCCGGGTCGTAAGCATAGATCCAAGTCTCATCGCCAATTATAATACGTTTCATGACATCCGGGTAGTCGGTAAGCATTGTTTCACAGACGTCAACGCGACGCTGTTTTTCCATAAAATTTAGTGATTTTGGAACCAATCGTGCATTCACTCTTCTTCGGCCCAAATGATGTTTTAAAATGGTTTTCACTGATCCTTCCGATATTCCAACGATGCCAGTAAGGTCTCTGACTGTTAATCGTCGATTCTCGAGCACCAATTCCTTGATTTTATTGACGTGTTGATAATCAGTTGATGTTGATGGCCGTCCTGGACGTGGTTCGTCGTCAACGCGTTCTCGACCATCTTTGAACAATTTGAACCAATCAAAAACTCTTGCTCGCGACATACAATTATCACCGAAGGCCTTTCGGCACCAGAAATTTGATTCGGCACACAAAATTTAATGGAACTTCTTTGTTGAATAATTTCACTCATTGTGAAAATCGCCGAATGCACTTTTTGTACTTCAGAAAGGCAAGCGTATACTAAACACTAATGATTATTTTGATGTGACATTTGGCACAGATGTCACCGACAGTCATACCAACCTTAAAAAAATAATATTTTGATGAATGGGTTTCCGCGCGAAATTTAAATTAAAAAGTCTTACTACTTTTTGCCCACAGTAGTATATTTAATAATATTATTTTTATTTGTTTACTAGGCGTGAGAGTAAGTTTTCTTACAGCAGCAACCACACCTGAATTTGGGCGCGATAAACGATAATTAAAAGTACATTTCTTCGGTTCATTTCTATTCTCATTCAGGACCAATTAATTCTATAAACAAGCTAACAAGCTTCTTTAAGTCTTTCTCCTTGATTCAAACCTCACTCAAATAAATAAATTAAATAAATTGTTTTATAATACAAAAGTTGCAAACGATAAAGAATCCAATTTATAATTTAATTACAAGAGCTTACAAGAAAAAAAAAGCGACGATCAAGTTAGAAATTAATTGCGCATGAAGTGCATAAACAACAACAACAAGAAAAACTACAAACATAATTATGTAATTCAAGCAAATGAATACAAAGAAGAAATGCTAAAGCAGCAAAAAAAAAGTATGGAAAATTCAAAGCAAATACACTAAAGCGATAATAATATTACGCCGCTTACGCTAACAACAGCAATACAATTTTCCACGCATCATAATTAAATTGCAATTTTTCTCACTTAAAATTGTTAACATTTGTAGTAGCAATAACAGCAGCAGAGCAGCAACAAAACAGAAATCAAGTAAAGGGGAGTTGTTGCACACAGAGATGAAGCAAGCAGGCAGACAGAGAGGAAGCCAGCAGTTGCAATGGCAGCAGCTAAACGCAACTGCAGAGGCCACAATCAAAGTGTGTTTTGATTTACGCATTGCTCGTATGTACTAACTCGTCTTCTTGTTGCTGGCGTATTAAAATTGGTTGCATGCTCGCATGCGCAACAACGCCGTCGCGCGTGTGAAATGTGCGAATTATGCGAATTATGCGCAAACAACGCAATATAATATATATAATAATATAATCATATGAAAGCAATAGCAGAGGAAAAATGCAAAAACAATAGAAAAATATTTGATATGTGAAAATTTCGGACAGGTAACAACATTCAACATTCAAGCAACAGAACGCAATTGTGCAATGATAATTAATAATAACTCAATCCGAGCGGAAATGTAATATGAACTTTTATGTACTCGTACATAAATAGTTGCTACTTAAGTACAAACATTCGAGTAGCAGCACAAATAAATATGTATGAATGTATGAATGTATGTTTGTACATACATGATTTATAATTAAAGGGTAATTTTTTGGATACTTGGTTTTTGACGTTTTATATTTCTAACAGTTCATGCGTGATTCTTGACATGTGTGAAAGTAAAAACTGTTCAGTTTGGTTTGCAATTTCATCGTGAATAGACTTACGCCTGAACAACATTTGCAAATTATTATCAAAATTCGTGCTCTGTGAAAGTTGCGTTTAATCGCAAAATTGTCTTCAGCGAAGGGGCTAATTTTTGGCTCAATGGATACGTGAACAAGCAGAATCGCCGCATTAGGAGTGAAGACCAGCCAGAGGTAATTCAGCTGCTACCAATGCATCCCGAAAAATGCACTGCTTGATGGGGTTTATGGTCAGGCGGCATCATTGGGCCGTACTTCTTCAAAGACAATGAAGGCCGCAAAGTTACTGTCAATGGAGAAAGCCAGCGATCGATGAGAACAGACTTTTTTTTTTGCCGAAAATGCAAGATTATGACTTGTGGCCAACATGTGGTTCCAACAGAACGGCATGCGAAACCATGCATCAATTGAGAAGCAAATTTAGTGAGCAGTTAATCTTAAGTTTTGGTGCAGTCAATTGGCCACCAAGATCGTGTGATTTGACCCCGTTAGACTATTTTTTGTGGGGCTATGTTAAGTCTCTTGTCCATAGAGACTAGCTAAACACGACTGCTGCTTTGGAAGCCACCAGTGACTGCGTCATTGGTGAGATTCCGGCTGAAATTTGTGAAAAAGTGTACTAAAATTGGACCATCAGAATGTACCACTTAAAGCGTAGTCGCGGGCAACAATTAAGTGAAAAAAAGTAAATGGCAGGAATTGATTCATCGATCCAAATAAAAATTTCATTCACTTTTGTAAAATTTCTGTATTTTTTTGAATTTTCAAAAACCAAGCTCTTAAAAATCACCCTTTAGAATAACATTTGTATGTCCAACGCTTCAGCTACGAGTAATCATACATAATGTTGTTGATAATGACGACGACAACGACGACCACGATGATGATGATGATGATGCGGATGCCGGCGATATGCTTCATTATGATGTACTCTGTTAGTGATAAAGTGGAATGTGTGCAAAAAGTGAGTGACATGAATGCGCTGGGCACGCATGCGCATTCGTCTATGTATGTACATACATAAGTACACATGTAGATAAGTGTTTGAAATGTACAAGTACTACTATATGTAGTGGCAGAGTAACCTGGCATTTTCTTTTTAAATTAACACTTTGTAAACTAGTTTCTTTTCAGATAAATTTTTTACCTCTTGGTTCCGCCTGTGTGGTTTGATTAGTAATTTTAGTACTCTTAAAACGTTTAACAATAACAAAAGAAAACACAAAATAAAACACAATATGTATTAATAAGAATGAAAGTAACAATAATAAACGCCAAAAAAAACAAAAAACATTGATCGCGATCGTAGAGAATCGATCGATCGAACAACAAAAAAATATCCAAATGATGAATTTGTGTCTTTTTATTTTTAGCTTATATATAGTAAACCCTTAAACACATAACACCAAAATAATATTATATGTATATATAAGTATGTATGTATATGTATGCTGAGCGTACCGTATTGAACGACAACACCACTAAGAATGCCCTTTAAGCCTCTACCGACTGCTTCACTGCAGACAATCAGCGATGATGATCGCAATCGATAATAAAGGGTGATGTTTTTGCTACTTGGTTTTTGACGTTTATATTTCTGATATTTCACGCGTGGTTCTTGACATGTGTGGAAGTAAAAAATGTCCAGTTTGGTTTGTCATTTCATTGTGAATAGACTTACGCCTGAACAACGTTTGCAAATTATTGAAATTTATTAATAAAATTCGTGCTCTGTGAAAAATGTATTTCGCAAGCTACGTCCATTTTATGGTCGTCATAATCGACCCACAGAGCAGGCTATTCAGCTCATTGTGACCAAATTTCGCACCAGTTTCAATTTATTGGACATCAATCCACGAAATCGTTTCCATAGAGTGTATTTCGAAGAGAATATTGCTGCTGTATCCGCCAGTGTTGAAGAAGATTGCGATATGTCCATGCGGCGTCGATCGCAGCAATTGGGTTTGTGTTATTCGACGACCTGGAAGATTTTACGCAAAGATCTAAGATTAATGCCATACAAAATACAGCTGGTGCAAGAACTGAAGCCAAGCGAGCTACCACAACGTCGAATTTTCGTTGAATGGGCCTTAGAAAAGCTGGATGAGGATCCGTTTTTTTTTTCTCGTAATATTGTCTTCAGCGACGAGTCTCATTTTTAGCTCAATGGATACGTGAATCAGCATAGGCAATTCAGCAATTCAGGAACAAGCCAAACACCATTGCTGCTTTGAAAGCCAACATTGAACTTTGGAAGCGTCATTGTTGGGATTTCCACCGAAATGTGTGAGAAAGTGTGCCAAAATTGGACCTTCAGAATGGACCATTTAAAGCGTAGCCGCGGGCAACATTTAAGTAAAATTATCTTTTACAAGTAAATGAAGTACAAGAATTGATTTATCGATCCAAATATAAATTTCATTCACTTTTGTAAATTTTTTTTTGGGTTTTTTTTCCAATTTTCAAAAACCAAGCTCTTAAAAAATTTCCCTTTACATTCAACACACAGGGTGTGAATGCAGAGCATTGTGTTGGTTGGAAGGAAGATTGATTGGTGAGAGGAAGAAGGAGGAAGAATGAGAGAGGGAATGCAATCACACAGGACACTGATAATCTCTATGACCGCATGTAGCGGCAAAGGCCAAGCTTTTGGCATCCACTCACATTATGTGGATGAGAACGAGTGATTACGTGACGTCACATTGAGAGAAATCAGTTTCTTATGTTAAACGAAAGCTAGGTAACTACATATGTAAAGGGTGTCCTAATAAATGCGAAAAATTTAATTTAAAAATTAAACGCATATATTTTTGGAGTGAGTAGTGATATTTTTATGTGGCATAGTTGGTAGTGTGTTGGCACTGGAAAATCGAAAAGTAGAAAAAACTATTTTTCTAGGCGGTGGTGCCTCTTAGCAGGCAATGGCAAGCCGACAAGAGTAAAAATTCGCTATGAAAAGCTTTTTGACTTCGCCGTTTCCATGTATTTACAAATCCCATATAACACGCACAACATGACTGGATGCAAAAACTTCGGCCTGGGACCTCCTTGGGCAATTGTTCCAATAAAAGAAGAAAAAATTTATATTTTTTATTGCATTGTCAAGTAGATATATTCCGATTAAGTATGGAATAAAATATCTTGGAAATAACCGTCACGGCTCTGATCACAGACCCTTACTCCTTGAATGAAATTTTCGATGTTATTTTTAGAAAGATGTGGCTCGCGTTGGATCTCGACATTGAGCTGAAAAATTGTTTGTGGTTTATTCGCATAGATATGGGGTTACACAAAACCACAAAAAAAAAGAAATCGCACAGGGTTAAATCACACCTTCTTGGTGGCCAGTTTACATCGGAATTTCGGGGAGATGATTCGGTCTGGAAATCGTTGCTCTAATAAATTGTTTGATCCATACCCGGTGGCGCTGTTTTGTTGAAACCAAATGTCTTTCAAATACATACCGTCCAGTTGAGGCAACAATAACTCCGATATGAAATTCACAGTTCACTGCATTTACGATCTCATTTTCTCAATGATAACGTGTTTTTCCTTTATGTAGCGCTCCATTTTTAATAATCGGAACAATCGTAAAGGGCAACTGTAAAACAACCGAGCTGCCACTTGCACAGAAGAAAAAAATAGCATAAAATTTAAATCCTGCACTCTTGGGATTGGAACACGCTATACTATAGCGAAGTAACTTTGTCAGCAAAATTCAGAAAAGTAACAAAAACAAACTGAATCGTAGTTAGATGCAACAGTAAAACATTGCGGTGTTTAAAAAATCAAATAAAATATTACACTAGTCAGACCGAAAACGGAAATTTTAAATATTATTTCCATAATTTAAAATACATAGATTTCAATAGATCTTTTCGATATACATTTTTGTAACACAGCGTACTGGAAATATTTCACGCAATACTAAATCATCTATGTAGAAAATAATTTGCGATCAAACCAAGCCGTTTTCTCACCGTTTTCTTACCACAATCCGACTCTTAACAGTCTCAAGGATCGGAAATATCGACCCACATCAGAACTTATTGATTGATTATCCGTTGCCTTTGCTGTTTCGTGTCAATATACATACATACCCTATGAGTATGTACTATATTTCAGAGTTCTTATATTTAAGAGAACCGAATGCATACATGTAGATTTAATTTGTTGATTAGTGTACCTAATTGCTCTCATTATAGTAGGTAAACCGCTTACATAATTAAGCGCTTCTTCACTTTTGAAGAAGCTCTTTTGATATAAATTCATCTTTTACACCCCCTCTTCGTGGTAGCTTTGTGGCTCAGTTGTTTAGTGCGTTGGATGGCTTGATGATTAAACTGATCATCTCGTTTCCCAAGTCATAAGTTACCACCTCTCAAATTGGAAATGGCAAACCTTTGAGAGTATTTCTGCCGTAAGGCTTTTCGTATTGCCGTTCGGATTCGGCGTAAAACTGTAGGTCCCCCTCTATGTGTGTGTTCAACGCACTCCACACACATAGGGGGGAAAAGCTGTTGGGGTCCTCTTTCCTACAAGTAAAAAATATAAAAAAACGAACTGAAAGTATCCCAAAAACCACAACAAAAAAATGTGTAAAAAGTAAAATTCAAAAAAAAAATAGTAAAAGGATCGCAAAAATACAAAAAAAAAAGAATTTATTCATTATGATGGTATTATCTATGATGGTATGATCTATTCCGGAATAAAAGAACCTGTGAAGAAAGAGAGGCATCTAAAAATATCATTAGTTTTTTATTTCGTTCCTGGAATTTTTATTAGTATTACTTGGAATTAAGATCAAATGTTTGCAGGGGTTTTAAGTTAAATTTTTAGTTAGTCTTTGTTCACATAAATCAGTTGGATATCACAAGGTAGTATATTGAAGAATTAAGTTTTTGGTATAACGCGAAAAAATCTCCTTTCTCGGTCCTATAAAGATTAATCTGAGATATCATATCTGTTAAGTTTCACAGACATCTAAAATTATTTGAAGACATTGTCCAAATTGGTAAACTCGTTCTCTGAGATTTTCTAGTTCAAATTGCTGGCAAAATTAAGAATCGATTAAATTTCCTTTTACAACAAATCGCTTGGAAATTAGTTGAAAGTGGTTTACTCAAAGATCAAATCAAATGAGATCAGACTGAAAACGGTAAGGCAAGTCCATCAGAAACTAACACAAGTCTATGTAATCTTCTTTTCTTCCATCTTCTTATTTTAATGGCACAACAGCCCATAAAGGACCTAGCCCGACCTTTTCGTCTATGAAATCAATATAAATAAAAATGCATTTTAACTTAGAGCAACATTGCCCTCGAAACATCGAGATTATCGAGAAGCTTTTTGAAAAATAATAAAAATATATATGGTATGAATGTACCGGTACCGGTAATGGCATCTCTGTGTCGCTGAGTTTAAAATTGGCGATTTTGATGTAAGAAACGAAGAACGTGGAGGATCACTGAAAAAGTTTGAAAATGACGAATTGCAAGCTTTACTCAATGAGGATGATGGTCAAACACAAGAACAACTTACACAACTCAACGTTTAAAATCCATGGGATTGATTTTGAAGGTGGGAAGATGGGAAGATGGGTACCGCATGAATTGACTGAAACACAGCAAGAAAATCGAAAAACCACCTGTGAAATATTGCTCGCCAGATACTAAAGAAACTCATATCTTCATCGAATTGTTACTGGCGATGAAAAATTGATCTATTTCGAGAATCCCAAACGTAAACGATCATATGTTAAGTCCGGCGCTACACCGGCCAAATCGACAGCAAAGCTAAATCGCTTCGGAAAGAAGACACGGCTCAGTGTTTTCTGGGATCAGCGAGGTGATATCTGGGTTTACCTCCTGAAACCAGGTGAAACAGGTATTGGCCGATTTGAACCGTGCTTTGCGCCAAAAACGTCCAGAATATCAAGCTAGGCAACACAAAGTGATTTTCTTGATGACAATGCACCATCACATCGAACAAAACAGACTCGGGAATTGGTAGATTCGTACAGCCGGGAAGCCCTCCCCTAAACGGCTTATTCACCAGACTTGCCTGCATCTGACTAACACTTATTTTCGTCAATGGGGCACGCACTTGCTGAGCAGCACTTCGATTTCGGTCTTTAACAACCATTTTCGTTCATTGTAATAAATTGCCCAAGAATAACGAATTGCTATGAAATAAGGTGTGAACCAGAAACATTTTAGAATTTTTACGTATCCATTATACGCAATCGAGTTAGGAACCCATTATCTTCAAGTAAAGTATCTATAAATACGAGTATTGCAGTTTTTCTGCACTTTCTATATTAGTCATTTTCATCTTGGATCTGATAAGACGAAGTCTAGACTAAGCATTGCAAAGGAAAGCACAACGAGTTTAGCGACGGTTTATAACGTCATAAACAACTACAAAGCGGGAAACTCCATCTGCAGAACCGAATGGTCAGGCATCAAAAAGAGTCCGAATAACCCAGAAGTGCTGAAAAAGGTTGTTAGTAAATATCGGGCTAATGCCACGAGGTCGACTCGAGATGTTGCAGCTACAGCTGGTACATCGCCATCAACTTTAATGCAATATAAGCCAAGTCAAAGATTAAGGACCTACAAACAGCAGACAAAGCAAAGAAAAAAATAGCGAAGACGCGTGCCCGAAAGCTGTATGACAATTACCTAACCAAATTCGATTGCCTGATTCTCTATTAAGAGACGTACTGTAACTCGGACTTCAACCAGTTACCTTGGAATACCTATTTCACAACAAAGAATGGGGATGCAACACCGAAAACCGAAGGGTCAGGTAGAAAAAAGGGTGAAAATAACCCAGAAGTGCTGAAAAAGGTTGTTAGTACATATCGGGCTAATGCCACGAGGTCGACTCGAGACGTTACAGCTACAGCTGGTACATCGCAATCAACTGTAATGCGATATAAGCGAAGTCAAGGATTAAGGACCCATAAACAGCAGAAAGTACCTGACCGGTCGGAAGCAAAGGAAAAATTAGCAAAGACGCGTGCCCGAAAGCTGTATGACAATTACCTAACCCAATTCGATTGCCTGATTCTCTATTAAGAGACGTACTGTAACTCGGACTTCAACCAGTTACCTTGGAATGCCTACTTCACAACAAGGAATAGCGGTGGAACACCCAGAAAATACTCTGAAGTAAAGTATACCAAACAATTAACTTCAGAATTTATGTAGAAGAATGCCTGCAATAACGCCTTCTACCATTTATGGGACAAAACAAAGTAACTGTTTTCTTTTGGCGAGACCTAGCCACAAGTCATTACTCCAGGTCGACTATGGAAGGGTATAAGGAAAATAATGTCACAGTGGTCCCAAAAGAGGCAAATCCTCCCAACTGCCCGCAACTTCGACATATTGATAGATATTGGGCTATAATGAATCAAACCCTAAGAGAAAAAAAGAAAGTTTGCAAAAGTGATGTAGATTTCCGAAATCGATGAAATCAAGCCTATGCAGCAGTCACCGAACGTACTGTCCAAACTCTAACTAAGAACGTTAAGAAAAATGTTAAACAATTTTGCAAACGGTAATAATATTTGAGTAAATTTTTTTTGTGAATTGTAGCTTAAATAAAGTGAACTTTATTTGAGTGAAATCGGACTGTTGGTTGGTTTTTAATGTCTCGGTAAAAATTCTTTCTGGTTCACCCTGACTTCTTTTAATGGCACAATAGCCCATGGAAGACCAATGTTATAGTCCAATGAATAAAAATGTTACACAAAAAGTTCTGAGCATTTCTAAGACGGCCACGATACGAATTTCGGGCTTTAACTACATTTTTCCCTCATTGACTGATTTCATAGAGGTAATCTATAATAAGGTACATACATACATATATGCCTATTAAATTTCCTTCAACAATTGGAAAATTCGATTTCAAATATTCTAAAGCAAAAAAAATACATAACTGTACCATAAATAATAACCTTATCAGATGGTGAGGTCTCACAACAACCTTAGGTATTCATTTTTATAATCAGTGAAAGAGTCAGTTTTCTCACTTGAAAAAAAAATATATAACTAACTAACAATATGATTAAAAAGAAAGAAGTTAAAAAAAAAAAAATTTTATAAAACCTCAAAAAAACAGGCATTTTAGAAAAAACGAGACTGATTGAAATATTTAATATGAAAATTATTTTTGAAATCTTTAAGCTTGTGGTGAGTGTAGGGAAATTGTAAATGAAGTGTAAAACAGTTAATATTTACATGATTTGAACTATCCACAATTTCGTGGTCGCTGTGGCTCAGTAGGTCAGCGTGCCGGGCATTGCAGCGAGAGCTAACACCGCTGCGAGGGCAATGGCAATTAGCAATTTTCATAGTATGTACTTAGATGAGGCTGGATCAATTTTATAGCTTTTCGCATTTCCGTCGTTCCGATCCGGCATAAAACTGTAGGTCTCCTCTATGCGTTTGCGAATAATGCCAAACGAAACATGGATGTCGGTCTACAAATCGTTGTTGTTGTTGTTCTTTTTTTTTTTTAAATAATATTATGTAATAATATTGCGCAATAAAACGGGAAAATAAAATGAACACGATTTTCGTGGGGTGGCTGAAAAATATTGGAAAAAAAAAATATTAATAAGAAAACGAAAGAAAAACGTACCATTAGAACTTTTCATAGATTCGGCAATAAATTGTAATGCCGTGATATTAAATATTCGACCATCGGTGAAGGTGTAAAAAACTCAAGAAAATATGGGAAAAAATTATCACAAGAAAAACTTAAAAACAAAAAAATACAAAATGTAAAAAACGAAAAAACGAAAAAAATTTGGATACAATTTTTTTTTTTTTTTTTAATACTTGTAATATCAGGCCTGGTAAATCCACCATCGACCAGATATTCACACTACGCCAAATCCTGGAAAAGACCCGAGAAAAACCGATCGACACCCATCATCTATTTGTCGATTATAAAGCCGCTGCCGCCTTCGACAGCACGATTAGGGATCACTTGTACGCCGCAATGTCTGATTTTGGTATCCCTGCAAAGCTCATTCGTCTTTGCAAAATGACACTGACCAACACCACCAGCGCAGTAAAAATTGGGACAGACCTCTCCGCACCATTTGATACCAAAAGAGGTTTCAGACAAGGTGACTCCCTATCGTGCGACTTCTTTAACCTTATGCTGGAGAAAATAATTCGAGCTGCGAACATCGACATCTCTGGCACTATCTTCTACAAGAGTGTCATGCTGCTAGCATACTCTGATGATATTGACGTCATGATGATAAAAACGCTCGAGCAGTCAGTGCAGCATTCTCCAACCTGAAAAGGGAGTCTCGTCGTGTGGGTCTAGTGGTGAACGAGGACAAAACGAAATACCTTGTGTCAACAAACAAAGAGTCACGGCGTCTTGGACAAAATGTCACTGTTGACAACTACACTTTTGATGTCGTCAAGGATTTCGTTTATCTAGGATCCAGCAGAAACACCAACAATAATGTCAGCCTTGAGATCAAGCGGAGACTAACTCTTGCCAACAGGTGTTACTACGGGCTCAGTAGGCAATTGAGAAGTAGAGCCCTCTCTCGACCGTCGAAAATAACGCTCTATAAGTCCCTCATCCTTCCCGTCCTAATATATGGCGCAGAGACGTGGACATTGACCATCAATGATGAGAGGCTGTTAGGAGCGTTCGAGAGGAAGATACTCCGTAAGATCTACGGTCCAGTATGCGTGGACGACGTGTATCGAATAAGATGGAACGATGAGCTGTATGAGCTGTGCGCCGACACTGACATAGTCAAGCGTATAAAACTCCAGCGGCTTCGCTGGCTGGGTCATGTTGAGCGAATGGAAGAAAGCGCTCCGGCTAGAAGGATGTTTTATTCGAACCACGGTGGAGGAACACGCAGAAGGGGACGTCCTAATCTTCGTTGGAAAGACCAGGTGCAGAACAACCTGACTGCACTTGGCCTTATCAACTGGCGCCAGCGCGCGCATAGCAGAAGTGACTGGCGGAGCTTTGTGGAGGCGGCCAAGACCGATCATCGGTTGTAGCGCCAGCTAAGTAAGTAAGTAATATGTTTTATTATTTTTCCTAATTTGTCTATCGACTAGCTGATTTTAATTTTCAATTTAGAGAAACAGAACGCAAATAATTAATTTTGAAGTTACATAGAGCAAGTGACAGGAAGTTTCTGAAATGCTATCAAGCGACCTTATTTACATTATTTACAAATATTGACAATTTTAATGATCGTGTAAGGTAAAATCGTGTTAAAAAAAAAAAAAAAAAATATCCTTTCAATATTTCGTGATAATGAGCGAAGTGAAATATGGATGGAATTCAGAAAATTCTGATTCTTGAATTTTCCTGTTCACTACTTGCAGTAGTGTCATTTTTAATGATCGTGTAAGTCTGACATCAATATAATGATGGAAATAATGACAATACTAATATTGTCATTATTAATGATCGTGCAAGAGCCGCTATAGACCTATTCGAGAGTTATCCTGTGAGAACCTGAGAAAATAATAGGTAAGTTTTTTTGACATACATAAACTGCTTGTGCAATAGAGTAGAACCACCTGAGTTACAAACAAAACGTTTCTATAGAAATATTGTACCAGTATGGTTCCATACATTGGTTGTTGTTTTATATAAGTATGAGTTTAATTGGTTTTGGAAATAGTTAGAACTAAGTACTATAAAACAGAAGAAAAAATCATGTAATTTCAAAAAATCTAGTTCAAAAGTAAAGTCAGAGGAAATAAAGATGAAGTTGTAGAGCTGGTTTCAATTGTATTGGACCTCGCTCATGAGCAGTACCTTCTACCTTGAGTAAAGTTGATTTAAAAATATAGCCAAAGTGTCATGGTACTTATTTCAAATCGACAACCTGATATTTTTATAAACTAAATAAAACGAAGAATTTAAGTCCTGCTGAGACTAGTTTGATTGAAGCTTAATCTTTGACCGAATTAACTATGGGGAACCCTCAATTTCAGAGAAAAATTTGTGGGTGTTGGTCAGTTTATGTAGTTACTAAAAATCTAGTTCAGAAGTAAAGTCAGAGAACAAGAAAGATTTAATTATAGAGCTGGTTCCAATTGTATTGGACCTCGCTCGTGAGTAGTACCTTGAGTAAAGTTCATTTAAACATATAGCCAGAGTGTTATAATACTTATTTAAAATCAACAACCTGATATTTTTATAAACTAAATAAAACGAAGAATTTAAGTCCTGCTGAGACTAGTTTGATTGAAGCTTAATCTTTGACCGAATTAACTATGGGGAACCCTCAATTTCAGAGAAAAATTTGTGGGTGTTGGTCAGTTTATGTAGTTACTAAAAATCTAGTTCAGAAGTAAAGTCAGAGAACAAGAAAGATTTAATTATAGAGCTGGTTCCAATTGTATTGGACCTCGCTCGTGAGTAGTACCTTGAGTAAAGTTCATTTAAACATATAGCCAGAGTGTTATGATACTTATTTAAAATCAACAACCTGATATTTTTATAAACTAAATAAAACAAAGAATTTAAGTCCTGCTGAGACTAGTTTGATTGAAGCATAATATTTGACCGAATTAACTCTGGGAAACTCTTAATTACGAAGAAAAATTAATGGATGTCGGTCTACAGTTTACCGCTGTAACATCAAACAAAACGAAGAATTGTAGTCCTACTGAAACTAATTTGATTGAAGCTTAAACTTTGACCAAATTGGTTCTGGTGAACACTAAATTTCGGGGGTAAATTAAAGGGTGTCGGTCAGTTTACAGTTTAATCCTTTAAGATCACCTTGGGAAGTGAGGGAGCCCATTTTATATAAAAATTTTTTTTTAGGGGAGCCCCCTCAAACGTTGCAGATGAGGGGCAAGTATACATTAAATTTTAAATGATCTGACCCATTGGAATATTCAATTTAAATAAAATTCTGATTGTAACTTTAAACAAGCCATGAGCAAAAATATGGTATGTAAATAATTAGTTTTATAAAGGTTGTGTATGGAAGACTCAATGTAAGAAAAAGGATTTGTAATTTAATATATTCACAGACTAAATTCAACGAAACCGAAACCGGAAAAGAGGAAATGGGTGGAGTCTGTCAGTAAAAAAGAAGAAAGTACTTAAATTAATATCAGAGTTAGGGTAAGAGGCAATCCTTTTAAGAGTAGGATAAACATAGTTATCTTCACAGATTCTCCAGATTCTCTCTATTCTCATTAATAATATTCTCATTAATAATATCTTCTGAATTGGCGGATCAAGCTACAAAATAAATTGGCTTTCTAATTTTCCGACTGGGAGTACTCCCCTTATGTTTATGAGTTCTTCATCTTATATTATGTAAGATACATTGAAAGGATTGAATTAGCTACACATTCATAGGTCCTAGATATTAAAAACCCAATCGTAAGTTGTAAAGGTGCCCCTGGGCAACAGGGGTACCTTTAACCTTTAATCTCTGGTTAATTGGTTACATAGAAAATGTTTGATTGCTTTAAAACAAACAAAAACTGTAATTAATGCAATTAACAGAGATTCCTTGTGGCATGGCGTCGGAGATCGCAGCGGCAGCGACTAAACCAGTCTTTAAAATTGTGCTTCTTCACATTTGGCACCGTTTTTTTTCTAGGAACAAAAATCAATAAATTTTAAATAAAAATCTTTTTTTTTTTTATAAAAATATTATTATTTTTTACTATCTCTGGAAAATATTCAAAACAAGCTAAATTGAATAATTTTACTGTAGATAATTTTTCGATGACTGCGACACAATTGACGCATTGTCGACGTGTTGCAGGTAATTTGTTTTTTATATCGCTGCTGTATACAATCTGTTCAGTGAGGAAAACTGGAGTTAACATAAGTGGGACTTCATGGAGCTATCTAAAACGCATTTACTCACCGATGATCTATAAATCGGCAGATACTTAGTACAGGGTTAGGCGATTGAACGATTGTTACCTATTCAACCGACTATATTTTTTTGTGTGAAATTATTTTTTATTGATTCAAATTACAAAAATGTGTGGAAATAATAAAAATTTTAGAATCCATTCACTTTAACTTGATGTGGTCACCTTATGCCTTGACTATGGCCTTAAAAGGGTTAAAAAATGAGTTGCATGCTGCAGGAATATGATCTTGCGGTATTTTGGCCCATTCCCGTCCAATGGCTTTCTTCAGCGCATCCATACTGGCATAATTTTTAGTCCTCACCTTGCTTCCCAAAATGGCCCAGATGGAATACCATAATCCATCGGATTTGCATCCGCCGAATTCAAAAGCCATTGTGTGGAACATGGTTATTTAATCATTTTTGGTTCACACGAGCTTCATGAGACGGTGCCGACTCTTGTTGGAACGTCCATGGTGTACGACCTAAATGTTTGCGTGCCCACGGCTTTAAAGCAGCTTCCAAAACATTTTTCCGATAATAAGTCGCATTGACTTTGACACCACGCTCGATGAAAACGATTGGAAAGGACAGCGTCCTTCGGCGGTCACAGCCCATACCATTACTTGAAACACGATCATTTTGAGAGTTTATGAACTGTTCAATAGGGAAATTTTTCTCATCAGAGATCAGAATGCGTGGAAATTCGCCACGTTCGTGCAAGCGTAACAACTCCTTTGCTCTTTCGAGTCTAACTTTTTTTTGCTTTGGTGTAAGATCATGTGCCTTTTGGAACCTGTAAGACCTTATCATTTTGGAATATGCGTCGGATGCTTCGCTGGGATATTTTCTGTTCTTTGGCCATTTGATCCATTTAATCCACTACGACGTGGATTTCGTTCAAGTCACCATTTCAGGTGATGTTGCTGTTTAGGTGATGTTTAGTCCACCACCACAGCGTTTGGCAATGTGCCTGTATCATTATAACGATTTATGGTGTGATACACAAACATTTTATTCACTTTGAGGTGCGTGAGCTCACAAACAATAGCTGGTTGTGATTTTCCACTCAAATAAAGGGTGTTTTTTTTAGAAGTGTGGTTTTCAATCTGGCAATACTTTTTTCGGAGTTGGTCTGTTTGAAAGCTGTCACTTGATTTATGCTCAGTTTGGTTTGCCATTTCATAATGAATAGACTTACTCCTGAACAACGTTTGCAAAACGTGCAAATTTATTACCAAAATAATGGTTCGGTCCAATATTCGGTCGGCACAATCGCCCAGCAGAGTCGGTAATTCGGATCGGTTTCGCACCACGTTTACTCTAATAGATAATGCGTATCCTAAGAGACGCCCTACAGTGCACACCGAAGACGCTATTGCTGCTGTGGAGCAGAGTATCGAAGAATACCCGAATGAGTCCATCCGCCATCGGATGTTCAGCGATGAAGCTCACTTTTGGTTGAATGGGTACGTTAATAAGGAAAATTGTCGCATTTGAAGTGATCATAATCCACAAGCCATTGTTGAGACGCCATTACATCCTCAAAAATTTACTGCTTGGTGTGCTCTATGGGCAGAGGGAATCATTGGTACATGTTTCTTCAAAGATGAGGCCGATAATAATGTTTCAGTAAATGGGGAACGCTATAGAGCCATGATTAATGAGTTTCTCGTGCCTGAATTGGAGGATGTTGATGTGGACCGTAGCGCCGTCTTGGTTCGAAGAAGACGGCGCTACATGCCATACAGCCAACGAAACAATCAATTTATTGAAGGATACTTTTGGTGAGCGAATTATCTAGCGTCGTTGCCCTGTGGCGTGGCCTCCTAGACCGTGCGATTCAACACCGCTGGACTTTTTTGTGTGGGGTTATGTGAAGTCGCTTCTCTACGCAGATAAGCCCGAGAAGATGGAAGCCTTGGAAGAGAATATTCGGCGCGTTATTACTGACATACGGACCCAATTGCTGCAAAAAGTGGTCGAAAATTGGGCCTCTCGGCTGGAATTTATTCGAACCAGCCGCGGCGGCCACTTGCCCGATATCGTTTTTAAAACATAATGGCAATCCTTATCTTTATAATAAAGCTAAATTCTTGGCCATAATATTAAATTGTATGCGTTTTATTTCTTCTTGAGAACCACACTTCTAACAAAAAAACACCCTGTATAACGCAATTACTCAACTACGTTTGAATTCCAATGCGAATAAATTTTGTTCTGTAAAACTTAATAGGCAAATGCTTGTTGTAGCTTGTAAACAATATAAACAGCTGTCGTTGGTATGCTTTTGACATATGTAGTTGGCAATATCGCGTTGCCAAATATACCGGTGTGAAAATAGTAAAACTTCAATCGCCTAACCCTGTATATGTAAAATTTGTGCTTAAAAATGTTTATTTTGGTGACTTGAGTCGAACAGTAACTTAGAACGCAACCACACCTCACAGAAGCGTGAGGTGTGGAAGATGCCAACCTTCCAGTCAAAGATCATCCAAGTGTCTTTCATTACGCTTCCCAATTTGATTTTATAGATTAAATCAATATAAACAATCAGAGAATTAAAGCATAAAAAAAACCTCTGGGAAGTAATAAAAGTAAAGAAACGATAAAACTGCATTTACCCCTCGGTATTTTGCTCATTCTTCCTTCAACTCTTGCAAAAAAAAAAAAAAAAGTATGAAAACAAATGTGATTTTTGATTAATTGCGCTTTTGCAATTTAATTGGCTATGAATTGTAATTAAGTTGTTCATAAATTCAATAAGAATTCTTGGCATCTTCATCGAAGGAATCATTGGATGAGATGAGGCTCCGTTGTCGTCATCAAAATCATCTGCTACTGAATGTAAAATTGTTACTCTTGTGCCTGGCATGCAATATTCGTACACTGGCTCTTGCACAGCATAATCCAGTTTTCCTTGATTTATTCTTATGCTATTTAATTTTTTGTTTTGCTTTATTTTGTATGTATTTATTGAAGGTACCTACGTGTACAATGTTGAGAAAAAAAAAGGAAGAAATTAAATTGAACACATTCACTTTACGCCTTGAGAGACACGTTTCCGTGAAATCACCAATCAAACATCATTCGCACATTTCGTTGAATTTTTGCATGCGCATGTGCAAAGAGCAACAGCAAGCAAAACATGGCTAAAAAAACGTAAATACTTGCCACACTTGATGCGATGCATGTGCGCATGCGCATTGTTAGTCCTGCGATCTTTCCCCCTTTCTCCCCCCCCACCCACTTCATTCCTCGCTCCCGCTCCGGCCACGGACCCCTTCTCACCCGCCTCTTCATTCCAAGTATAGTATGCACTGCTTAGTAATGCATTCTTGCTTTTTATAGCTGCTCCGATCACTTGTACCATACTTTTTTCCTTTGACTCGTTTTTTGCGTTTTTCTTTCAGTTTCTGTTTGGCGCGCATATCACGTGCTCACCTGCGACCACCTTGATGCTGCTGTCGTGTTCATTAACGCTTTTCATTAAGCAGATGATATTGTTGTATGTTGTTCATTTACTCAAGTTATTTCTTTTGGTTTTTTGTTTTTACACTTTTTTACGAATGAATTCGAATGTGCGCGTTTAATCGCATTCAACAGATTACGCAGAATTGTAGCCACAGATGAACACATGTATGTGTTTGTATGTATGTATATGGGTATATGTTTGTGTGTGTGTGTGTGTGTGTGTAGAAGATGAACACTACAAACATTGTGAGTAGCTGCCATGGAAGCATCTATCCATTCACTCAAGCACTGCTCCAACAGGTACATGTGAAACGCATTGTGCCCTGAGCATTGGATCATAATTTTGTCGCACGATTTTTTGAGTATGTGGTATGTTTTTGGTAGGTATATGATTTGGCGATATGAAGGGAAACATGAATAACAACCATTGCTCAAAGAACATGAAAATTGCCGAGTGGGAAAACTATAAATAGATCATCCGATGAATGCTGCACAATAGCTATGGAAGTGCGGATAGTATGAAGATTTTTAAAAATGGAATTTGGATACTCGGGGTAGCTCAATTTCAGAGGGTCTCGGTTGCGCACAGTTTATCCTTTTAAGATCACTTTGGGAGCTAAGGGAGCCCATTTTATAAAGAAGCTATTTTTGTATGGGCGATCCCTTAAAGGTTGAAGATGAGGGAAAAGCAAGTTCGGGGAAAATGTTGGAGAGTGAGAACTAATAGCGGTCACTCTTACATTTTAACCCGCTAGCAGCGATTCCTCACCAGCTGCAGGATGACTGGTCGAGTTTTAAGAAAAATTTCAACCTACTATGGGAGGCCCCTTAATGGGTTAGAAAGGTTTTGGGGGGGCGTGGAGGGGGGTGACTATATTAGAGAAGATTTTTGTATAGTTAAAATTAATGGAGGTCGGTCGGAGATGGAGGGTAAGTATGTTGGCCATTGATAATTAATGTGGGACATTTAGTGGTCGCTGTGGTGTAGTGGTAGTG
This sequence comes from Palloptera scutellata, assembly GCA_958295655.1. NCBI lineage: Eukaryota > Metazoa > Arthropoda > Insecta > Diptera > Pallopteridae > Palloptera > Palloptera scutellata. Next base: position 144,817,593 of record OY282449.1, read on the forward strand.
CGTTGGACTGCTACGCAGAGTGTCCGGGGTTCGAATCTCGGCACATGCAAAATCGAAAAGTAGAAAAGATAATTTTTCTACCCGGCACCACCTCTTGGCAGGCAATGGCAAACCTACAAGAGTAAAAATTGCTATGAAAAGCTTTTTACTTCGCCGTTCGGATTCGGCTTTAAACTGTAGGTCCCTTCCATTCATGTAGAAATATAAAACGCACAACATGAGTGGATGTGAAAAGCTCGGCCTAGGCCCTCCATGGGTTGTTGTGCCATTAAAAGTAAGTAAGTAAGTCTTACATTTAAACACTCTAGCAGCGACTCCTGCTCAGTTTTGGAGTAATTTTTCGTTTTTCCTCGCATTTCCTCGTTTTTTTGTACTTTGATCTCGTTGCAACGCCACTTACCCTCACCTCACCCCTCAAATTTTTTTGACTCACGCTTTTTTTTTTCATTAAACCTAGCAAAATAGTCAACAAAAAGTCGTGAGCTATTCGATAGTTACTACACAAGTAACACAAAAATATTAATTCTTTGAAATTTCTTGTGTGAAATCTTAACTAGTAATTATAATACATCAAAAAACTTGATTTTGAAAAAATTTGATGTTAAGGTTGTTGCAAATTAAGGCAGCGTTATGTTCTGTGCCATTGGGTGACATAGTATAACTTGAAAATGTCGTATTACAATTGGTGCCTCAACTTGTATTAAGTCGCATCTGGCAATACTGTAACTCCTTTCATGTTTTAACGACGAGTCTGTAACTTTTGTTTTGAGTATGTATCAATTTGCCGAAGTGTAAACAACATAACCTTTTTGCTCTACAAAAATGTCAACATACGTTCTAAATAAACATAATTTGCATCAGCTAAGTATTATGAGATGCTAAAACCTGGTGAAACTATTACGGGAAAGCTGTATTGAAAACAATTGATTCGTTTGAAGAGAGCAATGGCCGATAAACTACCAGAATATGCGGCCATGCTCGAGACCATAATTTTCCAATATGACAATGCGCACAACGGCCTCATGTCCAAATAAAAATTATTTGGAAAATAGTGGGTGGGAAGTTTTGTCTCACCCGCCGTATTCAGCAGAACTGGCTCCGTCTGACTGTCACTTAAATCGATCAATGCAGAATTTTCCTTACTGAAATACGCTTTACTTCAGTTGAAAGTATCAAAAATTGGACTGGTTCGTTCATAGCCTCAAAATATGGACGGTTTTTTTTTTTGGCAAGGTATCCATAAATTGCCTGAAAGATGCCAAAATGGCATAGTTTCCATTGGACACTATGTACTTTAAATAATTTATTCATTCAATTTGTTATTGAAATAATGCAATATTTTTGTAAAAAACGAACTCGCATTTTCACGTCGTAATTAGAAAATTTCCACTGATTTTCTAAAAGCGCCCTTTATCAGCCCCCCTCCACATCGCATACCCCATCGCCAACAAATTGAACGAATTGTGTATCCTTGATGGCATGTACTTGAATATATTTTCAATGTGTATTTTATGCTCGGTTGTTGAAATTCTTTACTCCTTACTTGTCAAAGCGTTCATCGCAAATTAATATTCGTCCTTGCAAAATGTAAGTATTTGCGTGCAGCATGAAACGCATTATTTGGTGGCTCCCCTTTTCTATTTTTTCATTATTATGGTGCATATAAAGATCAGCGTGCAATATAAAAACCGCATAGAGAGGGAAAAGAAAAACAAAGGAGAAGAAAGAAAAAAGTTGAAAGAAAAAAATGGAAAACTTAAGAAAATTTTCTGGTACCCTTGTGCAACCCTATCCGTCGACGACGACGACGACGACGACGACAAATATCCTTGATTCATGGCTGTACGGAAAACGCACCGAAAATATATGCGAATATAAGCGGCAGCTGTCACATAGTGAGCATTTTTCTCAGTCACATAGACACATAGACACACATACACACTCCCACATACACACACACACACAAAGATATACCATACCCATACATATGTATATACATCATATGCACTAAAGTGATGATGGTGAAACCTACGCATTCGCATTTTCACAAACATCATCCATTTTCCGAGCACGGATTAGGGTTATTTCCAAGGATGCATTACATTTAGACTCGACGAGTAAGTAAAAAGAGGCGAGTGAGTGCAGAAAAAACGTAGAGTATATGCTTGAGTGGAGAACGAGGCGAAGGCGGTGCGCGGTGTGTGTGGCAGTAAACTCATAAGCAAAAAGTGCCCAAGTGCAGTAGAAGAGTTTTTCTTCTTTGCTGCTGCTGCTGTTGCTGCGCGAAAAACCTCATCAGAATTCATCAATCTTTGCCAAAAACTTGTGAAACCAAAAAAGTGTTGTCGAGCGGGCGGTGCGAAGTGTGACGAGGGCTGCGCTTGTTTTTGGGAGATGCCATTGCAAAAAAGCAGCAACAAAAATAAAAAACACAAAAAAAACGAAAAGAAAGCAGTAGCAGAAAAAAAATGTTAAAAATAAAATTACAAAGACGACAGCAGAAATTGAGGAAAAGGCAAAGGAAAAGAGCGCAGCAAGAAAGGATGCAATGCTGTCATATTGAAAAGGATGCGGGCGAGCGAGAAGCAGCAGCAACACCAAGTAGCAAAATGTTGAAAATGAATAACAAAAAATTATCTACATACATATGTATGTAGTATATACGAGTAAATACATAAGTACATAGTATAAGTATGTATATAAAATGTTGCTGCTGCTGCTGCTGATGATGATGATGGTGCTTCCGTCATTGCGCCTTATTTTTCGTTGAGATAACCTCAATTTTCTTGGGTTGTTGTCATTTTCATTGGGCGCTAAATGAGAGTCGCAAGTATTATTTGTTGTTTTTTTCTCTTCGATAGTTTCCTAACAACATTTAATGAGCCGAGATAAAAATGGAATCAGTATGACCTGGTCCCATTGAAAATATTTGCTCCGCGAGACCGACTAATTTTTAATAAGTATTCTCAGATTGAATCATTTAATTTAATTGATTTCAAATTTTTAATCATAAATACTGGAAGACGGGAAAACATTGGGGAAGCACAATCAGCTGGTGCAGCCTTAGCCCAATTTCGGTGAGTGGCATAAACGGTGTGAATAAACAGAAGAGCAACGAAAGTAATTAATTCGAGAGCTTACTGTAGAAATAACGGATCTTGGAATTCTCGGTGCGAATTCTTGGTAGTTGTTGAGATGTTTTCCATCAGATTCACATCAGATCATATAACCCAGCAAACTCTTTCGCTTACCCTCAATTGCACCTATCCAAAAACTCGTACGCATAATTTTTTTTTTGGTCTTGGCAGCATGAATTCATTGACTTTATTCCCAGATTGAATAAACGATCAAATGATTCATATTTGTACCAAAAACAAATGATATTTTGCAGCCAATGAAAATTTAAATTTGTTTTTTTTTGCCTCTTTGTTAATTGGTATAATGTCACTTTCCCTTTTTCTGATAATAGAAACTCATATTTTCATGAATCCGTATGCATTTGAGTGATATGATAATGTCAATCTAGCCAACATAAGTAGCCGCCAGTTAATAGAGATAGTGAGTCGTAATACTTATACTACATGGTTGGGCATTCCCCTGGCACACGAACTTAACTGTTTTGAACACCCTACATGCCATACATTGAATGCCCTATATGCTCGCTAAGCTCGTCTTCCATCACTGTTCCGGACACTGAAGGTACTGACCCATACAATCCAATGACAACGAAGATGAAATACACATAAATGTAATAAGTTTGGTTCATAATAAACGAATATGTTAAAGTAACGTAAGAAGTTGAGCAACTCTTAGCTTTAGTTGCACGTGTAGAGTGTGTGAGAGAGGATGTCTGATATGAGATAATTAATTTACTTGCGAAAATATGCGATTAGCTAGGCCTAGGCCCTCCAATGGATGTTGTGCCATTAAAAAAAGAAGAAAGAAGAAAAAATATCCATTAACAAGGTATGCATTGGGTCGGCTCTCTCCCTCATGTACTTTGCAAAACTTTTTCTAATTCGCCCTCACGAACCCAAAGTATTCTATGGCCCAGAAGGCTTTAGTATAAGTAAACCTCCCGTTCTGCCCTTATAGCGGCCCTTACACGGTCATTAATAATGACAATATTAGTATTGATGCCAGACTTACACTATCATTAAAAATTACATTAATTAAACTAATGAGAGAAGAAATCAGAAATTTCTGAATTCCGTCAATATTTCCCATCACTTAAAAATTACATTAATTCAACTAATAAGAGAAAAAATCAGAAATTTCTGAATTCCGTCAATATTTCCCATCACTTATCATTCCAAGTAATGAAGAGATAAATATATTTCCTTACACGATCAATATTTGTAAATAATCTTTCAATATCGAGCGTGTAAAATCCGTTTATGATTCTAATAATAATTTCTGAAGTTTTGCAACTTAAGAGTAACGAAGTCAGATTAAATTGACAGAGAGACATTTGAAGTTTTAGCTGAAAATAAAATCTTTCAGAAAATATCTTTAAAATCAGGCCAATCACAGGTTGAAATCTCAAAATGAAAGTATGATCTTTGAAGATTCAAATCAATTATTGATTGACTAGCCCACCACAAATTAAACAGTATAACATTCTCTATCCTACATAGAAAGAACAAGATGTTTTCTAGGAATAATATTTAAAATCTTCAATTAAAGGCTGTAAGCGCCTATTGATTCAGTGTTTTTTAACGTTATTAGAGGCGACCATTCAATTAGGTAGTACTGAACTACCTCGGTGGTCTAGTGAATGAGTGCTAGACTGGAGTTCCAGTAGCTTTAGGATCGATTCCCACACAGAACCAATCGGTCAGATCAAATGGAAAGCGGGTTAGAGCCTCAAGTTTGATAGAAGGTCGATGAGAATGTAGAATCTGTTCAAAATCAAAAGTTTATGTGAAAGGTTGGAGTCAATAAATTTCTTTCCGAACTGAAAATTTAATTCAGGTTCGGAAGATTAAGTAAAATAAAGAAAGTTCTATAATCAAAGTATATGAAACATATAGAAAAAACAAAATTGTTTCTTGGTATAACTTCGCAAGGTTTCAATTCGGTAGTATCAACTAGTCTAATCAAGTGAGAAGATACCATAAATGAATGTAATCTCAAGCTACAGAGAAATTCTTAAGAGCCTGAAATATGTTCGGATGGTAAACTTTTTCCCAGCATGACATATCTTTCTTTAAAATAAGTAGTTGAGTATAAACTAAATATACATAGTATAAAAGGTAGCGTATATTCTAGATCCACAAGACCGGAGCTTCTCAATTATTTTATTTGTTTTCTTAGCAATTTCGATGAAAATGTGCTTTGAAAAGTGCTATATAGATATGAGTTTTTATATTTTATTTTTTTGTTGTCTGTTTGTATTTTCGTTTAGTATGTTGCAATAATGACGAAAAAGTGTCAGCGTCCTGAATGAAGGATAATGATAACAACAATGGACGCTGAGTGAACAGTTTTTGGCAATACATAGTATATTTTCGCTTCTCCTTTGGAATAGGTTGATGATGTTCTTAATTGATGAAGAAATTTAGGTTGTAATCATTTCAAGATGAAATTTTTTATTCTACATTTAAGATAATGATTTTTTTTTTATTAGGTAATGAGAATGTGCATTTAGTTAAAAAAACAGCATTTTAAGATTTACTATGCTTCCACATACATACATATAAAAAAAAATTCATTACACTAGCAATATTACGTCATATTTTTGTTATTTTACTGATGTTTTTATAGCGTTTCAAAGTAAAATTATTTGCAAAAAAAGGAAATAAAAGTAAAAACATGCAACACAAAAATTGCGAAAAGCATTTGAGCCGCCCATGCAATTTGCAGTTATCCTTTATTATTTCTGTTTTTCTTTTTTTTCTGTAGAGTTTTCGTGATGATGCCACCAGCCAGCAACAGCAACAGCAACAACAACATTTTATGCCTTTCAGTTTGTGTTGTCTTTGTGTTGGTGTTGGTGTTGATGTGCTGCGTTGAACGCGCAGGACATACAGGGATAGATGCATGCAACATACTCGCACTCACACTCGCTCACACACACACTACGGCATGGGCACGGATACAGTTTGAAGCACTTGCAACAAAGAAAGAAAAACTAATTCGATTAATCATCAGAGGGAACGATGTAGCTACATAATTTTTTTTTTTTTTTTTTTCGTTTCTTTCTTTTCATTTCATTTCCTTTTTGCAGCATGCAACCAACAGCGTACAGCGGCATGGCAAAATGGGCTTTTGCAATAACGAACAGCAACAAGGATTTAAAGGATTCATTTGCGCCTTATACATACATACATATATGTGTGTGTGTGTGTGTGTGCGTGTGTGTACTTGATGCAAGCGCACAAATATTTCGCATCATTGCTGACTGGTCATGCTCGAATCGCATTTGTCTGATGTGTTTCGTTTAATTTTTTATTTTCCTTTTTTGCACTTTTCTCATTTTTGAGTCACAAAAAGTTTTTATGCGTTTTTCACTTTGTTTGTGCTGTATGTTGCATGTATAGATGCTGCCGCTTCTTCCACTGACATCGCATTCATATGCTGCATATACTGGAATTCTTAATCTACTTTTTCTCTCCAATGTTTTTCGTTTCACTGACAATTTACAATAAAATATATGAAAGCAAAAAGAAAAGTGAAAATTTGAATGAGCTTTTGACCAATACTCATAGTTTTGTCTCTAGAACAAGGGCCAGTTTTTTCTGCTTTAACCCTCTTGTGCATACGTGTTTTTTATTGCACCCTTTTTTTGTATTGCAGTTTTGCTTTTACGCTTATGCGCATGTAACATAGCAAAATGTCGATGGCTATGCTCAGAAAAAAATACAAGTACTACTAAGAGCCACAAAAAGGAACAGAGAAGTATAAAGAATTGTTTTAGTTCTGTGCCTGTGGTCATAGGTGATTTAATTAAGGAGCTCCCCATGCTAGACGCTGATCACTAGAGCTATATTTCATTTCTGTCGAATGACTTGAGCAACATTCTGATATCGATGTAATACGAGAAACACTAGGTAAGTTACTTGCTTACTAGTGAGAGACTTGAATGGAAGGTACTCGTAGTTTTGGAGTTACTCAGTTCTGATCTAAATACTGTGGAATTTCCATAAGTTACTAAGTATTATTACTTATTATTATTGTTGAGGATTTCACTGCGACTGCTAATACCATATTTATTGTGACACCTCTGTAGGACCAATACTTCCATAAGTCCAACCTCAAATCGAAAATTTTGTACTTCTATGGTACTTCTATCACAAGTGCAGGACCCTTTCCTTACGTCCAATAGACCCTACCTCTGTGTCTGGCCTTCAGCAATTCTATAAATTTGTTTCTTTAGCTTTCTTGCAGTTTTCCTGCTTCGTTTGTTAGAACATGGTTGAGTCGATATACATATTCCTCTTTAATGGCTAGTTGATATTTGGTGTAAGAGCCTGCTACTGTGTTAATATGATATACATAAATACTTTTTGCGCACATTAAGTCTTAAGTGTAGGGGAAATTAACCAAAGCAGGCTTCGCTAGAAGACTGTATTGTTACCTCTGACTGCAAACAAGCCCAATGGCCACGGGCATTGCTTAGATCCTTGTACTTTGTTTGTTTAGGTGCTGGTAAGGTCATCTGGTGCAGGCTAGGGCTACTCACCACACATTAACGCTCCTAGTAAACGAGAGTCCGGAGCCTCTACGAAGCTATAATCGCATCAGTTTACTCTGCAGTGACCCCAATGAGTGACTAATGAATTAGTAAACAAAATTTTAGTGGATGATACCCCGTTTTTTATGTTTTCCAGATCTAGGCAGTTAGTCATTCCTTATTTGTTAAATGAAATTATATCTTGAATTTAAAGTATTTTCATAGGAGCCACTCATAATATTGCTGTTGATTTCATCTAGAAAACCATTAACAAAATCAATAATCAGACCTAAGAGGGTTAGGCCTAATGATCTGTACACATTGACGACAGCAGCTACATGAACACTTGACCACGAATTGCCGTCGGCTTCAACTGTCGCCGTATATTCGAAAACTTAAATACAATGAAAGCGACAGAAGCCGGACAAACGTAAGCAGTTCTCTTCACTCTCTCTCCCTTCTTCTTCCTCTTATTATTAAATTAGAAATACAATGGATTTAAATTGGCTACAGCCACAATTGTGATCGGTGGTCAACGTTGTCATGTCTTCGCCAAAATAATCGTCTCCACAAGAACATGTGTTTTTTTTGTTGTTAATTTTACATAATGTGGTCGTGTAGCCGCCGTCGTCAATGTGTATGAAGCATAAGCCATTAGAGTCACTCAGTACCGAATCCGAAGTGGGTTTTGATATTTTCTTGTTATAACTTTCATGAAAATTAATGAACCTTTAATCTTTAGCAATTATTATTTCCAGATCAAGAAACTTTATGAAATACCTAGAAGCTCTTGAAAAATCGGCTGGTATAAATTTCTTCAACATAACCTCAAACATCTCACTTGATTTTTCTTTCATAATCGTTACGACCAGAAAAGGCTGCAAAAAAAAAAAACAAAAAGATTATGTGCATTTATATTTTATATAAAGAAAACGGAAAAGAAAACTTCCTAATAACTTTCATGAAAAGTGCATAACACAAATTCTCGGGTGGTGTCAACAATTTACGCCAAATAACGAGAAAAAAACAAACGAAAAAAGCGAAAATGCCAACAAATTATGACATATCATTTTTCTTGGCGCCATCTTGGATTTTTCGGTTTTAGACTAAAACTTATACATTGTTGCAACAAATGCAGGCGTCAAAGTGGAAGAAAAATGAATGAATTGAAATTGTTTGCTGTTCGCTCATAAGAGAAAATGAACGCAACTATAACAGAAGAGAGGAAGAGAGAGAGCATGAGGGCAACGAGCGCCAGTGCCTGCCAAATCAAAGTCAAAAGAGCACGAAACTAAAAATAAACTGACAACAGCAACAACAACAAGTATTTATATAATATGACAACGGATACCAAACCGAAAAAGAAGAATTATTAATATTACTCGTATTGCAAAATGTTGTTGCTGTCTATTTACAATATTATTGTAGTTGTTATTTTATTATTGTTGTTATTGCTATTTCTGTTGCTGTTGCTGTTACTACTTAGCCATAACAATATAAAAAAAATAAAAAATATGAGAAATTATGTAACAAAACTTAGCGGTATCTAAGCAATTTCAATAAATTACTTTTTGTATGTAACTAGAGAATACAACAACAAAGTGCAAAAAGTGCATGTTTTGCGCTTTGAAGGGCGCTCTGTATCGAAACTTATAGCTCAATTAAAATGCAACTAAAACTTAAATGCTTAGGTACTCGTATAATGTTATGCATTTTATATGCCTCATAAAATCCATAAAAAGATGATCATGTTAGGCATAAAACTCAAAAATAAATATACACCATAAACAAATGTTTTTTTTCCTTCTTACGCTACTTCGTTCTCGCTTTTTCGCTCGCTAATGCGAAACATTTCATGCGTGTGCTAATAATTTAATTTTCCTTTTTGTTTTTCCTTTGGTATTTCCTATTTTTTTATTTTTCTTTACTCCCAGTTATAGTCGGTGTAGTATACTCAATGAAAAAAGTTTGTAAGTCATGGAAGTTAACAGTGAAGTAAGTTTTCGCAAACCTGGTATACCGCTAGAGGGTATTGTAATGCATAGAGTGGAATTAGGAGCTAATTTTTACAGTTCTTAAGTCATAACAAATTCGGTAAGACTGGCTTCTGAAAAGCTGTGGATAATATCTTAAGGCACAACTTTTTTGAACAAAACATGTCAAGAAAACACATTTAGAGGGTCTTTTAGAAAGGCAATGCGAAGTTAAAAATTTGTTGTTGTTGTTAGAATCTATAATTATAGGTTTAAGTAAAGCATCCTTAAATGTATGCGCAATAATAACATTAGCTACAGCTTTAATGAGGACAAATTTCCTCACTGCTTTGCCGCAGAACCTGGAAGCATGGAATTAGAGAACCACGGTTATTCTATGGCGAAGGCTGAATGCCGCAATGACTTGACTAATTTACTGATTGATTATTCAACGTTCGTCTCACAGGATGCAGAAAACTAAATTAAGTGAGTATATTATTATTTCCATGGCATATGCAATCGTTAATCAGTCATTTGCTATATCGAAATTTCAACACTAAAAGGAGTTTTTGGGAGCAATATTAGTCTTATTTATTTATTATTTTTTTTTTTTTTGATACTAGTAAAGCTGTGGTTATATTCAAAGTTTACTCGGCGAACACCATGCAATTGCTGTTGCCCGAACACGAATACTCACACCGAGCACGCCGAGTATTCAGGGTGTCAATGAGTTATTTTACAAAAAAAGAACAAAAATGTATGTAAAATAGTTTAAAAAAATGCTAACCTGTACAGCATTATTTTCATATATGCAGAAAAGCGAAGTTGCGAATGTTTTGGCTTTTAAAAGTGAATATTAAATACATTATTCATAAAATGGTCGCTGTGGCGTAGTGGTAGAGCGTTGGACTGCTGCGCAGAGAGTGTCCGGGGTTCGAATCTCGGCACAGGCAAAATCAAAAAAAAAAATGGAAAAAAAAATTTTCTAAATGGCAGCACCTCTTGGCACTTGGCAGGCAATGGCAAACCTACAAGAGTAAAAATTGCTATGAAAAGCTTTTCACTTCGCCGTTCGGATTCGGCAATAAACTGCAGGTCCCTTCCATTCATGTCCAAATATAATACGCACAACATGAGTAGATGCGAAAAGCTCGGCCTAGGCCCTCCATGGGCTGTTGTGCCATTAAAAGTAAAGTAAGTAATTCATAAAACTATTGAAGAAAAATCATATTATTTTCATAATTTTTCAATTATATTATTAATTTCACACTCCATATTAATAAAATCGTTTAAAGTTCTTTGGTATACCATTTAGTGTTGCCGTTGCGCAAAAAATTGTATTACAAAAAGAACTGAATTTCGACAAAAAGCTACTTTGTAACGAACACCAATGTAACCACTACACCCAGCACGAGGGTAAAATTTAATGTGTTCGTCGAACAGCGAACACCAGTATAATCAGTGTGAGGTGGACAAAATATCTATGCAACTCTGTTATCTTTGTTAATTACTACCTCTTCTTTGTACGCGTCATCGCAGCCAACTTACCAGGACAGATCCGTTAGTTTTCTTATGTTAAACCAACAAATGATATCTAGTGGATATAGACGAAAAGGAAGCTTAATTTAATATTAGGAATAGACAACGGAAAATAACCCAGTTTTCCACTACGTAGTACACCCGGATGGGCCCCCCAATCAAAATAAAGTAAGAGTTTTAAATATAAATCTAAAAAGTTTGTTTTCAATTCAATCTTACTAGAGCGGTTGGTTGATTTTCATACCCGAACTCGAAGTGATGTACAGTGAGAGACTAAAGTTTAAATACACCCTATAAATTTGTAGTTTAAAGAGAATGAGACAGTTCTAAAAAATTTTTAATATGTTGTTTTGTTACATATGTCAAATAAATAAAAACAAAAAACATTGACTTCATTCTGAGAATAACGGTAAATTCAACAAAAACAAAGTAATGAAGGGGACAAAAGTTTAAATACATGCTTGCTTTCATGTAATAGCACTAATGATTTTGCTATTTTAGGAGAATCGATGTACCGTTATTTTTTTTGCTGACTTATTTACGACATTTTTATTCACATTCAACAAGTTTTTGAGATAGTGAGGATCGGAGCGAAGTTAAAAATGGGTAAAGGAAAGCAAATAGAAGAAAGCGCAAAAAAAATAATAATTGCACATTTTAAAGAAGGAAAATCCTATAGAGAAATAGGAAAAATTCTTAAGTTGTCATGTGCTAGTGTGCAAAATATCATAAGAAAATTTAAAATATATAAAACAGTTGCAAACAAACCTAGAAGTGGGTGTCCAAAAAAGCTTTCTCGAAGGGATGTGAGCCTTATTGTTGAAGAGGTGCACAGAAACCCGAAAATAAGTGCCCCTAAGTTAGCAGCAGGTATTGCAGAATCTACCGGAAAACTTGTTCACCCTAAAACCATCCAAAGAGTGTTACATGACAATGGCTTTCGAAGCAGAGTTCCACGTAAGAAACCGCTTATATCGAAAGAAAATATGCAACTGCGTCTGTAATTTGCAAAAAAATACAAGGATAAGGATGATAACTTTTGGAGAACAGTTTTGTTTACCGATGAGTCAAAATTTAATATTTTTGGCAGCGATGATCGTGCAAAGGTTTGGCGAAAATCCGGCACAGCGTTCCAAACAACAAATTTAATACCAACAGTAAAACATGGTGGCGGAAGCGTTATGGGTTGGGGAGCGATTGGAGCAGCAGGTGTAGGACGACTAGCTTTTATCGATGGTATTATGGATCGATACCTGTATAAAAGTATTTTGGAAGAAAATTTGCAACCATCCGTGGATTGGATTTTCCAACAGGACAATGATCCTAAGCACTCCGCACATTCAGTAAAGGAATGGTTATTGTATTATGCCCCAAGTCAACTTTATAGTCCTCCCCAATCGCCGGATTTAAACCCAATTGAGCATGTTTGGGAATTATTGGCCAGGAAAATGGATTATGCAGCGCCAACCAGCAAGGATTAACTGAAAGAAACGCTAAAAAAGGGTTGGTCTGAAATAACACCAGCAGAAACAGAAAATTTGGTTCTTTCCATGCCACGTCGTCTTCAGGCAGTCATTGAAGCAAATGGAGGCCCAACCAAATATTGATATAATATTTATATTAGCTAATGTAGTTGATGCCATAATTTTTTTAGTACTGTATTTAAACTTTTGTCCCCTTCATTATTTTGTTTTTGTTGAATTTACCGCTATTCTCAGTATGAAGTCAATGTTTTTTGTTCTTATTTTTATTTATTTGTCATATGTAACAAAACAACATATTACAAATTTTTTAGAACTGTCTCATTCTCTTAAAACCACAAATTTATAGGGTGTATTTAAACTTTAGTCTCTCACTGTAATTACAATAAATAACTGCTGTCGGTTAAGGTCAGTTTAGCCTTTAAACATTTAGTATTTTGGTATTTAAAAATTAGAAAAATCAGTATTACTGAGAAACCAACCACAAGCAGCTCAGTAGAATATTTCCATTAAGAAATTGAGTATGATATTAGCATTCATTTAGAACTTGATACATTCCCAGGAATTTTATTATTTATGGTTCCATGATTTTTGCATGCAGAACATTTACAAGTTTAAAACTGCTCGGCCCTGGAAACCCCATTTAGGTTCAGATCAGCAGAATTATCTGATTTTAAATCATTATGAATATATTCCAGCAAAGAGGATCTGTGGTATTAAAACAGATGTCTGCTTCACCCACTCTTCTTCTTCTGCTTTTAATGGCACAATAGCCGATGGAGGCCCTAGGCCGAGCTTTTCTCCACTCATATGCACCCTAGCCTAGACTAACCTATGTAACTTGTTCAAATTGGCTAAGAAAAGCTTCTTTTTGTGGTTTTTCCTATTGTACAATATTTTATTTTCCAATGAGTGTAAATTTTATAGATACCCGCATATCTATATATGTATAGTAGGTACAACATAAGAGGGTGTCATGGCTAGTTCCATATCTTGGTTGATGAAATTTATGCTTAATTAAAAATGACACACACAACAGCAAAAGCAAAAACAACAACCATAATAAAAACAAGCAAAACGCACCACCATAATTTAGATAAGAAAGCGGCCTTAAAAACAAAACAGCAACAATAACAACGGTCACAGCACAGGCGCGACAACATGGAAGAGTTTGAATTTCGGAGCTTCGGAAATAAACAGCGAACAGAAAAAAAAAAAAGAAAAATGTTTTAAGACATGAAAGATTAAAGCAACAACAAGCCAGCTAACAACACACAACACAGCAACAATTAATGCATTTTAAAAACGCACAGAGCCGTTAACGACACATATCCACACACTCACACACACACACACACACACACACACACACACACACACACACACACACACACACGTACATCAAAGATATGAAAATGTATACGCATTTACTTATGCATGTTGCTGGAAAATGTGCGCATGCGCTTGCGCACTAATTCAATTAAAAAATTGAGCTTCTCTTCTGCGAAAGATATCCATGAGTTGTATGCATACACACACACACACACACACACACACACACATATACTATATGCATGTGAAAATTGTGGATGTGTGTGAGTGTGCGCGCTTGCAACACGCATGCTATGCGCAATAAGTTTAAATGTAACGCGAGGCCACAGCAGCAGCGGTGAAGGTAGGACGGCAGGCAGGCAAGCAGCTTTGCAGATAGATGGATTCGCTGTTGCTATACGAGTTCTCTGCTGCTGCCATCTGATGCGCAAATGAAGAAACTTTCTGCTGTAGCGCCCACAAGTTTACCATTTTCTCAAAATTCTGCATAGGTAAGTAGTTGGTAGTTGGCAGTATGCTGATGTGAGTGTTCCTCTCGTTCTGTTGCGCATTTCCGCCGCGCTCGCGCTCTTCGTTGCTGGCTGTTTGTATGCTGCACTCATTAGTCTCCCACAACGACGTGAATTAAGATAATCTTAAAGCGCGCTCATAGCTTGTTGTGCAAATGAATTGTTTGCTGATTTCATTTGAACGATTAGCGAGAGCTGGCTAAAAAAAACCTAGTCGATTTGATGGTAGGCAACGCGCGGGTGTACGATATTGGCTGGTCGGACGTTGATGTTGGTCGCACCGTCGCAGTGAGTGTAAAACGGGCAAACGATGGACGTACTCACCCGTATGGGAAGATCGAACTAGATGGCAAAGATGATGTTGATGGTTTACACAGGAAATTCAAGCTATTTTAATGCATGTGATGCGGAGAGATATTTTAAATGAATAGTTAATGTTGTTAATGTGGTAAAGGATTGCCATTTTTAAGGCCTGATGATAGCTTCGAATATCAATTTCAGCCGTTAAAACGCATATTGCTAAAAGGGGTTCGATTGTCTTCGTATTTATGCGTAGCTGAAAGATCACATTCGTCGGATTCTATCACATCTTATGCTTCCAATGAAGGTTAAGGCTTGCCTTTCAATGCTTCTCATATTTTTCCTCTTCTGCAAATCAGACTGCATAATATTCAATCAAAAACCATCTGATTGGAAAACAAATATCCGATGGTTTCATTGAATACAACAACGTTTTTCATGATCTGATGTTTTGTTATATCGCCGATCAAGAGAAAATATCAAAATTCCCTTAGTTAGCAGCAAAACTCATCAAAATCCAAACAAAATTAACAAAGTTTCAGACTTCGTGAGGAGCCAAAAAAAAAATTTTCAGGTTTTCGAGGTTATCTTTGAACTCTCCTTTACTTTGTTACGAATTATTCACCAGGAATTCATACATCATGAGAATATTTTAGGATCTCATCTCCACTCTTTTATAGAACAGACTTTTCATTAAATTTCTGAAATAAAATTCAAAAGGTTTTAAACTTCATGAAGACTCTTTCCACGTCACTACTTACCATTTATCAAAAGTGGAATTCAAAACGTTATAGAAAATTGGACGCCGCTTCAGATATCCTCTTACCTTCTAGGCAAACCACTCCGCAAGAAGAACATCCAACAGACGCAGTGAAAATCGCAAGTTTTGACACATCGCTTAAAATTTCAGAACACTTACTAACCACTCTATAAAACAACAACTACATATACTACACCATCAGAGGAAGAATATGTTCCGAATGTAAAAATGTGTCACTCAAAAACCGATTAAATCACTTCCAAGTGAGGAAGGTAGGAGAACTGCAGTGCCTGCCTTTGGTACAACTGGGTCTAGCTTTTTGCAATATAAGTTCCTAATATTGGAAAAAATTTATACAGGTTGTTTTTTGTTAGAAGTGTGGTTTTCAAGAAGAAATAAAACGTATATAATTTAATGTTATGGTCAAGAATTTAGCTTTATTATAAAGATAAGGATTTGCCATTATGTTTTAAAAACGATTGGTTCGAATAAATTCCAGCCAAGGGGCCCTATTTTCGACCACTTTTTGCAGCAATTGGGGCCGTATGTCAGTAATAACGCGCCGAATATTCTCTTCCAAGGCGTCAATAGTCTCGGCCTTATCTGCGTAGACAAGCGACTTCATATAACCTCACAAAAAATAGTCCAGCGGTGTTAAATCGCCAAAAATTTTCCTTCAATAAATTGAAAAAGTCATTAATCATGGCTCTATAGCGTTCTCCATGGACTGTAACATTATGACCGGCTTCATCTCTGAAGAAATATGGACTAATGATTCCCTCTGGCCATAGAGCACACCAAACAGTGACATTTTGAGGATGTAACGGCGTCCCAACAATTGCTTGTGGATTATGATCACTCCAAATGCGACAATTTTGCTTATTAACTTACCCATTCAAATCTTCCATAAAGTGGATGGGCACAGCTCCAATTGTTGCGCTAGATGGCGGATGGACTCATTCGGGTCTTCTTCGATACTTTGCGCCACAGTAGCAATAGCGTCTTCGGTGTCTCTAAGGATGCGCATTATCCACTAGAGTAAACGTGGTGTGAAACCGATCCATGGTTGCTCGAAATACCGACTCTGCTGGGCGATTATGTCGACCGAATATTGGACGCAGCGCGTACTAAATTTGCACGATTTGCAAACGTTGTTCAGGAGCAAGTCTATTCATTATGAAATGGCAAACCAAACTGAGCCTAAATCAAGTGGCAGCTGTCAAAAAGACCAACTCCAAAAAAAGTATTGCCAGATTGAAAACCACACTTCTAAAAAAAACACCAGATTGGTAATTTCTTTATCGATTGGAGACATTTAAAAAATAAAACTAAATAAACAACAAATTCTTAACCTTTGTTAGCAACAAACAGAACCTGCCGTCATGCTTCCAAAATACAACAACAACAAAAAACACATACTCAAATGCGATTAGCCTAAAGAGGGAGGAGATGGTGAAAAATTAAAACGTATGAAAAGTTAATCCGGGAACAGCAGAAGACAATGACACACAAACAAAAAGTGGTCGGTCGGTCGGTCGCAAAGGAAAAGGATTAAATATAAAATGGCCAAAACAATAACAAAAACACACAGGTAACATTTGACATTCATGTTCGTTCATTCCATGCAACTCAAACCAAAAAGTGAAATATTCAATCACCCTCAAATGCATAGAGGTAAACTGAACCTAAACTAAACAGAAAAAAGCCTCCATAAGTACTTCAATAAATTTACCAAAAATTGTTGTAATTCGAATGCCATTTAGTTGTTAAATTTATGTTTATCGCTCGTTTATTGTTGGTTGGAGTAAAAAAAAAATCATAGTTTAAAATCCTTTACCTCAGTGGCGGATGTAGGATTTAAGCTTTGGAGGGGATAGATTCCTAAAAATAGTGGCACAAGCAGATTAAAACTCAGCCTAAAAATCAAACCAAGAATCTTGGACAAGAGTCGGACTCAAAAGAAGGCCAAAAGTCAAATTGAATAAAATATTTAAACTAAATTCGGACTAAAATTGTATCTGTATTTTCAGACAGTAGAAAATACCGACATCCCAAATACAAGTCAACATTTTAGACCAAATATCAGACCGTAAGTCTGTCTGAAATTTAATCCAAAACTCAAACCGAGATACAGATCGCTGGTGAGATTAAGTTCAGATCAAAACTCAGAGCGGCAGACATACCCGTATCATTGTACATAAGATCAACAAACAATCCCACCTTCTTCTTCCTACTTATCAATCTTCCTTCCAATCAACACAATGCTCTGCATCCATAGGGATACACCCTAGGTGTTGAATTATCAAAAAACAGACCACAAGTCAGATTAAATTCTGACCAAAAATTAAACTGAAAGTCATTTCAAATTCAGACCAAACACCAAAGTTAATATGATAAACAGTTGCGCTGTATAAATATTTGTGCAAAGGCCGTAATCATTCACATTTTCCAAAGGGGCTACACAGCCCCCTCTGGATTCGCCACTGCCTTAGCAACTGCCGAAAATTTAACCCGAAAAATGATAAGGAATCGCGTGGTTGAGGCGCAGTTAAGGTATAAAAATAAAAGCGCCGAATTTTGTTCAAAAACTTTTGACAGCTTTCTTGCTACATATTTTCATTTTTCCGCTACATACATACATACAAACTATATGAAGTTTGAACAGCAATACTTGTACACGTGAATGAACAATGTACATATGTATGGTATATACTATACATAAGTATGTATGTAAGTATCCGGCACTTGTTCGTCAAATATGCCCGCATTTAAGATTTCTACATGGCATATGGCAGGCATATAGCTGCAAGTAATTGAAACTTATTTTAAACGCCATTATGACCTGCAAGTCAAAATAGCGATTCACAGAAGCACGAACAAGTTGCTGAATTACTACCATAATAATAATTATACTTTTTAGGAATTTTTTTAATGTTATTATTATTCTCTTGTTTGGGTTTTTGAGTAGAAAAGTCCATGTCTAAATGTTCTCCCTTAACTAACGAACTTAAAGCGACTTAAATACTATAAATATTAAACGCGGGAGGTGATGCACTGTTAGTAATGAGTTTTAGAACTCTTCTGTAGTTCATTGTCTTCTGTGCGTCTAGAACCACCGTACGACAGCACTTGGCTTGGTGGAGTTTCACATACATATTGCATAACCATAATCAATACTCCTGCTGAAGCGAAGATAAGCCACCTCCACAATAATGAAATTTGCTTCATTTCCCACAATAATAAAAATGTTTAAATTTGTCAATATCGTGAAAGTCAGCTGTTACACGGTGAAACTAGTTTCATGCAACTGTCAAAAATGTAGAGAAAAGAAAAGATATGGCGGAGGAGGATAGAGAAAATTGCTCGCATAGCATTTGGATGAAATTTTTCAACGTGTCTCTTATATGGAATAAGTTTCATAGAGAAAGTTTCATCATGCAACAATTTTACTTACTGTATAAAAGTTACATGACACTTCAAAAGGGAATGTCAAAGAATCTCATGAAACTAGCTTCAACGTGGAAGAGCTAACTAGATTAACTTAATTAGATTAGATTGAGACAGGGGCTGGGAACAAGACACCAAATCACTGCGTACTAAAAAGGCCTATTATGAAGAGCCCATTGAATATCCTAAGATAAGATATCTGGAAGCCATAATGACCACTTCAATCGTAGTTGGATATGCAATAGTAAGATGACGAAGTCTAAGCCTTGCAAGCTTGTCACACTGGCACAGAATGTGCTCTGCTGTTTCCTCATCTTCGTCACAAAATCTACAGAATTCCTTCCGAGTTATTCCCATGCTAGCAAGAGATTTCCAAACTGGGCAGTGTCGAGAGAAGAAATCATGTGACAGCTTCCGTTTCCGTTTCTGTTTAACAACAAGAGTTGTCTTGTTCTTAACTTTTATACTAAGTAACATCCACGAAAAATTGCAAGGAGTTTATTCTTTACTGAAACGGAAAGAGGAGGGTTTGCATTTCACTGGGTGAGAAATTTGAGCAAAGGGCATTAACAAAAATTTAGGCTTTGGAAAAAGTTGTTGCTAAAAAATTTGAAAAATTATGAGGAAAAAGTTGGAACTTTCAATACCCATGCGTGACGTGCAGTTGGAAACTGTGTTCCTCTGCATGCGCTGCTACTTCTGGATTTACCGGCATTCAGAACTATTTATTGTGTCCCATGACATTTATTTGTGAACACTTTCGTCTGCTATTGCATGCAATTTCTATCTTATACGCGAATATTGGAATTAATGTGGCTCCATCTTTGTGAGACTATCTTTTTTCTAATCATTACTCTTTTTTGTATAATATTTTTTGATTGACAAAAGCTCTCATCTGTAAATCTAACCAAAAATTATCTCAGACAACCTCTTCGCATAAGAACTGGTGTGATTCGTACATTAATGGAAGAATGGTAAACATGAAACTGTGGAAAAAAATTTTATAAAAAAAATTAAATAATTCCCTCTCTCCGTGACAATGCGTTTTACACATTGCCGTGACCAGGATTCGAACCTGGGTTACTACGGCCACAACGTAGGGTCCTAACCACTAGACGATCACGGCTACGAGAGGCTTGCAGAAATCACGTGCTAAATGCGCACACGTCCCGTTTAACTCATTGTGTATTTGATTATTTATTTTGTTTCACATTGCTTTTCTTGTTGTTGCTACTAAATTTTGTTCGCTCTTTATTTCGTGCTTTACCGCTGCTCTCTCGCGTTACCGTTCACGTGTAGCGGCGATTAGGTGAATCACACTAACAACCACTAAACAAGCTTATTCACAATCACATGTATGTATGTATGTATGTATGTATGTATGTATGTATGTATGTATGTATGTATGTATGTACATTTCTACATTTCCTATGCCGAGTGCTCATGTACCGAGCTTATTATAATTATCAAATCCGAAGTGTCTAAAAATAAATACAGTAAATTTGTTGGTTGTTTTTATTTATGTACCTAATTATTTACGCAAATACGATTGCTTATGAAATTTAAAATATTTATTATATATCAGCACACTGCTCGCATTCCTTTAGTTACGATTTTTATTTATTGCTTTATTTGAAGTTCGTTGACATTTTTGGTACTCACAAGGCGTTGGATTCTGTGCCGCGGTCCTCTCAATTGCCATAATTTCTCTAATTTTTCATACTAAATTGTACGACATTAAAGCAATATGACAGAATAAAACACCTTGTGAATACCCCTAATGTTTAAAAACTTTATTAATTTGCTTATTAGTATCCAGAATGTTTATATACAAACCCCATTTATATGCATTGATTGTGCAAATATAACGGCGGTTTATGCAAATTTTATGCAATATTCTAATGAAAAAACAATTTACGAATATATTGTATCACTAGCCGGACTCGGCAAAAGCTGCTTCGCCTTCAAAGAATTTTCTCCTTTAATTTTACCTTTAAGAATAGTGGCCTCAATGATGTTGGGCATTATTTTTTTAACAACTAATCTGGTTCCATTACATAGTTTCGGAGCGTTGAGGTTATGATCAAAATTATTAGATACCCAACTCTTACTTTTCGGAGAACATCACTAACAAACAGACAAAGGTTTATATATGCATATGTATGTACATATATAGAGATATCATTGCGAGGGTGTTCTTGTTCTTAGAGTCGAAATAAGCGCGACTTTATCCGGTTTTTGGTCTATAACTTATAAACGGTAAGGAATTTCTAATTGCTGTCTTCAGGATAGTTATAGATAATATATCCAGGCATAACTTTGCTATAAATGAAGTATCGGGAAGACACCTCGAGAGGGCGTCTTTGTTTCTAGAGTCGAATTAAGCGCGACTTTCTCCGGTTTTTGGTCTACAACTTATAAAGGGTAAGTAATTTCTATTAGTTGTCTTCAGCATAGTTGTAGCTAATATCTTTGAACATAACTTTGTTATAAATGAAGTATTGGGAAGACACCTCGAGAGGGTGTTTTCGTTTCTAGAGTCAGATCAAGTGCGATTTATTCCGGTTTTTGGCCTATAACTGATAAAGTGTACGGAATTTCTTTATACAGTCCAAAGTAGGGCTGTGCGCCAATATGTTAGCTATAACTCTCCTCCAGAGATCAGATAAAAATTCACTACCCTTTATAAATTATAGACAAAAAACCGGAGAAAGTCGCACTTAATTCGACTCTAGGAACAAAAACACCCTCTCGAGGTGTCTTCTCAATACTTCATTTATAACAAAGTTATGCCTAAAGATATTAGCTACAACTATGCTGAAGACAACAAATATAAATTCCTTACTCTTTATAAGTTATAGACCAAAAACCGGAAAAAGCCGCACTTAATTCGATTCTAGGAACAAAAACACCCTCTCGAGGTGTTTTCCCCATACTTCATTTATAACGAAGTTATGCCTAAAGATAGTAGCTACAACTATGCTGAAGACAACAAATAGAAATTCCTTACTCTTTATAAGTTATAGACCAAAAACCGGAGAAAGTCGCACTTAATTCGACTCTAGGAACAAAAACACCCTCTCGAGGTGTCTTCTCAATACTTCATTTATAACAAAGTTATGCCTAAAGATATTAGCTACAACTATGCTGAAGACAACAAATATAAATTCCTTACTCTTTATAAGTTATAGATCAAAAACCGGAGAAAGTCGCACTTAATTCGACTCTAGGAACAAAAACACCCTCTCGAGGTGTCTTCTCAATACTTCATTTATAGCAAAGTTATGTTTAAAGATATTAGCTACAACTATGCTGAAGACAACAAATAGAAATTACTTACCCTTTATAAGTTATAGACCAAAAACCGGAGAAAGCCGCACTTAATTCGATTCTAGGAACAAAAACACCCTCTCGAGGTGTTTTCCCCATACTTCATTTATAACGAAGTTATGCCTAAAGATAGTAGCTACAACTATGCTGAAGACAACAAATAGAAATTCCTTACTCTTTATAAGTTATAGACCAAAAACCGGAGAAAGTCGCGCTTAATTCGACTCTAGGAACAAAAACACCCTCTCGAGGTGTTTTCCCGATACTTCATTTATAACAAAATTATTCCTAAAGATATTAGCTACAACTATGCTGAAGATAACAAATAGAAATTCCTTACTCTTTATAAGTTATAGACCAAAAACCGGAGAAAGTCGCACTTAATTCGACTCTAGGAACAAAAACACCCTCTCGTGGTGTCTTCTCAATACTTCATTTATAACGAAGTTATGCCTAAAGATATTAGCTACAACTATGCTGAAGACAACAAATAGAAATTCCTTACCCTTTATGAGTTATAGGACATAAACTGGAAAAAGTCTCTTTTAGATGGACTCTAGGAACAAAAACACCCTCTCGAGGTGTCTTCTCGATATTTTATGTATTTTCATGTGTTAATATTTATATTGTATTGTTGTTGTGTCAATTTTGTTGAGAATTTCGGATGATGTTCGCACGACTAATCTAATTTACACGTGATTATTCACCTCTAATAACATTTACAAAATTTAAAAAAAATCGCTGATAGTTTGTGTTAGGTGTTTTTCTGGTCCTGTGACATTTGTGAGTTACGAAGAACGCAATCGTACATGTTATGTAACACAAAAGAACGATGCATCTTACTGTTCAACACTTTGAATGTGGAAAGTGAAATAACTAATAAACAAATGTCGAATAAATATAGAAATAGACACATGAGACCCTTATAGTTATTTTACATTTTCGTAAATATCTCCCCTCTAGTGCTACCTACCGAGTCCACTCGATGGTCGATTGACATATATTTTGAATATGAGCTACGTATCTCGAAACCAGCGTCACCTATCATGTTTAAAAAATTAATAAACCCTCTCGATGAGTTGAAATTTATTTGACATCTGGTGCCCAACTGAAAACTTTTCCAGGACCCCAGCGAAGAAAACAAAAAAAGAATTATGCAAGTCCACTCAATGGAAAAAAATATTTCCTCTCACATTTTCCCGAATTTTCTAATTTTCCAGGCAACTTTTCCAATTTTTCTTTCCGTGACTTCCTGATTCGGATTATTAAGATACTTAGATAATATTTCATTTCACATTTTGATAATAGTCTTATTACCTCCTTACCTCCTTACCTCCTTATATTACGCAGTCTTATTACCTCCTTATCTTTTGTAATACTTACTTACTTTTACTTTTAATGGCACAACAGCCCATGGAGGGCCTAGGCCGAGCTTTTCTCATCCACTCACGTTGTGCGTGTTATATTTGTACATGAATGGAATGTAATACCTATTGTCTAAGACTAAGACAAAGTGCAACAGATTTTTAATGTAAAATTTTTCAATCTGCAAACAAAAGATCATTTAAAAATCGTCATTTGCGGTATACCAATCATAATGTAAATCAAAAAATAGCACACTATAAAATTCAGAAAAACTCAAGATGAAAAATTGAAAATATTACCATAATAATTAGTATTTTTTTAAATGTAAGGTTAAATGTTGCTGTGAACATTAAGAGGTCTTGAGAAAACTAACATATCCAAAAATAATCAGATCTTTACTTTTTTGGTTCTTTGACTTCACTTCTAGTTTAAACTTTGTATTCAGCTGGACTGAACTGGACTGGACTTGAATATTTCGAAAAAATTAAGATTGAAAATCTGTAATCTGAAATCAAAGACTATTATTCGATAAATGCAGGGAGTGCGGTCCTAACGTGATACTAAACAACATTGTTTGGATTCTGAGGTATGATTTTTAGGTATGAGTTCAGCACCTGGTAAACAAGTTATTGCAACTCTGCGTCAGCTGCAACTATGATCGCGGACAGTTTACGCAAAGCCATTTGTATCTGATTGGGGGGAAACTTACCTAATTACCATCACGAAAATTTACATGGCTGAAACGAATCCCCTAAATGTACAGACTGATGGGAAGTTTACTGATACACGTACGTTAATTTGCCGTATTTTTAAATGATTTTTATTACCTTAGCCAGCTGACTGGTCTTCTAAATTAATTCGCGTAGTTATTTTAAGTATGGCAAATCAGTTAATAAAGAAAAAATACTAAACAAATGATTTTTTGACATAGGGGAAAGGTTTGTAAGTTGCCGCACCATTTTGTCACCCATTTTTTGTGTTTCTTGTCGCGTCAAATCGCTAGTTTATGTAGTCTGAGTCTTTTTTAATTTTTTGTGATACTCGGCTTTTTTTATGATTGTTTATTTAACTTTTCGTTACTGTGGCTGCCCGCAGACCTCAATAAACTGATTACGGTGTGTAAGATTATGAAAACTGCAGTGTTTCTTCGTGGTGCGGCAACTTACAAGCAAAAATTCGAAAATAGCCATTTTGGGAGCTGTAACTTTTATCTCGTGAATCCAATCCACTTGATATCTTCAGCAAAATTTTAGCTGAGGCTTCTCTCTTTCCAAGGGTATACCTAACATGATTTGCTATTCAACTCTGAGTTAAAGTCCTAATGCGGCAACTTACAAACCTCTCCCTTACAATTCCGTTAACGACATCGTGTTGAATTTCAAAACATAACTAGCTCCGGAGACTTCTCTTTGTGTTTACGCATGCATCATTAAACTAGGATTAAACTTGATGATATTTTGTGCAATTTCTAACCTTAAACCTTTAATTTAATATCAAGATTAAATAATTCAATCAAGCCAAACCATACAAATACTGAAAAGGAAAAAGTTTCTTTGAAATATCTGACGAATAGTTAAATAGTATTGCTACAGTATTGCCAATAAAAATAGTGACACTTCATCTAATTAAAATTCATGGCAACGACCATAATTCATTTCGTCATTTCATTGTACATACATGCAAACACGCTGCATACGTCACAGAGGAGCTAAAGCCATTCGATACAGTGCTGGTACGAAATTGAACGCACCACACAACTTCACACACACAATCGCGGAGAGAGAATAAGGAGACAAGGATGACAATAAGAACAACAACAACAACAGGCGAATGATAATAATAATAATGAGAATATCAGCAGCACTTCATCTTGATTGACATGCGCATTCAGCGTGTTGACATAATGATGGACAGACAAACGAGACGAGCGAGCGAGCCAACGATAAGTGCGCCTGCGCGCAATACAATTGCCTGATTGCTTACCTGCCTGCATGCCTTCCCACCTGAATGCCCGCCGCCCGCATGCCTGCCTGCCCAGGTAGTTGCAATGATTGTGCAAAGGCGACACAACGCAGTCTTCATTGTGTTTGTTGTTGTTGTTGTGTGTGCTGATCTTTATTTCAACCGCCAGGCAGCAGTAAATTTGTGCAATGGCGCTACAATACGAGTACAATGATTATTTTGTATGTGTGTGTGTGTGTGTGTGTGTGTGTGTGTGCATTTCTTATTCCTGAGTTTTTGCCTGGTGCTGCTGCAACATGCAAATGTTGCACACACGCATTTGCATTTGAAATTGACAGGCATTTGGTTAAATTGACAAACTTGTGCGTAATGAGAGTTAACGATGCTGATGATGAGCTGATGATGATGAAATTTAATAAAATCCATGCTCCGTGCGTTGTTGGTACACACAAAAGCATACATGATTGCCAAAGTTTCAATCGTATGCAATTGAAGTTGTTGTCATTGAAATCATCGTCATTGCTGCTGCTGGTTGCAGTTGTTGTTGTTGTTGTTGTTGTTGTTGTTGTTGTTGTTGTTGTTGCTATTATCCTGATGTATGTGATGGAGATGCGCTGATGCAACCTTTGCGATTTCCACATAAAATTTTTCAATATCAGTTTTCATTGTTTTGGAGCCTTTCAAGCAACTCTCTGTCAGTGCCGCCGCCGCCACCGCCGCCGTCACCAATGGGGCTTGCACAGAGTGAGTATCTTAACAGCATTCAACAGCATTCTCTATTCGCCGCCGGTCGTAGATATCGCGTTTAATTGAAGTAGACATGAAAATCGTATCGCCACGCTACGCCACACTATACTTTCCAGCTAGAAGATTGTTGAAGTGCAATCTCCACAATGTGTCATTTGACATAATAGATTCCAATTAAGGAACTCAATGTCACACACACTGATTGTGTGAGTGCTGGCTTTGAATTCTCAGATTGATTTCGCGAAACGTTTGATTTTTATAGACTTCATGCAAAAAGAGCTAAAGTGATGAAGCTTTATAGGTTTTAAACTCTAAACTAACTCCTACGTATACGTTTCAACTCATTTATTTGCTAAAATAAAATTGTTAGTTAGCAGAAACGTAGGCTCCCCTCATCTAAAGGCAAATTTCTGACTTCTTCTGAAAGTCGCGAAGATCCTTTCTGATATACAGTGAAATTCGGTTAAGTACATCAGCTGAATCATGTCTGGCGTAAGTGGGACCCCTACATAAGTTAACTTCTTCAGAACGTTGCCTTTGGGATTTTCAGGTTAGGTTTAGTAATCTTGTAAAAACCAGAGTCTATCGCAGACATAACAGGCGTGGTCGAGCTTATTTTTAATGGTAATGTTTTGAAATTGTTAAATGCTGATTTATGCAAACGATAAACCTTGTATACTTCCCTGGCGTACTACATCTGGTTTAACTTCAATCGTTTGCATTTCCAATGCATGCAACGCCCTCTGTAAAATCATCATCTCCATCGAAATATTCATACTCAGAGCTTGTGAAATTATTTGCTACATCATTATAATTATAACCTTACCACCATCACTATTATTATCATCATTATAATAATCATCATCATCATTATCAAAATATTCAGATTGTTTGATCTCAACAAGTGGAAAATTTGCCACTAGCCGGTCTGAGAACTCGGAGGTAAGATTTTCAGGGAAATTTTCAACTAAATCTTCTGCCTTTCTCTTTCGTTGAGAAGCTGGAAATTCGTCCAGCACAAAGACTGCCTGCCTGGTGCTGTATAATCTGAGTATCTTCATCGAGACTCAATGGCATGAGTGTTAATGCCATTATTGGTTTTAATGAACTCATTTGCTATTCATGTTGTCTCTCTGCATTAGTCTTTGCGAGTTGTTTTTCAATAAAATTCTGTTGTGCTTCAAGTTGCTTGCTGAGTCTACACTCTCGTCATCTCTCGGTGCTAGTTTCTGTGGTTTTTTTTTCACGATAGCAGAAACTGAATTTAGTTGGACTTCCATTTTTCGACGAAGTTTACATACTCACTATCACTCAGCTACAGTTTTTGCTTGATATTTTATCGTAACACAATCGTCATTTGTTAGAAATGTAAAATTTTACTGGAAATTGATTGGCAGTATGAATCAATCAAGTGTGAATCATAAGCGAATCAGCGCCCTCTCTCAATCGTATTTGATTCATACTCGTGGATACATGTGGATGCTTATGTTCTGCCCATCATTTATGTGTATATAAAGAGTGATTTTCTAAGAGCTTGGTTTTTGATAATTCAAAAAAACACATAAATTTTACAAAAGTGAATGAAACTTTTATTTTTGTTCGATAAATCAATTAAATGTTGCCCGCACACTTTTTCACACATTTCAGCCGGAATCTCACCAATGACACATTCAGTGTTGACTTCCAAAGCAGCAATCGTGTTTGGCTTATCCCTATAGACAAGAGACTTAACATAGCCCTACAAAAAATAGTCTAACGTGGTCAATTCACACGATCTTGGTGACCGATTGACTGCACCAAAACGTGAGATTAACTGCTCACCAAATTCGCCTCTCAATTAATGCATGGTTTCGCGTACGGTTTAGCATGTGGCACCGTCCTGTTGGAACCACATGTCGGCCGAGTCAAATTCTTGCATTTTCGTCTATTATCATTGAACAATACCTTCCTCCATTGACCGTAAAGTTGCGGCCTTCATCGTCTTTGAATGATGCCGCCTGCCCATAAACCGCACCGCACCAAACAGTGCATTTTTCGCGATGCATTGGTAGCTGCTGAATTGCCTCTGGCTGGTCTTCACTCCAAATGCGGGTAAGTATTCTGCCGAGGCCAAAAATAAGCCTCATCGCTGAAGACAATTTTGCGATAAAGAAAACTGATCCTAATTCAGCTTTTCTAAGGCCCATTCACCGCAAATTCGACGTTGTGGTAGGTAGCCTGGCTTCAGTTCTTGAACCAGCTGTATTTTGTGTGGCATTAATCCGAGATCTTTGCGTAAAATCTTCCAGGTGGTCGAATAACGCAAACCCAATCGCTGCGATCGGCGCGGCGTGCACATATCGCGATCTTCTTCAACACTGGCGGATAAAGCAGCAATATTCTCTTCGGTACGCACTCTATTGATACGATATGGTGGATTGATTTCCAATAAAGTGAAGCTGGTGCCAAATTTGGTCAAAATGAGCTGAATATCCTGCTCTGTCGGTCGATTATGACGACCATGAAATGGATGTAGCTGGCGAAACACATTTTTCACAGAGCACGAATTTTGATAAGAAATTTTAATCATTTGCATACGTTATTCAGGCGTAAGTCTATTCATAATGAAATGGCAAACCATACTGAGCATTTTTTACTTTGACACATGTCAAGAATCACGCGTGAACTGTTAGAAATATAAACGTCAACCAAGCAGCAAAAAAATCACGCTTTACATATGCATCCTCATTGTTTTCATACTTGATTGATAGAGGGCGTTGCTGTTCATTTCTATGACAATTTCCGTTTTGCCACGATCATCTTTTACCCCCTCGTAAATATAAAAACGATTCTGAAAAAGTAAACTTCAAAAAAACATAAATGGGTTGAAAAAATTTAGCTTAGGACTCAATATGGGAACCAGAATTCTATTCCCGTTTGATGCGGCAAAATATATATTTTCTTCTTAGTTAGGAAGAAACACGAAATTTTAAATTTCTTTCTTCTAGAGCGTCTAAGTGTCTAGTTGTTTTATTTCGAGAGGTTTGTGGAATGAAGATAACGTTTTAGATCCCCAGGTATTTGATTTCCTTTTGAAATTTATAGAATCGAGGTTGAATCAGCATAGTCATGAAGAATATACCTACCTGTTCCAATTGCATAATATACCATATCTCCAACATATCAACCGCAATGAATGCTAATGAAGCATATTTTAATTGGATTCATTTAGTGGCATGAAAGAATCAATGAGGTTCCGAAAAATTTAAATAAATATGCCATACAGGAGAAAAAAGTAAACATGAGAAACAATTAGGCACTCAACTAACTATAGAAATATGCACATGAGTGAGCTAGAAAAGCATATTCAAGATATATATACTTACATATACTCGTATTCAATATTGGTAGGTAGACCATATATTACTTATATGTATGAGCAACTGATGAGTACTCATACATTACGAGTACAGTGTAAGCATGAATGTGTTTACGGCATGCAGTTAGGTAAGGTAATTGTAAATACTTTAGCAGCGTATAAAGAATGCTTTTATGTTGCTCCTGATCCCGCTCCTGCTCCTGCTCCTGCTGCTGTTGTCGCTGCTTCTGCTGCACTCAACATCAGAAGCATGTCCTGTTTAATTACTATTTTTCCGAGCAAGCCATAAAGCATTTCCTTTTCTACTGTTCTATTTTTTATGTGTGTTGTTTTTTTTTTTGAATTTCTGTGTGCTTTTACTTTGTGCGCTTTTCCAATTCAATTATTTTGCCGCAAAAGAAGCAGAGAATGAATCACAAGTGCGCGCCCGCCGCGGTATTAAAATTCGCCCGTCCACTCACTTGCTGCTCCTACTCAGCCATTGCTCGTTTCATATTCATGCTTCATATGTGCGCTTCGCTTGCTGGAGGAGCAACAATAGCAGCAGTGGAAGCAGTAGCCCTTTTTTTTGTGTATATAGTTTTTTGTCGATGCTGTTTGTGGTGGTCGGTCAGTCATCAATGCAAATGCAAACTAAAAAAACGAAAATGCCAACGATATTGGCAAATATCCTTGTGGACATGTACGCTTCGCATTTTATTTTTTGTCAGTATTCCTACTATATTTCTATGTACATACATGGTACATGTCCCTGTCGCTGTGCTTCTTTCCTCGCTTTCGCTGCATTTGCTGCTGATAGAGACTTCAAAATTGATGATGAACGAGAAAGCACATTCACTTGTATCGAATATCCCTTGGAAAAAAAAGAAAATTGTATGTGTGCTTGTGAAAGGGTATGCGCCGCACTCACCCACACACACCTACACATCCTTTTGTACTGGGCTGCAGCAGTAATTAACGTGCAGTGCCACCACCCACCATCCTGCGCCAACAGTATTGCTGAAATCGCCACCTTCATCATCGCTTCTGCTGCTGCTGCTGCTGCTGTCGTGTATTGGCTTAGTGGTTAACTCTTCTATGGGCGTTTGTGTTCACATTCGCATATCCTTTCCATTCATATACACTTGTATGTTGTATTCCTTTTCCGCATTGCAACAACAGCGCATTTGCGCTAGGTACGTACGACACGGACGCTCCGCGCTTGCATTGCGCGCAGCATATGTGCTGCTGCCTGCCCTCTACTACTGCGCGCTGCTATTGGTTAGTGCGGCTTTGCTATCGATGAGCGTTTCGCAAGAACAAGAACAAAAAAATCAAACAAATATCGAAACGAATGCTGAAACAACAACACGAAAAAATTGTTTTGCATATTACATAAACGAATTGGGTGCACGGGATGGACAGACGGACGAACAGCAGGCAGCATAAATGCACTGCACTGAAATATGCTGCCGCATTCATTTCAGCTGCGAAAAGGTACTCTGCTCGTACATACTCTCACTCCTTCTTTGCGCTTGGACTTGGTCAACACACAGTTGGAACCAATATCATATCGATGCGATGTATGAAATCGCAACAAGCGCACCAGCCAACATCATCGCCTTCGACATCGAGTGGGAGCAATGGCTATGGCAGCAACAAGAAACGATAGGAGGAAGTGGCAGGGGGGGTTGGGGGGAGGCTCTTTATCATGCGCCGAATCATTGGGTGTGCATATTCCAATGCCTAATGCAGTGCTATCGCTGCAGCTGCTACCATTCTATTAATGAGTTTTGAAACCGATTACCAATTACTCGGTAACTCGGTTAGATAACTGAAAAACATATTTCAGAATGCATTCACATTCCAGCAAGATCCTTAATTAGTCGAACTGCAATTGAATCAGTATAAAGATTTTGAACCAAAACTGGTTTCCCCCAAAACTATCTATGAGGAAAGAAATTGAATTCATCGAACCTATCAAGTTGTTTTATACCAAATGAAATAGATTAATCCTCGATCATACATAAGGTTTATGGATTCAAACAAGGGGAGTGGTTCACTTGATCAACAGGTTAAACGTTAAACCTACAAATTCTGAATTTCTGTTGAAAAAATTTACTCAGTTGGTGTAGGAAGGATTTTATTTTTTTGCTCCCTTATTTTGTTTGATTCATCAGTAACGATCAAAGTATATTTTAGAAAACTGAGGTCTCAACCCCAAATGAAAATAAACTCTGTCCCACTTTTGATCCTCCAGTGATGTCAACTGCTGGGTAACTGATCGTCTGATATCCTAAAAATCTTGAAAATTATCCATCTAGATCACGGTTTCCAAACATTCCTTCCAATTCCATGCAGATTAATTTAAATAAATCCAGTTAAATACAATAACACTGATCGATACAAATGATATATAAATATATATCAGATATATAAAGATATATACACTTCGCCCTCTCTTTTCTCATTCCTACCACTAACATTTTCGTTCCCCTTTCTTTTCTTATCACCCACTTTCATCTTTTTCGTCTATCGCTACGCTCTTGCCCTTCGCCGTGGACCCTATATCTCTCTTCCTCCTTCTTTATTCAATTCCTTCCATTTTTTAGAACTTCCAGTCTTCCAAGCATTATCTCCCTACTTTATTCAATCTTTTCCTTCATTTCCTTCCTTTCCTATCCTTTATTTCCTTTCTTTCCTTCTTCTCCTTCATCTCCTATATTTCCTTTCTTACTTTTATTTACTCTCTTTCCTTTCCTTTCCTTTCCTTTCCTTTTCTTTTCTTTTCTTTTCTTTTCTTTTCTTTTCTTTCCTTTCCTTTCCTTTCCTTTCCTTTCCTTTCCGTTCCGTTCCGTTCCGTTCCTTTCCTTTCCTTTCCTTTCCTTTCCTTTCCTTTCCTTTCCTTTCCTTTCCTTTCCTTTCCTTTCCTTTCCTTTCCTTTCTTTCCTTTCTTTCCTTTCTTTCTTTCCTTTCTTTCCTTTCTTTCCTTTCTTTCCTTTCTTTCCTTTCTTTCCTTTCTTTCCTTTCTTTCCTTTCTTTCCTTTCTTTCCTTTCTTTCCTTTCTTTCCTTTCTTTCCTTTCTTTCCTTTCTTTCCTTTCTTTCCTTTCTTTCCTTTCTTTCCTTTCTTTCCTTTCTTTTCATTATTTCCTTTCTTTCCTTTATTTCCTTTCTTTCCTTTCTTTCCTTTATTTCCTTTCTTTCCTTTCTTTCCTTTCTTTCCTTTCTTTTCATTCTTTTCATTCTTTCCTTTCTTTCCTTTCTTTCCTTTCTTTCCTTTCTTTCCTTTCTTTCCTTTCTTTCCTTTCTTTCCTTTCTTTCCTTTCTTTCCTTTCCTTCCCTTCTTTCCTTTCTTTCCTCTCTTTCCTTTCTTTCCTTTCTTTCCTTTCTTTCCTTTCTTTCCTTTCTTTCCTTTCTTTCCTTTATTTCCTTTCCGTTCCTTTCCGTTCCGTTCCATTCCGTTCCTTTCCTTGCTTTTCCTTTCCTTTCCTTTCCTTTCCTTTCCTTTCCTTTCATTTATTTCCTTTCTTTAATTTCTTTAATTTCTTTCCTTTCTTTCCTTTCTCTCCTTTCTTTTCTTTCTTTTCCTTTCTTTCCATTCTTTCCTTTCTTTCCTTTCTTTCCTTTCTTTCCTTTCTTTCCTTTCTTTCCCTTTCTTTCCTTTCTTTCCTTTCTTTCCTTTCTTTCCTTTCTTTCCTTTCTTTCCTTTCTTTCCTTTCCTTTCCTTTTTTTCCTTTTTTTCCTTTTTTTCCTTTCTTTCCTTTCTTTTCTTTCTTTTCATTCTTTCCTTTCTTTCCTTTCTTTCCTTTCTTTCCTTTCTTTCCTTTCTTTCCTTTCTTTCCTTTCTTTCCTTTCCTTTCTTTCCTTTCTTTCCTTTCTTTCCTTTCTTTAATTTCTTTCCTTTCTTTCCTTTCTTTCCTTTCTTTCCTTTCTTTCCTTTCTTTCCTTTCTTTCCTTTCTTTCATTTCATGAAGGGTCTTGGCCAAGCTTTTTGCACCGACTTCACGCCCAGAAAAACTAACTTCAGATTCATTATAAGCCTCTCGCAATTGTCTTAAAACAGTTGGAAAATTTGCCGAAATTTTTCGTTGCATTTTCGCTGTGTTAGCATTAAAAACCGAATAATGCTAATAACCATTTACCCGTTATTCACATAACGAAAGGTAACTACTTAATGCACATATAAGTAAACACATATACCCTCATCTGAACACCAGAACACACATGCAAGGTGCGGTGCTTTTGGTCAAAGCACAAATGGGGAGCACGGCATTCGGTGTATTGCCATAGACACCCTCAGCAATAGTCGAATAAAAAACACGTAGAATTGCAATGAGAATGGCATTTGATAAGGATTGTATGCATAGAGGTACAGCATAGAAACGTTGAAAAACGAAGAAAAGTTTCCAGAGAAATGCCCAAAGTGACCAATGCCCATGCGACAAGAATGCGTCGATTCGAGATGCGACAAATGATAGTCACAGACAGTAGGCAAGTAAGTATTTGTTCTACAAAACAGAAAGCAAATGGGGAGTGAACATGGGAATCTGATCTGATGCATGCTAACTAAAATATGTACGTATGTAATTTCATTTTGAATAAACTTTAAGATATTAGCTTTTGTTGTTCAAATTAATAGAAATCAATGTAGAATTTCAACTTCTACGCATTTAAAATATCGATTATTTTTATGGCTCAAAAATTCACATACCCAAAGGTACTTTTTTTTCATTTCTGGCCAAATGTAGACGTCTAGCTAGTGCTCAGAGTCACGGAACAGCCCGCAGTTTTATAAGGGGAAGTTGGCAGTCAAAAAAAAAAATGAACCAAAACCGACTCACGCTCTTAATTACCAACTGAATATTGTGAAAAAATAAACGCAGTCAGCATCCGTTATTGATATTCCAATGATGTACAATCACAAGCGCCTATGCTTCCAAAATTCATTCTGCTTTCTGCACTCCCTCCTCTCTTCTAGATAATACCACGCAACAGCAAAAAACCAAAAAAAAAGAGAGAAAGACCACAACCAGCGAGCGAGAACGAGTAAAGGAATTTAATTTTGATAAAGGTAAAAATTCATTTTTCGTTAAAGAAAAAAAAAACAGAAACAATATTGACGATACATCAGAGACCGCCATCGACAACAACAGCAACAAAGTTAAAACTAAGTACAAAACGACACACAACAAAAAAAAAAGAAAAACAAAACTGCACTGACAGCAACATAAGTTATCAAAATGATGGTGTACAAAATAAAAAATTTAAATAGAACCAAAAAAAAAAGTTGGCAACCGACATACAAAATAAAGACACTCTACTTCCTGCATCAGCACCAGCTCCATCATGACTACTACTACAAGCGCGGCTGCCACTTGGCACACACACACACACATCCACACAAAACAACAACAAAGAGAGAACAAAGCAATTTTTTTCTACGTTACCAAAATTTTTAAGTTTTAACTTTGAATTTTTTGGTAAAATGGTAACAAAAATAAAAAAAAAACAAAAACGAAAACCTGAAAAAAACGTTAAAAAACCATTAGAATTTGTGATGTTAAACAAAATCAAGCCGCCAGCCTTTCAACTACTATACCTAGATGCATACTTACATACATGCAAATATACATTTGAAAATAAATGTATACAAAAATGTCTACGATATGCTGGACGTAGAGCACACACACACACACACACACACACACACTCTTACGTACCTACGTGCATAGATTCAGGACATATATCCGTAAATGTCAGACGACATCACGCTTCAGTGGTCTAACGTTCGTAGATTTTGAGTATGTCTATATGCTAAAGAATATGTTTGTAGTGCGCCAGTACGAAATTTGGACAGATACCCAGTGAAAACTTTCGAATCATTCGTGATAAGAAATTTTCTACAGGAGCCTAGCAGTTGAGTAAATTCGCAATTGAAACTTCTTTCATTTAGTTATTTGTTTTACGATATCAAATAATCGGTCAGCTAAGAAAAGGCAATTGTGAGATTGCGTAACTGACTCGCATTGCTCGTTCCTTAGTTTCTCGTGCAGTTAAACGAACTAGGACTCATTGCTAACAACCTCCAAAAAGGTCAGTTACTTAGAGATGAAAACAATGGGCGTACGACTCCAAAGTGGTCGCTGTGTCGTAGTGGTAGTGCGTTGGACTGCTGCGCAGATTGTCCGGGGTTCGAATCTCGGCACAGGCAAAATCAAAAAGTAGAAAAAATAATTTTTCTTCACGGCACCACCTCTTGGCACTTGGCAGGCAATGGCAAACCTACAAGAGTAAAAATTGCTATGAAAAGCTTTTCACTTCGCCGTTCGGATTCGGCATTAAACTGTAGGTCCCTTCCATTCCTGTACAAATATAACACGCACAACATGAGTGGATGCGAAAAGCTCGGCCTAGGCCCTCCATGGGTTGTTCTGCCATTAAAAGTAAATAAAAGTAAGCAAACGCAATTATGAGATTGCGTAACAGCCTCGCATTGCTCGTTCCGTAGTTTCTCGTGCAGTTAAACGGTTTAAGGAGCTGGGTCATGAAGGTGAAGAGGCAGAAAACCCACCGTCAATGCTCCCAGGAATCCCAAAATGGTTTAAAAGCGGTTGCAGCGTAATTCAACGGTTTCTATGGGAAAAGTTGCACACGAAACTGACATCAATCGTGAATCATTTCGGCTCATAGCAAAAAATTAACTAGGACTCATTGCTAACAACCTCCAAAAAGGTCAGTTACTTAGAGATGAAAACAATGGTCGTACGACTCCAAAGATGTCGCCTACTTTAACGTTGGGCCGCAGAAATTGGATGGGAAAAATCGTCTTCATAGACGAAAAGCTGTTTACTGTTGAACAAGCGCATAACCGTCAAAATGAAAGAAGCTGGTCAAAATAAGCTGCTGGATTCGTCGTTCAATATCACCAAAATCCGCAAACCGTCTTGGTATGGGGTAAGATTTGCGCAAATGGCAAGACAACCTTGATTTTTTTGGAACGGCAAGTCAAAATCAACCAAGAAGTGTAACGCCGGTACCCACCTGGTTCCGACATTTCTCTGGCGTTAGTGATTGGACGTTCCAGCAAGATTTTACGTCAGCTTACAGAGCCAAAACGACACAAGAATGGTGCAGGGCTCATTTTCCTGATTTTATCACATCTCAAGAATGGCCACAATATTAAACGGATCTCAATCCGATGGATTACAGAGTATGGTCCAGGGTCCGTACTGATCGTCATACAAATTTGCAATCTCTGAAGTCAAGGTTGCGTCGTGATTACAACCGAATAAGGGTGGACGAGCTTCGGCTTATAGTCATAAATTTTACCACGCGTTTGAAGCTGTGTATTCATTTATTTTACTAAAGAACCATGTTTACCTTCTCCTGTTTTTTTTTTTCAATAATTTAAATGTTCTGAACTTGGAGCCTCCTATTCACGTTTGTATTCTTATCCATCACGAATACAACCAGACTATTCAAATCACTCTTAGAATATTGGATTGTTGCTATCCTAAGATTACCGTCACACCAACTTTCGTTTAACCTAGCCGACTTCTTCGGTTGCAATGAAACATTTTTCGAAACTTTGACAAATTTTATTCACTTAATTCCGATAAAACTCCATTAAATACGAGAAGAAAGCCTGAATCGGAAAGTTTTAAATCCAAATAGTATTTTTTCAGAGTTTCTGAACTTTCGTGGAACTCCTGGAAAACTTACGGTAGTAAACCCTAAATCTTCTCTTTTCTAAATAATGAACCTTTTTTCTTTACTGGGTAGCAGTAAGTGTGTGAGTGTGTGGGTGTGCGTGTGTAAACGGTTGAGTTTTTGAATTATTTGAAACAATATCCTGTAGAAAAATACAATTTCAACATTTTTTGTTTTTTTTGTTAGTTGTATAAAAAAGTAAAACGTTAGACCAACTACTACTTCTACTACTACTGGACTAGGTAACTAGAATATCGCAAATCCAAAACAAAAAAAAAGAAAACAGAAATATCTAAAAATGATGCCAGACAGGTGTTTGACTAATAGAGGGCAGGAGCAATGAGCGATAAGAGTCGGAGGCAGTCGAGGTGGCAGTAAAGGATTTTCGGCTTTTATCTGTTAGAAATATTACCTATTCACATATGCAAAATGAATTTTTGTCTACAAAATACGAAATATTTATGTATACAGAAAATACAAATGCTCGAAAAAGAAAAGGGCATCGACATCGAGACAGCGACATCGCCATCAAACATTCGCATTGAATAGCGCGCACGTTATCCGGTCGAAGTATGTGCCGAGTGTTTTAAATGTATACCGTACCACATTACTACAACTCTTTTGCCATTAATCGGGGCAGACAATTACATATGCGTAACCATGCCACCAACTGTTTGCAATAGTCCATTACCAGTGGCCGGCTGGCTGGAACTTTTCAAGTGCTTCCTCTTCCTTATATGCCCACACCTGCGTCCGATATCCCAAATCAACATTTAAATACCACACACAGATTTTTGTTTCGAAAATTGTCAATTCAGATTAAAATCGATTTTATTTCATTTGTCTCTCTTAATGTTGCATGTAGTATGTAAACGTTTTGGGTTGCTTAGGAGTGTAGTAATTTGAACGAAGATTTAATTTGAAATTGCTTTAAATTGCTGGGCTATTTACTTTTGAGAAAGTAATCGTAGAATATTACCATTACTTATAACTTGAGATGTAACATGAAAGGATATACAAATTTCGGTTTAGGATCATGGGTTGTTGCGCTATTAAAGGTGAAGAATAGTTTTATGTTTAAGTTTAAATCCTGCAAGTTGAAACCTTTAGATAACTAAATTTTTCTCAGACCATTGGCTTACATTCGTTGCCACATAACTTTTGTGGAGTCATGAAAGGTACAGCTTTTAGCCTTCCTTCCCTTTAGCTAGCGATCTGCTTTTCTGTCTTATTCTTTTCTGTTTTTTCTCTTTCTGGCTTGTTTCCTTTTTGGTTTTCTTTTTCTTTCTGGCTTTCCTCTTTTCTGACTAGATCTCTTCTGGCCTTTGTTTATTTCTTGCTAAGTCTATTGGCTTAGTCTATTTGTGGCTTCTTCCATTTCTGATTTTTTCCGTTTCCCGCTTTCTTATATACTACTGTGGGCAAAAAGTAGTAAGACTTTGTTCATAATTTCAAATTTTTTTATTAATTCTTCCAAATCTATTTCGTCCCCTTCAAAGTAATCCCCCCCGGCCCCAATACACTTGTGCCAACGTTTTTTCCAATTCTCGAAACAGTTGTTAAAGTCAATTTCCGGAATAGCCTTCAATGCGCTTAGCGATTCATGTTTAATGTCTTCAATTGACTCAAAACGGTCAAACGGTCCACGAAGCGGTTTTTTGAGTTTAGAAAATAGCCAATAGCCAAAAGTCACACGGTGCTAAGTCAGGCGAATAGGGTGGTTGCGGAACGATATCAATCGAATTTTTGGCAAAATGGTCTCGTAAAACCAATGCAGTGATTTTGGAACCAATCGTGCATTCACTCTTCTTAGGCCCAAATGATGTTTTAAAATGGTTTTCACTGATCCTTCCGATATTCCAACGATGCCAGTAAGGTCTCTGACTGTTAATCGTCGATTCTCGAGCACCAATTCCTTGATTTTATTGACGTGTTGATCATCAGTTGATGTTGATGGCCGTCCTGGACGTGGTTCGTCGTCAACGCGTTCTCGACCATCTTTGAACAATTTGTACCAAACAAAAACACTTGCCCGCGACATACTATTATCCCCGAAGGCGTTTTGCAACATTCTGAACGTTTCGGCACCAGAAATTTGATTTCGCACACAAAATTTAATGGAACTTCTTTGTTGAATAATTTCACTCATTGTGAAAATCGCCGAATGCACTTTTTGTACTTCAGAAAGACAAGCGTATACTAAACACTAATGATTATTTTGATGTGACATTTGGCACAGATCACAGTCACCGACAGTCATACCAACCTTAAAAAAATAATATTTTGATGAATGGGTTTCCGCGCGAAATTTAAATTAAAAAGTCTTACTACTTTTTGCCCACAGTAGTATAGCTTATTCTTTCTATAGCTTACTGCTCTTATAACTTTTTAGCTTTAAAGTTATCTAATTTTCAACATTTCCAACTTTTACCCTTTCGCGCTTATCTTTTTCTGGCATCCTTCCTTTAGGATTTCCTCACGTTTAGACTTACTTCTTTGAGGTTTCTCCCTCTGTGGCTTATTCCGTTTGTAGTTGTCTTTCTTCCTGTTCTGATTTACACCCTATCCGAGTTAACTGCTTCTCAGGCATTCACCCTTTTGATCCTCTCCATTTTTGGCTTACACTCTTTCTGACTTATTCCCTTTGTGATTTCCTTACTTTCTGACTTACTTCTTTTCGGGCTAACTACCTTTCTGGCTAACTACCTTTCTAGCTAACTACCTTTCTGGCTTACGACTTTTCTGGCTTACCTTCTTTTTGGTTCAATTCTTTCCAGGCTTTCTCCCTTTCTGATTTGCCTCCTTTCCAGCTTTCTCCATTTCTAACTTCCCCTCAATTCACTTTCGGGCTCTCCTCATTTCTGGCTACATCCATTTCTAGTTCTTTCGGGTTTACAGCTATTATCGTCAAACATTTTTGATGTATCTGTTTATACTGTAATATAAAAACGTTTGACAAAATAGCCTATAGAATAAAATAGAAAATAAAAACATATAAAATATGAAACATTTTAATTGAAATTGGTTTCCCAATTGATGGCGTAACTTGCACTAAATCACATCTGGCAATACTGTAACTACTTTCATGTTTTAGCTACGTCATGAACCTTTTGTTTTGATTATGTATAAATTTGCCAAAGTGTAAACAACATAATCTTTTTGCGCTGCAAATATGTCAACATATGTGCCAAATAAACCGGATTTGTGGGGAGTTTAGCTTTTCTTCTTTAATTCCAAAAACGAGCTGTTGAAAGTCATCAATTGCTGTTGAAAGTTTACGGTGAATATACTCCATCAACTGAAACATGCGAATTCTAGTGTTGACGCTTTAAAAGAGATTTTGACAAGGAACGCCCTGGCCAAGTGAAAAAGTTCGAAGATGAAGAATTGGCGATATTACTCGACGAAGACTAGTGCTAAATGCAGGAGAAACTTATCATAACATGGGGAGTTGCTCAAGCAGTAATTTCCAACCACCTAAAATCATTGGAGTTCATTTAAAAGGAAGAAAATTGGGTGGCGTACGACTTGAAGCTGCTTCAACGCAATAAAAATAAGTCGTTTCTGCATCGAATTAGAACTGACAACGAAAAATGGATTCATTAGGACAACCCGATGTGAAAGAAGTCGTATGTGAAGCTCGACCAACCACGAACACCAACCCCGAAGCAGAATATTCACAGCGCCAAGGTAATGCTCTGTATTTGGTGGGATCAGAAGGATGTCATTATTATGAGCTGCTAAAACCTGGTGAAACTATTACGGGAGAGCTGAATCGAAATCAATTGATTCGTTTGAAGAGAGCACAGGCCAAAGTATGCTAGACCGGTTACAAATTATTTGGAAAATAATTGATGGGGAGTTTTGGCTCACTCGCAGTATTCATCAGAGTATACTTGATTAGATTTGATTGAAACAGAGGCTGGGCACAAGGCACCAAATCACTGCGGCCTAAAAAGGCCTATTGTGAAGAACCCATTGAATATCTTAAGATACTCTTCCTATGGGTATAGTATTTAAAAATGCTAAGATATCCCTGGAACTAATATTGCCCACTTAAACCGTATGGAATAGTAAGGTGACGAAGTCTAAGACTTGCATGCTTGTCACTGTGTTTCCTCGTCTTGGTCACAAAATCTACAGAATTTGTCCCGAGTCCCCATATTAGCAAGATGTTTCGTAACTGGACAGTGTCCAGTAAGAAATACTGTGACAGCTCGGATTCCGTTTAATTCTTTTTAACTTTGTTACACTTGGCATGAATGATTTTGCTTGTCTGTTGCCTTTCGTCCCAGGCAGCCTGACCCTTTTCAGCCATGTGTTAAGATTGAGCTATACAAAACATCATGGCGGACCGCAGAATGGGGTTGGTCCAAACATGGGTTCGTTCGGATGCCTCTTTTCTGGCTAGTTCGTCAGCCATTTCATTGCCATCAATTCCACTATGCCCAGGCACCCAAATAGGTGTATTTTGTGATGCTAAGTTTAAGACCAGTAGTGCAGCCTTTCTGTCCAAGAGAATATAGATGTTTCGTTTACAGGACGGTCATGCTTCATATTCTCTAAGACATAATGCAATTGCGTGTGTTTCCGCCTGAAAAACCGAGTTTTCTTGGCTCATACTATCCTTTCCCGAACTAACTCCATAAACTCCCGTTCCAACTCCCTCGTTTGTTTTTGATCCATCTCTGTACCACAGATGGCAGTATCCAACAAAGCGAGGACATTCCTTTTCCCAAGTATATCTACTAGGGAATGAAACTTCAAAGTTGTGTTGGAAGTTATATCGGGGTAGGCACGAATCATTTATAGTGATGTTAAGGTTTTGTTCCTTAGTCAATTCTTTTCCGGAATGTCGGAATGTTTGACTTTTCTCTCAGTACCTTTGTCTTGCAACCTGAGCTTAACAGTGAACTTCAATATCTTTTGTTTGATAACTAGGTGTAGTGATGACAAATCCAATACAAATTCTAACGCTGCTGTTGGTGTGTTTCTTGTGACTCCTGTTACTGAGACGCAAGCACACCTCTAAATTTTGCAGAGTTTTTCTTTAGTGATGTTATAATTGGTCTAACAATCGCACCAGAGTATGCTTGGTCTGACCATCACTTATTTCGATCGATGCAAAATGCCCTTACTGGAATAGGCGTTACTTCGTTCATAGCCTCAAAAGATGGAAGGAGACCATAAATTGACTGAAAGATGGAAAAATGTCATAAATGTCAAAACAATTCAAAATACGAGGTATGATCAAAAAATAACCGTTATTTTTTCAAAAATTATTTATTTATTCACCAACAACTATCTTGTCCCCTTCAAAGTAATCCCCTTCAGATATAATACACTTATGCCAGCGTTTTTTCCAATCCTCGAAACACTTCTGAAACGCGCTTTTTGGTATCGCCAACAGCTCCTGTTTCGATTTTTCTTTTATCTCCTCAATCGTAGCAAAACGCTTTCCTTTCATCGGTGTTTTCAGTTTTGGGAAGAGGAAAAAGTCAGCGGGGGTCAAGTCCGGTGAATGCGGTAGTTGAGGCATGACAACGGTTTTGTTTTTGGCCAAAAACTTACGCACAAGCGACGTTGTTTTTGCTAAAAATTTAGCAATTTTGAAACAATCTTCATGCCTAAAACATCCGTAAAAATTGCTTGGCATGAGCCGAACGATATGCCAACATCATCAGCAACCTCTCTGATAGTGATTCGACGAATATCCAAAATCATTTTCTTCACTGCGTCAATGTTTTCATCGGTTGTTGACGTGCTCGGGCGACCAGGACGAGCATCGTCATTGACATCTTCTCGGCCTTCCTTAAACCGGTTATACCACAATTGAACTTGTGTTCTGCTCATAGTAGACTCGCCAAAGGCCACAGTCAACATTTCAAATGTCCTTGCGCATTTAATTTAATTTTTTACACAAAACTGAATACAGTTTCTTTGATCCATTTTTTCGAATAGTAAAAAATCGAAGAGCACACCAAAACACGACTAACCTTTTTATCTGTCAAAAACAAACTGACAATCCAAAATGGTTGGTATTGCCAACATATATAACAGACATGTGTACCAACATAACAGAAAAAAATACGTAACTCACGAAATTTGAAAATAACGGTTTTTTTTTTATCACACCTCGTATACCTAAAGGAATCATCATGAGACTCACGTCGAATTTCAGAAAACTTTTGTTTATTGATTTGAGTTATTATTGCGATATTGTTCATATTGGAGTCTGGATCTTTTTTTGGTACCAATCTCGTTTAGGCGAAAAGAACATGGAAAACTCACGTTGCTTTGAAGTTCGGAAAAATCATTACAATATTTGAATGATTCGGAATTAAAGAAGTTGCTCCGATGTTAGTCTCATTCTTGTTTTCCATGAACTGGTATACCATAAGTTCTTCTAAGAAAGAAACGCGAAACAAAAAGTGTATAACAACATAGAAATAATATGGAAATAATTGAAAAAACTTACAGTATAAGTATGTAGAGTTTTGATATGATTTTGATATTTTAGGCTTGCATAAAACGAGGTCATGTTGTACAAATAAAGTTTTCTTCCCATTCGAATTAAAAAGACTTTCCACAATTTTGTGTATCTAAAATTTTCAACTGAAAGTCACTGCATTTTAATCCAAACCCCGAACATGTGCACCAAATGTCAACATACACACACACACACGCACACACGAAATAGTGCGCACGCGCAACTGCTGCACCACTCAATTGTTGCAGCAGCAACAGAAATGTTAGTGCGCCATAGCAGCAGCAACAACAACAACAACAATAAAGAGTAACAACATTTATTTTTTGATATGAAAGATTTAGCGATGGCAGCAACATAAAAATGTCACGTTTTTCATGGTCGCCACCAACAGACGGCAACGGCAACGGCGACGAAGACGATGACAACGTAAAACGTTTTCCAGCAATCATACGAGTCGCAGTGAGCAACAGTTTCATGGTGAAGTGTTTCATGGGGGAGTTGGGGCGTTGATAGTAGAGCGCGTATTCAATTTCGCTTATGTATGAATATTGTAAAATAGGCAACTTTTGTATGCTGCTGCTGCTGCAGCTACTGCCTCTGCTGTGTGCACATGCGCAGTTGGAGAGTTTTGATACAATTTTTGTGTTTTTATTTTTTTCTGGCGATTTGCTACAGCAGCAATTGCTGCGTTGGTGCAGCAATGTCGTTGCTGTTGTTCAGACTCGCTCGCTCAG
The DNA here is from genome assembly GCA_958295655.1 of Palloptera scutellata. Taxonomy (NCBI): domain Eukaryota; kingdom Metazoa; phylum Arthropoda; class Insecta; order Diptera; family Pallopteridae; genus Palloptera; species Palloptera scutellata. Next base: position 144,862,285 of record OY282449.1, read on the forward strand.
CCTTTCATGATGTTTGACAATGAGTGTCGTGACATCTCCCGTCGTCATCTTATTAATTTGCTGAATGTTGAAGGCGAATGCTAAATGAAGTTTTGTAGGAGATTGAGGAGTGCGCACGAGTGCGGATGCGGGTGCGGGTGCGGGTGCGGGCACAATGAGATGTAGGTGCAGTAAACTTGAAGATTTGGCTCTGTAGTAATTTTGTTTATTTTTTTTTTTGTTTCTTTCCAAAGAAAGTTTCTACTATTAAAAAATAATTTAAATAGGTAAAGGTTGTAAATTTTCTGATGGCGAGTGAAAAAGGAAAAATCTAATTTCGACTTGTAGTAAATTAAAGTTTTGTGTGCTAAATTCCTTTGGTATTCAGTAGGTCCCATTTTACTTGCATATACATACATACATAATTATACATAAACATATCCACATAGAGAATGTACTTGTATGCACTAGTCCAAAGTCTCTTCCCTTCAAAGTCGTGATGCGTTCGCTAAAGATTCAAAATTGATATCTTCGGTTCAGTTTAGTTTAGTTGAGCTCAGCCAAACAAGAACAACATCAAGCAGAGCATCTGCGACAGCGTTCACTGACGTATACACTCAAAAACAAAAATGGATAAGAAACTTTGTTAAATAGACAGCCTTAGATAATTGGATGGTGCAGTCATCGAATCTGCCCTAACTCTCCGAATCTATCCCACCTCCTCGTAAATGTGTCAAAAATTGCGATCTTTATACCACCAGAGAATACACCAGTGTAATCTGATTATTTTCGTAGATCGTTTAGTGTAACTTCCTTAAGTCGAAGCTCTATTTACGTCTCGGTAATCATAATCCCTTAAAAGGTTCTATATAAAAAACAAAAATCGGATTGGAATTCACTACCAAAACTAACGAATTTGATTTGACACGTATCGAACCTTGTTCTTCAACTTAAAATAAGCTCAGAGGGCTTCAAAGGTATTTAGTAAAGGTCTAGATTTTTATTGTCTTTCACAAGTTTTCAAAGGCAACCGAAATATGCCCGCATTTGCTATTACTTAAAATTTAACAAAGAGTGGCTCTTTTAAATTAGAGTCGTGGGAAGAAATTTTCTCTAAGTTTGAGGGTTTTAACTATGTAGATTAAGCTACCGACCCTTTCTCTATCATCTGCAAATTGTTGTAGTTCTTATATTTCTAAAATACCTTGTTTTTGAACTATGTCAGGTCTGATAAGAAATCATCGTTAATTTGCTTGAACCTAGCATATGGTTCCAATATAATTCTTAAATACCTTGTTTTTGAGCTATATTTAGTCTAATAAGAAATCATTGTTAATTTGCTTGAACCTTGTATCATTCATTGTGCCTTGATGGCACTTAAATGCACAAAAATATAATTCCTTTTCATATTGTTATAAACTAAACTAGATTAAGCCTATTATGTATGTACTTATTCCCAGTTACCGCCCTTTGGAGGACATTTTTACTTTAGCTTCCTAATAAATTATATAAAAATTATACCTCGCTTTGTTTATTCCTAGTTTATTAACACAGTAAAGGCCCAATTACATTAACCAATTCTCAAAATATATAATTCAAACATCGTGCAAAACAGAACGCAGAAAAACACAGTTTAAGAAACTCAATTACCGTTTGACATGCAAGTTGAAAAAGACAATATACAATATCGCTGTGGTGTAGTGGTAGTGCGTTGGACTGCTACGCAGAGTGTCCGAGGTTCGAATCTCGGCACAGGCAAAATCAAAAAGTAGAAAAAAAATAATTTTTCTACACGGCACCACCTCTTGGCACTTGGCAGGCAATGGCAAACCTACAAAAGTAAAAATTGCTATGAAAAGCTTTTCACTTCGCCGTTCGGATTCGGCATTAAACTGTAGGTCCCTTCCAATCATGTACAAATATAACACGCACAACATGAGTGGATGCGAAAAGCGAAAAGCTCGGCCTCGGCCCTCCATGGGATGTTGTGTCATTAAAAGTAAAGTAAGTAATATACAATAAAATAACCCATAACCCGATTAACATTTAAATCAAAGGCAGAGATTACCTCAAGATAATTTGCTTGAATTTTTAATAAAACTATAACTTTCGCAGTAGGAATTTTTTCCACGAGTGTATTCGAAACTAGTAGTAAAGTCCCCGTTCAGCTCATATACTAACTTTTGTCACAAATTAAACACGTTTTTCCATGGAACTAATGAATAAACAAAACGACTACATAGTCACCCGAAAGCAAACTGTAGATGAGCAGCACAGTGGCTGGCAGTAGTTGCAGTTGTCTGTAATAGCGATGATGGTTGTTCAAAATCAGGATCTGGATTTTTCACAACGATTTCATGTGAAATTAATACAATTAGCAACTTGTAAATTTTTAATATCTACTATCATCGTGAACGCGTTTCAAATAACCAGAAGTACCAACGGCACAGCAACAGCACAGTAGAGCCACTCATCCACACTGATCTCCAAACGACACCTCCTCTGAGCCAATCCCGTTCGTCCCACTGTGACGCAGGCACTTTGGTCAAAGTGTTAATTGAACTACAGCCACAGCGTGTGCTTCAGCCCTGGCCTGGTTCAGTGAATGCCATGAGACAAACTTTTTTTGTTTTTTTTTCTTTTTTTTTGTAATTACGCAAATCTAATGTAATTTCAATAATTGGCAAAAATTTATGAACTATTTTTCAATCTAAAACTCAACGCTTGTGCTTACAAATTTTGTAGGGTAAAGTAACTTGCTTGTTACAAACACTCGTACACACAATTCGCTATGCGTTTAGCATTTCGTGGCTGCGAAATCTTGTTCTATTTCGAATATATACTCGTAAATATGTACATACAATATGAGAGGAAAATAAATTACGATGTGCGAACACATTTAGTTGAGCGGCATCCAATTAAGTGAACCATAAAGTTACCAACAATAATAACAAACACCATCGTCATCATCATCGTCATCATCATCTTCTTTATAAGTGTGTGGAGCAACAAGAATATCATCATTATTATAATGGAAACTTGTACTTTGCCACCATGTACCAGGTGGTGCGTTTTGCTTTCGTCCTTCCCCTTATGAGTGTCATAATAATGCATGTTACATTGTTGGTGAGCATGCGAAACGAGCAGCTGAACGAGCGATGAAATAGTTGCAACGAAAGAGACACGACAAGTGTTTCGAAGCGAAATTCTAATTAAAGTATTGTAGCTATTACATTATTATTTGTAAGCTTTGTACGAGTATGTTTATGGTACGCTCATACAACAGGTTGATGGCTTTTGATAATTCAAAAAAAACACAGAAATTTTACAAAAGTGAATGAAACTTTTATTTGGATCGATAAATCAATTCCGGCCATTTACTTTTTAAAGATAATTTCACTTAAATGTTGCCCGCGGCTACGCTTTAAGTGGTCCATTCTGAAGGTCCAATCTTGGCACACTTTTTCACACATTTCGGCAGGAATATCATCAATGACCAATGACGCGTTCAATGTTGGCTTCCAAAGAAGCTATTTGTGTGGCTGGTCCCTACAGACAAGAAACTTAACTTAGCCCCACAAAAAATAGTCTAACGTGGTCAAATCACACGATCTTGGTGGCCAATTGACTGTTCACCAAATTCGCCTCTCAATTGATGCATGGTTTCGCGTGCAGTGTGGCATGTGGCACCGTCCGGTTGGAACCATATGTCGGCCGAGTCCAATTCTTGCATTTTCGGCAAAAAAAAAAGTCTGTTATCATCGAACGGTACCTTTCTCCATTTCCCCATTGACCGTAACTTTGAGGCCTTCATCATCTTTGAAGAAGTACGGCCCAATGATGCCGCCTGCCCATAAACCGAACCGCACCAGACAGTGCATTTTCCGAAATGCATTGGTAGCTGCTAAATTGCCTCTGGCTATGAATTCTGTTTATTCACGTATCCATTGAGCTAAAAATGAGAATCGTCGCTGACAATTTTGCGATAAAAAACGGATCCTCATCCAGCGTTTCTAAGGCCCATTCACTGAAAATTCGACGTTGTGGTAGGTCGCTTGGCTTCAGTTCTTGCACCAGCTGTATTTTGTATGGCATTAATTCGAGATCTTTTTGCGTAAAATCTTCCAGGTGGTCGAATAACACAAACCCAGTTGCTGCGATTGGCGCTGGATGGAGATATCGAGATCTTCTTCAACACTGGCGGATACAGAAGCAACATTCTCTTCGGTACGCACTCTATGGATACGATTTGGTGGTTTGATTTCCAATAAAGTGAAGCTGGTGCGAAATTTGGTCACAATGGGCTGAATATCCTGCTCTGTGGGTCGATTGCGAAACACATTTTTCACAGAACACCAATTTTGATAATAAATTTCAGTAATTTGCAAACGTTATTCGGGCGTGAGTCTATTCATGATGAAATGGCAAACCAAACTGAGTATTTTTTAATCTGGCACATGTCAAGAATCACGCGTTAACTGTCAGAAATATAAATGTTAAAAACCAAGTAGCAAAAAAATCACCTTTTATTTCTAAGTATTAATAAAGCAATGTAAGCATAAGTGACAAATAGAAAGTATATCGATCTTCTATCGACCTTCTATTTCACTTACGTACATTTAACCTTACTTAATAGAATAGTATAATTATATGATTAAGAAAAATTATAACAGTTTTATAAAAGGTTATATAAACTCATGGTATTGGGAAAATAGACAGGATTAATTCAAACTAGAAACTAGTGTTCTTTGAATTTCCTCAGAAGAGATCTTACCTCGCTATTCTACCAAGGATAACAGCAAGGTAAGAACTAAGAGCACTTTGTGCTAGTTTACCCCCTTTTCTCGCTTCTCTAAATATGAAAACTATTAAACAAATTAAATTAAAAACTACTATCAACAAATGAATACAATACAATTTCCTCTCAAGAAATTATTACTAGGCTCTTCAAAGAGCTTGTCTTCGATATGATTTTTGTGTTGGGTTTTCCAAACTAAGATTTTCAAGAAATATAATATAAGTACATAACAAACATAAGTAAGTAGGTTGTGAAAGCAAATACTCGTACATATGAAGGCCACACGACTACCGCTTTGAATGTTCACCATTGGCAGAGAGATACCATAGTTATACCTTGTAGTCCGGTTATTGTGTCTCATAAGTTTTGAGTTTTGCATTGCACGAATAAGTTCAAAAATTTCATCCAATGCACTCCACCGGTATCTTGAGACTACCATCAAACACAGTTTCATGAAAGACATCGAGTAAGAATGTTGTACAAATTAGATTAGCGAAAAAGTGTTTCGCACCTCTTTGACTAACTAGGTGCAAAGGAAATTCTTCAAGTGTTGAAAGACAAACCCATCTCACCCAGAACACTATTTATCGTGTTCTCAAAGGTTGTATCGTAGGTAAACAGGCGAAAAATATAAAGAAGACTGGTCGAAAGAACAACAAAATTTCGTTTGGTAAGTGTTAAATCAAAATAGGTTAATATATACCGCGATTGTCGCAAAAATTTGTTATTTCAAAAGTCACAATATTTCAAAAGCCACAATATTTCAAAAGTTAAAATGACTCGATCTATCGAAAACGTAAGCGAGCATCCGACAACTCGAAATAATACCAAAATGTTGCCGTGTTCTTCCTGACAAACACTTTGTAGGTGGAAATTCATGATTTCATTGGATGGCGAATCTTACTTCACTTTTTCACACCATGAGCTGAGTGGAAATGATGACTTCTATCTACACTGACAACATTGGAGCAACAAAAAACAACAACAACAACAAAAAGAGAAACTAAGATACTGTGTGCTTTTAAACTAAAAATTTGGAGAAGTCAATTTTGGGATGCAATATTTACTGCTCCGAAAATGCTCATGAAAAGTGAACTCCAGAAAGCAAAACAAAAACTGTTCTCAAAATGCTCTTAAATTTAACTTATTTGGATCTCATCCTAAGTGTAACAGTCATATTAGAATTATTTTAGGCCTCCTAATTCAGAATGCTTTCATAATCATCTTAAAACGTTCATTTTAAGACTCCTATAAATTTTATATTTACGAGCGCTACTAAAATTACTTAGTGGGTATTGCTCATTTTTCATGGTCGGCATGGCGTAGGTGATAGTGTGCTCATCGTAACGAATTTGTACACTAAATTCTCGCATCATCTCATAGTTGAAAGAGTCATCCAGTGAAAGAATTCACTACGTAAAGCAACTCTCGTCATACGTTTTATTCGTTCTTTAAGCCCCGATTCCATTTTAGCGATAGGAAAAAGTAAGTAAAAGTTTCTATATATAATCTCTATATAAATAATTTTAGTTAGTCCTAAAAAAAAATATACTAGGGTTACAAAAGTTTACTGTGCCTCAAGTTTGTGTTTGAGAAAAAGTTTCAGTAAACTCCAACTAGACCGCACCAACTTCAATTCTGTTACGCATAGCCACCGTTAATCAGGTATATTTGCCAAGCTACTGTAGGAGGAGAAAGGGCGTCGGTGAGTCTGAAAATTTTGGACTTTTGAAATCTGTCCACAGGGAAAAGTCTCGTCGTCAATGGGTTAAAAAACAAGCTTAAATAAGGTGTGAACCAGAAATTGTCAAGAGTTAGGACCCCGTTATATTCAAGTGAAAGTATCTATAAGTAGTGCAGTTTTTTTTTCATATTAGTCAACATTTCGAGCCAACAAGAACAGCGCCGCAAATTAATACTGGACATTTACTTGACTGATAAGACGAAGCCTTAACTAAGCATTGCAAGCGAAACCACAGCGAGTTTAGCGACGGTAAAAATAACCCAGAAGTGCTGAAAAAGGTTGTTAGTATATATCGGGCTAATCCCACGAGGGGATCGACTCGAGACGTTGCAGCTACAGCTGGTACATCGCCATCAACTGTAATGCAATATGAGCGAAGTCATTGATTAAGGACCTACAAACAGCAGACAAAGCTAAGAAAAAAATGTCGAAGACGCGTGCCCGAAAGCTGTATGACAATTACCTAACCAAATCCGATTGCGTGATTCTCGAGAGACCTACTGTAAGGCGGACTTCAACCAGTTGCCTGGGAATACCTATTTCACAACAAAGAATGGGGATGCAACACCCAGAACTGAAGGGTCAGGCAGAAAAAAAGGTCCAAATAACCCAGAAGTGCTGAAAAAGTTTGTTAGCACATATCGGGCTAATCCCACGAGGTCGACTCGAGACGTTGCAGCTACGGCTGGTACATCGCAATCAACTGTAATGCAATATAAGCGAAGTCAAGGATTAAGAACCTACAAACAGCAAAAAGTACCTGACCGGTCGGAAGCAAAAGAAAAAATAGCGAAGACGCGTCAAAGACAATTATCTAACCAAATTCGATTGCGTGATTCTCGATGATGAGACCTACTGTAAGGCGGACTTCAACCAGTTGCCTGGGAATGCCTATTTCACAACAAGGAATAGGGATGCAAACACACAGAAAATTAATTTAAGTAGATCAAAATGGTGGTCGCTGTGGCGTAGTGGTAGTGCGTTGGACTGCTACGCAGAGTGTCCGGGGTTCGAATCTCGGCACAGGCAAAATCAAAAAGTAAAAAAAAATAATATTTCTACACTGCACCACCTCTTGGCACTTGGCAGGCAATGGCAAACCTACAAGAGTAAAAATTGCTATGAAAAGCTTCTCACTTCGCCGTTCGGATTCGGCATTAAACTGTAGGTCCCTTCCATTCATGTACAAATATAACACGCACAACATGAGTGGATGCGAAAAGCTCGGCCTAGGCCCTCCATGGGCTGTTGTGCAATTAAAAGTAAAGTAAAATCAGAATGTTGCAAATGCCAACACATACTCCTATGTACTTTTTTAGTCACTTACTAAGTTGTCACTACAATCGATGATCGGTCTTGGCCGCCTCTGAAGATTCCTTGGGAGATATTTTTCAACGTGGTCGGTTCGTAGCTCGCCCAACGCACATCCGTTCATTCAAGGCCACAGATAAGCCCGCCTGACACATTAGCCACGAGGAGACTGTGTGTCGACTTGAGACGGACAAGACGGGCAAGAAATGAACATGTACTCGCACGCGAACTATACCTTGTGTTCTTCGCCCCCAGGCCTTCACTCGCGTGTTGTAACTATTTCTCATAAAAATTCATACAATTATGCTGGAGAAGAGAGCTGCTTCGCTCTCACTCACCTCTCTCTCTCTCTCCCTCTCTCTCCCCCTCTCTCTCCCTCTCTCTCCCTCTCTCTCTCCCTCTCTCCCTCTCTCTCCCTCTCTCTCACCCTCTCTCTCCCCCTCTCTCTCCCCCTCCCTCTCCCCCTCTCTCTCCCCCTCTCTCTCCCCCTCTCTCTCTCTCTCTCTCTCTCTCTCTCTCTCCCTCGCTCTCTCCCCCTCTCTCTCTCCCTCTATCTCTCTCTCCCTCTCTCTCTCTCTCCCTCTCTCTCTCTCTCTCTCTCTCTCTCTCTCTCCCTCTCTCCCTCTCTCTCGCTCTCTCCCCCTCTCCTTCTCCCTTCACCTTAGCACATAGCACATTTCTTATGATACTCGCGCACATAATGACGATTGCCATGTTGTAGTTTATTATGATTATGTGAATTACGTTGAACATACAAGATCTTGAATTTGATCTCGAAGGTGCTTGAAATTGTGTGTTCTTTTCACTGGTTCGGTGTCTTTCTTAAAATATGATGAATATAATTATTATTTATATTAGGTTGATGTGCTGTGCGCAATTAACTTGAAAAGAAAAAAGTTCCTGCCACAATATTTCAGCACCTGTGCGAACACATATCCATCAACTAGTGGTCGGCAGCAGCAGCAGCAGCAACAGCAACAGCAACAGCAGCAACAACAATAGAACAAATTGTTTCGTCCATGCAAATGGGTTTTCCGCAGTTCCTAAACCACATACACACACATTTTAATGTTCAAGTATGTGTTCCATGTGAGTGTGTGTGCGCGTGTGTGTGTATGCGTCCGTCTCACACAAAAACGTTCCAGACGACGCTGCAAATTATCAATTATAATTGTTTGCGCAATTTTAATTCAATTTGCATATAAATGATTTATGGCAAGTGCCCCATCCTACTCTACTCACTCTGCTGCCCTTTCCGCTTTTCCCCCTTCCGTTCAATCTTCTGGTAAATTATGTTCGCAACTGCGTGCTGATTGCTCTTGCATGTATTTAAGCTGCCGACACGAAATTGCAGCGGCAATTGATGAACTGTCGTCTCTCTACCATTTGTCGGTCAGTCTGTCTTCATGTTTCTGTCCGTCCTTCGTAGTCTCTCCATGTGTCGCTGTCACTAAAGTGTTGAAATTTATACCCCCAGGCTTTCGTATGTTAATATCCTATGGCAAAATTTGTAGCTTCAGGGTCTTAATAACTGGCCTAGGTTTATTTTTGGCACGACAGGTTAAGCCTAGTACGAAGTTAGCTCTCTCTCTCTCGTACACTCTCTTTCAGCCTCGCTCCCTCTCTCTCTCGCTCTCTTCATAGACTTCTTTTACGTTTTTGCATGCGCCGCTGCTGCCACTGTTGCATTATTAGTTACGCCGTTCTGGACGCATTTTGTATATGATGTTCCTCCTCCTCTTGCTCCTGCTCCTGCTCCTCCTCCTGTTCCTGCTGTTGCATTCGTCTTCAGCACATGAGCTGTACACATTTCTGCTACATTTTCGCTTAGTGTTTCTGTTTGCAGTATGCACATATTTTTTCTTTTAATTGAGTTTTCTGTAATGAATTTTAGAATTTTTGCGCGTAATTATGCGAAACGCTCTTGCAGAGCAACATTCTTATGAATGCATTCGCGCAGCAGCAGCGTAAGCATTTTTCGAATTACATATGCAAAATATGTAGTATGCAAGATATTCGCTTGGGTATATTTAATTGCCAGACAGTTGTGGTGAGCAAGCAATTGCTGCTGTTCTGTAAGCTATATTTCTGCTATTTTCAATTAACATGCACACTGCTTGCTGCTATTGGCTGTTGTTTGCTGGGCTTGAGAATATTGCTGCTGCTGCTGCTGCTTTATTCTACTTTACTTTAAATTGTTTATTGTTGTTGCTGGGCATTTTATCGACAATATTTCTGTTTATGCAAGCATAACTAATCTTATCTAAAGCGTGCGCTCGAGCGGCAGTTTAATCATAATGTTATTTTTTTTTCGAAGTTGATTAACAAACAGGCCATTCATTCTCACCCATCGTTTGTCTACCTTATAAACATTTATCCAATCTATCTATATATCTCTTGTGTATGTGATTTCAATTAGGAAAAACTCTCATGTGAATTCATACTCATTTACTAGTTACATATGTGGGTAAGCCAACCTGCCCCCTTCCGCCCTCCCTTTCTACTTTCTAGCTCATCTAGCTACTGGTACTTACTTTTTTTTTTTTTTTTTGTTAACATTCTTGCTCAATTACTTCTTTCCGTGATTAATGCAATCATTCAAGTGTTAATTAATTGCACGCTGATGAATATGTAAAGTAAGTAAGAAAGTATGCAACTAAGTAGTATGGTAAAATAGCATTAGAATAGCGTATGCAAAATGTAATTGTAGAGATTTGTTAATGGCATCAATTTTTATTGTGAGTGAGAAAGCGCTGAAGTGATCGACAAAGCGCGCTGACATGTAAAAATAAATATACGAGTAATTTGCTAGAGCTCCACAAAAGATTGAAAAGCCACAACAATTCAATTTTTTACTCTAAATTTTTAACTACAAACCTCAGATATCGTTCTAGTCTTTCTGAGATATGTATCATCCTCAACTAGAGATGCTCTGGATATGCCTGTACACAGTAGTCCACTGATCTGCTCACCAGCCTGATGGCCCCTAACACATGGAAATGTACTGAGCGATTTGATTTGGTCCATAAGAACTCCTAACCATATTGGCGAATTTACTTCGTATTTTCCAAATCTAATCCAATTGCTACACTAAGATAGGAAGCTCCTACGGTAGCATAATCTAGTGGGGAAGAACCTTTAAAGTGAAGATCTACTCTTAGCATACAAAACTTCAGTTACCATATAAAGGAAGTATATAATGGGTGATTTCTGAGAATTCAAAAAAAAACCCAGAAATTTTCTAAAAATTAATAAAATTTTTATTTAGATCAATAAATCAATTCCTACCATTTACTTTTTAAAGATAATTTCTCTTAAATGTAGCCCGCGGCTACGCTTCAAGTGATCCATTCTGAAGGTCCAATTTTGGCACACTTTCTCACACATTTCGGCAGGAATCTCATCAATGACCAATGACGCGTTCAATGTTGGCTTCCAAAGAAGCTATTTGTTTGGCTGGTCCCTACAGACAACAAACTTATCTTAGCCCCACAAAAAATAGCCTAACGCAGTGTGGCATGTGGCAACGTCCTGTTGGAACCACATGTCGGCCGAGTCCAATTCTTGCATTTTCGGCAAAAAAAAAGTCTGTTATCATCGAACGGGACCGGTACCTTTCTCCATTGACCGTAACGTTGAGGCCTTCATCGTCTTTGAAGAAGTACGGCCCAACGATGCCGCCTGCCCATAAACCGAACCGCACCAGCTAGTGCATTTGTAGCTGCTAAATTGCCTCTGGCTATCAATTCTGCTTATTCACGTATCCATTGAGCTAAAAATGAGACTCGTCGCTGACAATTTTGCGATAAAAAAACGGATCCTCATCCAGCTTTTCTAAGGAACATTCACTCAGAATTAGACGTTGTGGTAGATCGCTTGGCTTCAGTTCTTGCACCAGCTGTATTTTGTATGGCATTAATCCGAGATCTTTGCGTAAAATCTTCCAGGTGGTCGAATAACACAAACCCGGCGATCGACGCCGCATGGAAATATCGCAATCTTCTTCTATTTAGAATGAAATGGCAAACCAAACTGAGCATTTTTTACTTTGACACCTGTCAAGAATCACGCGTGAACTGTTAGAAATATAAACGGTAAAAACCAAGTCCCAAAAAAATCACGCTGTAGAAAAATCACTAGGAGCTTAATCTCCTCGTGGCCACTCCCTTTCTGATAAATATCTTTGAATGTTGCTTCAGTTGCGTCTCTCAGTTTTTCTTGATTTTGTTGCATGTCAATATTTTCAGTGCACTGACAGTATTCGTGAGCCCGTAAGTCCAATATTTCTACCTATAGCTGTATTGAAATTTATACCCTTTGGTTTTCGTATGTTAAAAACCTATGGCAAAATATCTTCAGAGTCTTAATTAGTAGCCTATTCTTAATATTGAAACTTTAACTTTATTTTGGCTATTATTTAGGTTTATAAGGGGAGACCAAAGTATCGGGCACTGTGATCTAGAAGATATTTTATGTTATTCCCCCATTGAGAACTCAAGACCTAACAAATGACCTAATGAAGTCCCCCTTTTGTAGAAGAGAATTTTACCACTTCACCTGATTTTGACAATTTATGTTCCAACCGAGCCAAAGCTGGACATTCACAAAGATTGTGAGTTGTTCTCTTCCAAACAAAGATGTCATTCTGTCTCATTTGACAGTGGTAATTTGTTTAGTTGGTATTTGAAAACATAATTCCCTGAAAAATAGCATTCTTAGATCCGATCTGTAGTATAAGATGGATTGATTGTGGGGGAGAGGAACGACAAGCGATTTCGCTTGTGTAACATCTTGAATTAGATTCTAATTCCAATCGAGCCATTGTCTCCTAACCCATTCCTCAACGATAGCTGTTCAACCGAGCCCGCTAAAAGAATCCTATCCAATGTCACAGTAGCTAGATACCCAAGAAAGTGTAATTTCATTAAGGAAAGACAAGCGCTGGAGACTCTCAAAGCACTCGCTCACCAGTTTCAAAGAAAAACTATCAAAAGATAGTGCTTTGAAAGCCGTTTGGCTGTCAAAATATAACTTTTTAAATGTTTATTTTTGCACAGGTCGCAATTGCATAAATGTACATATTTCTTGATTCGCTTGAATGACACTGGGCCACATACCCAGTGTGATGGAGATTCGGCTGTTGAGTTCGCCAACTGAACCACACTCCATTTTCGAGGCATCTGTATACCAAATAAGAGCAAAGGAATCGAAGTCGAACACTACCCAGACCAATCAGACCTGGAAGGAAGTACAACATTGAACCTTCTACCAAAGCAAGTCATATAATCTGTCACAAAGCAGATTGAAGTACTAAGAATTTTACCAAGAATGCTTAGAAGACCAATATTATCTTTTAGCAACGAAGCTTCTAGTTCAGGACAGTAACAGCTGTATGTTCCTAATGAAGATACGTAGTAGTACAAGACCAGTCAATGACATCATGGCAGGGGTTGCTCCAGTGATGAAGTCACTGGCATGCTTTTGCAGCTTTTTGGCGATAGCAGAGGCTTTAGGCCACCACACCAAGACTGCATATGCTATGAATTATCACCCAGCATTGAGTATGGTCTTCCTCCGAGCTACGGTAACTTTGCAAATTGTAGAGCTAGCTAAATGGAGAAAGAGTTCTTGGCAATTATAAAAACTAGAACTTATTTAAATTAATATTAAGGACCTTGATAAGCCAATAGACCATTATGTTGTGTAGTCTTGAAAAATTCTCGTTTTGCTGCTGCCAAGTTAGCCATTCTTCCAATTGATTGCTTCCTTCTATAGCCTCCTTAGTTATAGACATCCAAAAGCGTATAACTATTTCCATTCTATAGAATTATAATTTAAACTTTAAGGAATTACTTCAGCATACTGGCCAAAATGGTGTTATGCAGAAAAAGTTTAATTATACAGAGTTGAATTTCCCCATGCCTACTATTTTTTAAATGATTTTATTAAATACAAATTTAAAAAATACAAATGCTAATAACATATTTTTTGTAGAAAACACAAATCTATTCAATTAACAATTATACTCGTTTTACTATTCACAATTTACGGTACAAAATGAATGCAAGTAACTGAAATGTCATAATATTTATGCACGCACACACACACACACACACACACAGGTGGCGCTGTTGCCAGTGCATTCAAATAGAAACAGTATGCGGTGCATTTTAAATCGCATGCAATACATTTGTATGTTAAAGAAGAAAAAACGCTCAAGGTGCTGTGTGTGTGTGTTTTTTGTTTTTGTTATGCTTTATCTCAATGTATGTATATCGTACGTAGGTGAATGAAATTGCAATTCGAATGCATTGATGCAACATGCACCCTGTAACACAATGGGTGGTAAATTGAAGCTTTCAATTGTATTGCAACATATTTTGGGCGGCTATTTTGACAGTATACTCGCGCCGCTCGCTCACTCACTGGCTCAACTGCTGGCTAACTCCTATGGGATACACAACCAACAAAATAATAATTGGAGCGCACATTAATGGCACGCAATCGCATGCGGTGAATTTGATGTTGATGCTGGCTGCATGTAGCATGCTGCAATTGTAGCTGGTGTGGCAGCATAATGCGAATTTTCTATACAACATATGCAAATTGGTACGATTCTGGATGGTTTTGGTGCGACAACGCGCGACGGCGACGGAGTCAAGCTCCGACAGCGGTGAAATTTATATTTATGCGAGAGACTTAGCATTGTAGAGAATTTAATTGAATTGAAGCCCAAGTAAGTTGAAGTTGTGATGGCATACCTGTGATATATCAAACAAATATCAACACGTTTCCGACAGTCTCCGTCACCCTAAAAGCACATAAATAATTATTTTATAATTGAGATGTCACTTCAAGAAGAGCACCCAGAAATTGCTTTCAAATGTCATTGCTATCTCGCATGCAACAAATTTTCATCTATCAAATAATAAAAGCAAAATGTTGCTGCAGGCCACCCAATAAAACCGGCTCGGCTTCTTTACAATTTCTTCCAAACCCCCATGCTCGTCGTATATCATTACAATCGTTATCGTCTTTATTTTATGTACGCATTCTTTTGCTGCCAAGTGAGGTGGCAGCTACTACTGTTTATATGTACGAAAGAAAGAAAGACAGAAAGAAAGAAGAAAAAACTGTCACAACATGCAACAGTAGCATCAGCAGCATTTGCTGTCAAACTGTTGCTGCTGCTATTGCGGCTGTTGCATTCGATTCCAGCTTAAACGCGAGGTGTGACAACGACATGTGCCTGGTATGTATGTATGTGTTGCTGCTATTGCCGCCATCATCATCGCCAGCAATTGCGCCAACAACATGATCATGTTTTGCTTTTAAATGAAGTGTGAAATTCATAACGAAATAATGTGCAGCAACTGTTGCGCATGTGCAGCCAGTCGATTCCATCCGACCCAAGTCAACTTGAGTCCGAGTTGTTGTAAATTGATTGTACGATACGCATTTGACAGTTGGTCGACAGCGCCAAAAATGATGTTAATAATGATTCTACATGGCGTTGACAAAATGCATTTATGCTAACTATATATGTACAATTTTTTAATAAGCGTGTTGTTAGCAGTATGCACTTGAATGGCGGTTGGTAGTGGTCGCTAAAGATAATGTGCTCAATGTCGCTATCCACAATTTATGTGGAATTTTTTCATGTTTGCTGCAATTTTCACATTTAATATTCATTAAGTATGATGTATTTCTTTCATGTAAATATTTTTTATTCAACTTAGCCATTTGCCGCAAATTTTCGAAACTATTATCTTCTAACCGGTTTCTGTGAGTTATATCGACTATTGATATTAAAATGAAAAAATCGAGAGAGGGAAATTGAAGTTTGAGGATCAGAATCGATGTGTCGATACTGTTGCATTAAAAACTTTTAGCATCATTATACATTTGAAATTTACGGTTTCACAAATTTCTACAGAGTCAAGATCCCCAGATGATGGTGAGTGCTAACTTACCGCTGTTGCATTCATAGTGTATACCCATTTGAAAATTCTGAAGAAATCATTAAAAACTTTTAGCATCATTATACATTTGAAATTTACGGTTTCACAAATTTCTACAGAGTCGAGATCCCCAGATGATGGTGAGTGCTAACTTCCCGCAATTTCTTCTTCAGTTAACCTTTATTTAGGTACTTTCGGTGTGTGCTTCATGGTAGTGGTGTATTCCAGAGAGTAAATGCATCAAATTGTTTTATATACTGTAGTACTGCTCCAGTTTTCCAAGTTCTAATCCAATTTGCAGGTTTCTATTATTGAAGTTTACTTCTTCAGAATCGTTTTTATATTTACGTCGGGGCTAAAAGAATATTGTCGCAGCGAAAATTATCACGAAAATGAGGAAACAGTTATGTGTATACACATCAACGTTGGGCAGCGCCCTCTATCAAAAGTGTGTATGAAAAATATGCATCCTCATTTTTTACATACTCGATTGATGGATGGTGCTGCCCATCAGTTTTTCGTCAAATTTGACATTTCAAATAAAAACCGTTAGGCCGCTGTTATGTTCAGATTTTGCTGGGCGAACACCATGAAATACGAAGAGAGCTTTTACTCACTCTCACAACGCACTGGGTGAGTATTCCCGAGTATTCAGGGTGGCAATTAGTTATTCGACAAAAAATTAACAAAAATTTATGTAAAACAGTACGAAAAGTGGTTTGCCTGTTTCATTTGCAGAAAAGTTTGCAAATATTTGTATGGTTTAAAAGTGATATTATTTTCATTATAAAACTTTGTAAAGTATTTAATACATCTTATTAGCGGTATTCACAAGGTGATGCAAATGGTTTTAACTTTATTAACTTAACTCTTCATATTGATAAAATTGTTGAAAGTTTATTTGTATACATATCATTTAGTGTTGCCGTTGCGCACAAAATAGCATTATCAAAAACTGCATGTCGAACAAAAGCAACTTTGCAATGAACCATCACACCGAGCACGAACAACGAACACCAACATAACCACGGCCTTCAAAATTTAAACGCAAACGTTCTGTAGACCGTCCCAATGACGCCTACAAATTTTGTTTTGGTACTTGAAAAGTTTTCACCTGCAAAATTTCTTCTGGCAAAAACTTTAAAAGTGTCAAATTACTTGAATGAATGACAAATTATCAGCTGACGTTAATAAACTACATTCAAATATAAAATTTATGTGCAAAAAATAATTAGTTTCTTAAAAAAAATTTAAATCATATCTATCAGAGAGAGAATTTTTCTTACTCACTCAAATTTTTACTAGTATTAGTCCAAAAAGTAAAGAAACAGTAGTAAGGAGCTCCAGCAGTAGACAAACAATATTACGAGCTGTGATTGCGTTTGAACTTAGGAACTTTAGCGAGTACAAGAAGGGATTTTGTGGTTAAAACTCTCTTCTTCCTGATAAATATATTAATGAATACCTACATATTAATTGTTGTTCATCATTAGGAAGAACGAAAGTATGTAAGCTTCACTGCAAAAACATAACGTTTTATAATGTTTTATACATCTATAAAACATTTCAAGCTTTGTTCATAAAAGAGTCGGAACAAGTGTGAAAATGTTCAGTCTTTGTGGAATGAAAAGTTCGTTCTGGTCGGATTCCATCCGCGAGATACAAAATCATTAGTTTTGTTTATCAAAACTATATATGAGAATTTTGCCTCATATACCATAAGATAAGATGGCATAACTCTTACTTTACTTTTAATGGCACAACAGCCCACGGAGGGCCTAGGCCGAGCTTTTCGCATCCACTCATGTTGTGCGTGTTATATTTGTACATGAATGGAAGGGACCTACAGTTTAATGCCGAATCCGAACGGCGAAGTGAAAAGCTTTACATAGGCAATTTTTACTTTTGTAGGTTTGCCATTGCCTGCCAAGAGGTGGTGCCGTGTAGAAAAATTATTTTTTCTACTTTTTGATTTTGCCTGTGCCCAGATTCGAACCCCGGACACTCTGCGTAACAGTCCAACGCACTACCACTACACCACAGCGACCACCATTTTGATCTACTTAAATTAATTTTCCTTGTTGTGAAATAGGCATTCCCAGGCAACTGGTTGAAGTCCGACATACAGTAGGACTCATCATCGAGAATCACGCACTCGGATTTGGTTAGGTAATAGTCATACAGCTTTCGGGCACGCGTCTTCGACATTTTTTTCTTTGCTTTGTCTGCTGTTTGTAAGTCCTTAATCCATGACTTCGCTTATATTGCATTACAGTTGATTGCGATGTACCAGCTGTAGCTGCAACGTCTCGAGTCGACCTCGTGGGATTAGCCCGATATGTGCTAACAAACTTTTTCAGCACTTCTGGGTTATTTGGACCTTTTTTTCTGCCTGACCATTCGGTTCTGCAGATGGAGTTTCCCGCGTTGTAGTTGTTTATGAAGTTATAAACTATCGCTAAACTCGCTGTGGTTTCGCTTGCAATGCTTAGTCTAGGCTTCGTCTTATCAGTCAAGTAAATGTCCAGTATTAATTTGTGGCGCTGTTCTTGTTAGCTCGAAATGTTAACTAATATGAAAAAAAAACTGCACTATTTATAGATACTTTCACTTGAATATAACGGGGTCCTAACTCTTGACAATTTCTGGTTCACACCTTATTTAAGCTTCATTTTTAACCCATTGACGACGAGACTTTTCCCTGTGGACAGATTACAAAAGTCCAAAATTTTAAGTCTCACCGACGCCCTTTCACCTCCTACGGTAGCTTGGCAAATATACTTGATTAACAGAGAGAGAGAGAGAGAGAGGGAGAGAGAGAGAGTATGCGTAACAGAATTGAAGTTGGTGCGGTCTAGTTGGAGTTTACTGAAACTTTTTCTCAAATACAAACTTGAGGCACAGTAAACTTTTGTAACCCTAATATATTTTTATTTCCAACTCACTACCACTACGCCACAGCGACAACTGACCACTGACTAACGTTGTCAGATTTCTACAATTTACTTAACACTCCATATTATTGATAACCATGTTCACATACGATCAACCCAATTTTTCAGTACAGTTTCGACTGTATTGCAACTGTACTTGACCGATGGCTGCACCAATTTCATCCTTAAGAGCCTCAATCGCTGGTGGATTCATTAGTTACAGTTATGACTTTTTAACAATAGTTATTTAAATAACAGTTATTACTGTATACTTAACTTGAAAATTTAGTTTTTTGATTTATAATACTCTTGCAACAAACGAGCAATATGTTTTTCTTTTTAAATAAAACCAAATTTTAAAAAACCATTTTTGCGTTACAGTCACAGCGGAATGAGGTGGGAATGGTAGTGAACTGTCTTTTTTTCGTTTCGTTCCGCATCCCAGGTAAAGCAAGCCAATGCTATTTAATTTCATTTACATTCTTACAAAATTCACAAAATATTGAGCGAATCATTTCGAATCAGATGGGAGAAATATAGATAATATTGAAGAAATCACGTCAATCCAGCGTTGCAGCATTCCTAGAATGATTTGTCTACAGTTTGTAATCGAAACTGCTGCATAAACATAACTGTAATTTCTATGAAAACTGAAACTTCCGCACGTACTTTTGTAGTTATAAAATAAATAGCATAAATTGCAAATGCGACATAAGCGTTATTTGCGTACTGTACTATATGTAGAGCAAACGCAATGGCAATTCGATGCTGAGACTCAAAACTACGATCGTAATGATCATCAGCATATCAGCATTGTTGATATACCATATTTTGCTTATGATGTAATATCGTATCAACGAGAGCAAATCTTTAACGTAATGACAACATAATTACTTCGCAAATCAAACAACAACAGCAAATTCTGCTTGCTGTTGATTCGTGAAACTCACATGCGACGATCATGCAACATTTTCAATACTCGGATCAAATCTACAACGTCATTTCTAGATGCTGCAGCTACAGCTCCAGCTCTAGTTTCCACAGCTCTAAGCTTCTTCTCTTCCTTCCTTTCATAGAACCGTTTTAATTGCAAGACATCAACAACAAATACAAACAGCACATGCACAGTCTAACGGACGGACGGACGTACGGGCAGACTGAGAATTGGTTGCAGTGATGTGATTTTGTTTAAATTGCAAATGCACGTGCTGCGAATACTTCAGCCAATACCAAATCCTGCTGTGATCTACACAATTCGAGCAGTGGCGGTGGAGACGCTGTGGTTGAAGGTGCAGTTAAAGGCGATGACGGACGATACGAATGACGATGATGAAGACGATGGCGAAGATGGCGATAGCGTTCGAGCATCAACAACAAACACAACAACGAAACGGTAATAGGTTCGAAAGCGGCGCTGATCTTATAATGTATGATGTGTTTGTTGTGATGGCAGCAGAAGCAGCAGTCAACAACCAAACTAATCCTCAGCGACTATGGTAGATGATGATGCTCTCTAGCGATACTAGTTAGTTAGTTGCAAGCAGAGCCACTCTATGTACATAAACACGATCTCCTTGTGCTGTTGATCGTCTAGGCACAGCTGCACAATGCCTGCTTCTGCCTGCCGCCTACACGCATTGCGCACATGTTTTGATTGCTCTTAAGAAAAGGAGCAGGAGAGGAACAGCATGGGGAGGAGGGGGTGCCCGATGCAAGCTGAAGAACGTGCGTATTGTGCAGAATTACAGTATTCTTTGTAAAGGATAGCAAGAAAAAAAATAAGTGCATATACAGGGTGGACCATTTAGAATTTGGAATTTGATTTTCAACGTGGATTTTATTATTCAAAAGCACAATCCTTCCGGTTAATTGTGGAACACTATTTCATTCAAATGACTTCCTCGGCAGTAACCCATACGATCAACCCAATTTTTCAGTACAGTTTCGAGTGTATTGGAACTGTACTTGACCGATGGCCGCACCAATTTCGTCCTTAAGAGCCTCAATCGCTGGTGGATCGTTAGCGTAATACTTATCTTCAACGGTTTTCAAAATTTCCATCATAATACGAATGACATTAGAGTTGCCACCCTCAAAATAACGAAATAGTTCAAATTCCGAATATTAGCTGGACCACCCTTTATAAGTAAACCAAACATAAGTTAAATCTGGGGGCGTCGTTTGTGTATTGTAAGTTATTTTTCTTATTTCTGTCTTACTCGCAACTCAAAAGTACGAGTGGAGTTTCTTGATTTCCAAAGACCTCGTGGCGACGAGTTACGATGAATTCTTTGTTTATTTGTTTATTTCTTTTTTTTTTTTTTTTGTTTACATCAGTAACATTTTCCTACACATTTTCGTTTTCTTTTTCATTTTCCTTTAATTTGTTTTATTGAAAATGCTATGTAGAGACCACCAATGGCTTGTGGTACTGTGATGATTTGCGTGCATATTGTATTACCAGCTCTAGAATGATAAACTTTTTTAGCATATTTAAATGACACATTGATTCTGATTCTACACAGATACCTATGGTGTAAATTTATTATCTGTGAAGTTTTATGTTGCGTAGTGGTAGTGCGTTGGACTGCTACGCTGAGTGTCCGGGGTTCGAATCTCGGCACAGGCAAAATCAAAAAAAAAAAGTAAAAAAAATAGTTTTTCTACACGGCACCACCTCTTGGCAGGCAATGGCAAATCTACAAGAGTAAAAATTGCTATGAAAAGCTTTTCACTTCGCCGTTCGGATTCGGCATTAAACTGTAGGTCCCTTCCATTCATGTACAGTTATAAATATAACACGCACAACATAAGTGGATGCGAAAAGCTCGGCCTAGGCCCTCCATGGGCTGTTGTGCCATTAAAAGTAAAGTAAAGTAAGAAGTTTTATGTCAAGGATAAGCATTTTTCTGTAATACTGACACTATTCTGGAAGCTTAACACTTGAGCTCCTCTCAGCACTATTCCATCCGCTCTTTTTATAGCTATTACACCAACTTAAAATTCGGTGGAGTTATCGACTTTGCTTACTTTTCGGATTACCAGTGGAGGATCCTGGAGAAAGGTTATCAGGCTTTTGGTTTTTTCGACATTTGGTATAATTTAGGGAAATAGTTACCGGAAAGAGGATTTTATCCGGCCCTTTCCCTTGTGAATTCAAGCCTTGGTTAAATGCCTGAGATTATTTAATAATTTTGCCTATAAACAATTGTTTAATATTGTCTCTAGATTCTGGACCCGTTCTTCCTAACCCGAATCGAACAATTTCATAGTAATATATAAAGCACAAAATGTCATAATTACCAGATTTTAATATAGCGAGGTCAATCTAACATAATTAAATACTTACTCTGTAATGGATTTTTTTATTCGTTTTTATAAAGGGTGATTTTTATAAGAGTTTAGTTTTTGAAAATGAAAAAAAAAACAGCAATTTTTCAAAAGTGAATGAAATTTTTATTTGGAATCACATTTTTATGGATTTAGCCTTGATACTTTGACACAGTGGATATAAACAGTTATACACGAGAACAGGCACATTCTTAGCAGAAAAACGTAATCTATTTAATTTTTAACGAATCTAAATTTTTTTTCTTATTACCAGATAAATATTGTTTTTGTAAAGTAGTATTCAGAACCATAATAGTATCTAAATAATTTGAGAATTTAACTAAATTTGGAGAAAGTGTTTTCTGCACTTTCCTATAATTTAAAACAATTATTAAAACTTAAACTATTAATGGATGGATTCAAATCAAAACCCGTAAAATACAAAACGACCACAACATTACCTAACTTGTTTGCGCAAACAACGGAGGATAACGCTCATGTAAGTTCTCTTGTGTGCTGATTTGTATATTATATAATCGAGTTGATCAATTGTTTGAAATAATTTTTTTTTTTTTTTTTTTATTAATTTCCAATAGTATGTGTACATCTGTCTACATATGATAATTCATATACAACACTTAATACATTTCCTCACAGCAATTATTTGGATTTTAGTCAATACATTGATCAGTATCAATACATCGTTTATCTAGTAATTTTTGGATTTTCATTCTACTTTGTTAGATTAAATCTACTGGTCTTGTTTTTTTCAGTCTTCGCGGTTGTTCGATTTCTCTATTTGGTAATTGCGATACTTCACTGTTGATATGTTGTCTTACTGTTTCGTGGTGTTTTTTACTGTAGTTTGAAATTTCAGTGGTGATTGTAGGTATTTTTAAATCATGATGAATGTTATTGTTTGTGATGTACCAGTCCGCGTTTGCTATGCATCTTAGTATTGATGATTGTTGACGTTGTATTTTTAAAATATTGCTTTTCTTTGCTGTTCCCCATAGTTGCAGCCCATATGTCCATATAGGTTTTATTATTGATTTGTATATTAGCATTTTGTTGTGTAGATTTAAACTAGACTTTCTGTTCAGTAGCCAGTATAACTCCCGAAATTTCATTTTCATTTGCTCGCGTTTTTTTTCTATATGATAGTTCCAAGTAAGTTTACTATCTATGTATACTCCCAAATATTTGGCGACGGTGTCAATCCTAACATTTGTTCCATTAATTTTAATGGGTTGAGGATTAATAATTTTTCTTGTTGTATATATAACTTGAACAGATTTTTGTTCATTTACTTTTATGTGCCATTTGCTGAACCAGTTCGTGATTTCATCAATATTTTCTTGTAGTGTTGCTGTTGCAGTTGTAATATTTTGGTGTGATGCCAAGATTACTGTGTCATCTGCAAATGTAGCTATAAGTGAATTTCTGCTGGTAGGCTGTGGTATATCTGCTGTATAAAGGGTATATAAAATTGGTCCTAGTACACTTCCTTGCGGGATTCCAGCTGTAATTTTTCGTAGTGTGGATATTTCATTTTTGTGTCTCACATAGAAGTGACGGTCTGAGAGATAGCTTTTTATCAATTGGTACAAGCATTCTGGTAATATTCTTTTGAGTTTGTAGAGAAGTCCTTTAATCCAAACTTTATCAAACGCTTTTTCTACATCGAGATAG
The DNA here is from genome assembly GCA_958295655.1 of Palloptera scutellata. Taxonomy (NCBI): domain Eukaryota; kingdom Metazoa; phylum Arthropoda; class Insecta; order Diptera; family Pallopteridae; genus Palloptera; species Palloptera scutellata. The sequence goes on from OY282449.1 coordinate 144,886,033, forward strand.
ATCCCAGTGCAAAATTGTTTTCTCTCTAAATCCGTGAGAATTTTATGCGTTACTCTATGCACCTGCTGGATTGTGGAGTGTTTGCAGCGAAAGCCAAACTGATGATCTGGTATTGCGTGAGTTCTTTGTAAAATTGGTTGTAGTCTGTCATATATGAGTTTTTCCATTATTTTTGATAGTGTTGGTAAAATGCTGATTGGCCTATATGATGATGCTTGTGTGGCATCTTTACCTGGTTTCTGTATTGGAATTATCTCTGCCACTTTCCATAGTTTGGGGTAGTATTTTAGTCTGAGCATTGCATTCATTGTGTTTCGAAGGTATTGTAGCGCTTTTAACGGAAGTTCTTTGAGCATTTTGCCTGTTATATTGTCGTAACCTGGTGCTTTCTTGTGGCTTATTCTTTTTTTAATGCAAGTTTCAATTTCATGTACTCTTATATATTGAGTGTTGTATTCAATTGTTTGATGCGTTTCTTCAATTTCATTTAGTTGGCTTGTTATTGAGTCGTTTGAGAATATTTTTTCGTAGTAGTTAGCAATTGTTGCTGCTTTTTCCTCATTAGATCTAGCCCAAGTGCCATTTCCTTTTTTTAAAGGCGGCTGGTGAAAAATTTTGTGAGTAAGATTTTTTACCGCTTTCCACAATGAATAATTTGTTTCTTCTGTTGGTGTTAGATTACTAAGATATTTTTTAATTTTTTTATTTTCGTTTTCTATTAATGCTTTTTTCAGGTTTTTAACAGCTTTGTTGTATTTTGTTTTATCACTTGGTAGCCTTGTAATTTGCCATATTTTTCGTAATTTCCTTTTGCTTTTAATTAGATTTTGAACGGATTGTGGCAAGTTTGTTTGAAATAATTTAGCTACACTAAGTTCACGTACTATTTAACAAAGTAGAATACTACTATTTTTATTCTTACTTAATACTTACTACTATTTTTTTTCGACTTAATACATTTACAATTTAAAATCAGAACAAACAAAGAGTTGAAAGTTCTCTACAATTTCTTGAAAATTAAACATGAAACCATGATCAGAAACGAGAGAAAGCGAGATGCAAAAATAATGAATATTGTTCTCTCTCACGTTTCGTCATTGGTAAAAAGTAGGTTAATGTAACTTTAAAGAAATAATGAATAAATTGTAAAGCTTTTAATGCGTATGTGATCAGTGTTGATTTAAGTAGTTTTGGTTGGGATGGGAGAGTAATAAAGCGCTCTCATTATAAGGTTGGGACGGGAGAGAGTTGGAGACTAATAACACCTATGTCCCCAATCGTATTGTTGTTAACTTGCAATTGATTTATGCATGCGGTATACCTTGACACCTTACACTATGCATTTAGTAACGTGTAGGTTCTGCAGAGGTATCATTCGTATGTCCAGTATTCATATTTGTTGTGAGTTCCTTTCGTGTATCATTATTACACACACTCTTCAGTGCATGATTAAATTTCTAATTGTATCTACACATGTATATTATGAGGTATATAATTTCGAGGAAGAATCCCCTCATATTCGAAGAGCATAGACCTGGAACCACTGGCATGCACGTCCTCTCGAGATATTTTCACTTCAAAAATAAATATATAATGAATCTATAAACCTACACCTAAGATTAATATGCAACTAGTAAGTTGCAATGCAGTTATTACAACTCTAGTCTTGAGAGCCGCAGTGAGGGGTCCTATGAGGGGACATACTTATGCCAGTGAGACTCGTTTGTGGGCTGGACCTACAGTTTAATGCCGATTCCGAACCGCTGGGTGGCAAATTGTTATCACTTGGTTTTGCCATTGCCTACGAAGCGGTGTAATTCAGCAATATATTCAGCTGGTTCCACTTACGCAAAAATGTTTAGCGCGGTGGCGATACGACTCATGTGGGTTCTTGGCAACACTATCTCTCTTACCGCTTCAACCAGTTCATTGGAACGTCTTGGGCGCTGATGAACGGCTTGTTGACGATCTTCCACTGTTCCGTGCTCAACAAATGAATAGTGTTAACAGACGGTGCTTGTGAGCTACGATATTTTCATTGAGTTAACATAACTGAACGAATATTTTCAATGTACAGCGTCATTATTTCGGCGCGTTGTTTCGGTGTGAAGTGATTCATGGTTAAAATTGTACTGAATTGACGTTTCCAAAAAAAATTACACTCAAGTCAATCGGTTGATAAATGTTTAAATTATTCAATGTTTACATACCGACATAAAAGATGGCATGCCCTGTACGCATATAGTATTCGTGACGGAATTTTAGTTTCGTTCTCTGCCCGCTGCAAGCATTTTTACCCAACCGCCTCTTAATAAGTTTCATTTCAAAATACAAATATTTTGTAATTTTTGGACTGAAACCGAGCTGGAAGGCTTGTATTTTGGCCGAACCTAGCCTAACCGGTACCCAAACATTCGGTCAGACTCAAGTTATCTCAAACTACAAATATTTTGATACCGATTACCATTTTTATTTACTTGAAAGAGGATCAGTTTTGAATACCAATTCAATTAGAATAGTCTCCCCTATGCATTTACTGTTGTTTCCATCTGCGGTGATTGCCCTGTAGACAAAGACGAAGTTATAGACAATTAAACAGTGGCCTAATATCACATCGATGTGTATTCAATAGTTGTGTTCTATTCATCAAATATGTAACATGTGCGAATAAAACGATCAAGTTGTTAACCCTCTTGTTCGTTCAAAATAAATATACGTAATGGCAGCTAGCAGTAGGAATTGCTTTTCCAGCACATGAGCATTGGCATTTTGCTTCTGTATTAAATGTGTGAGGCCGTCCTGCCGTCATTGAAAAAATATTTTTAATTGCGTTTCTCTTTTCTTTTCTCCCGCTGACAGTTTGACATAATTTTAGTTTTTTGCCAAACTATTCTACTGCTTTCATTATTGGTAGTTAATCTTAGGATAGTTATAAAAACCAGGGATGGTAAACAACATGCTAGTTATTATGAATAGTTATAGTTATAGGAATTATCATTGCAGCTTTTGTTGTTGTTCCATACAATCATCGCTGCTAAATAGTTATACATACATAACTACGAGCGAGTGGCGAATAAAACGCAGCTAATGTTTATAAATATTATTTCATGTAGGCACAGAAAGAAATTATAGTTTTTTGTTGAAAATGATCAGCTTCAATATGAAGTTTGACACTCATTCACCTCATATATCCTATAATTGTTTTTGGATAAACAGTGGAGCGACGCCTTACCTGAAGTGGCGACTGTGATGATTTGTTTCTAAAGCTTATGTGTGTGCTACAGAAAATGTAAGGACAAAACTTAATTCATTTTTCCACATTCAACGCAATGTTTTTCTACGAACTTTACCAACCAATGATTACAACTCCATATTCGCTTCATTGAAAATATTGTAATATTGATTGAAAAACGACAAGGGACAAACCTTCCGAGAGGATGTTCCCATGACCCCACGAGCCCACGTTGCACGGTTTTCGGGTGTTCCGAACTCACAAATCAAACATAAAGTCAATCAAAACAAATACTAGCAATGAAAATTCATGCTAATTTCATTATAATTGTTGCAGCTGAAACAAAGGCAATCGCTTGCCACACCCACTTTGGCGCAACAACACGCTTTTTATTGGTCAGTCAACAAAAATTTTCCAGCTCCTGTTGTTGTTGTTGTTGCTGCTGCTGCTGCTGCATGGTAACGCAGCAGGAATAAAAAAGAATAATAGAACGAAAAGATATATGCAATTTTTTCAAAAACGAAAGAAAGAAATCCCATGTACATTTTTTCCGGTACTAATCAAAAAACTAGAGACTACAAACAAACAACAACAACAACAATAAAAAAATAAAAATACAAAAAACGCTGATACCAATATGAAAATGAAAGCACATGAATGTGGCGTCATCAGCAGCAAAGCAAAAATGTATTAGCAACAGCAGCAGCAGCAGGAAAAATGTATAGCAATGGTAACAAAACAAATGCAACACCCTGACAACAGAAATATCGTTCGTTTTTTAGAATAGAAGCGATTGCAGTAGCCGCTGCTATTGCTGTTGCTGCTGGAAGAACAAGCACCAAACTGACTGAGAAAAAATTGCAAACAGCCCTCAATTCATCAAAAGAAGGAGAAGAAGAAGAAGAAGAGAAGAGGAGAGGCGGAAGCCGCAACAACAACGAAATTGCATGGGAGAAAAACATCAAGCGCAGCACCGCAAACACCACATCCGATATGTGTTTGTACGAGTGTGTGTGGCATTGCACCCCCGCGCCCTCACTCCCTCATCTTCAACATGCAACACACACACACCCACACACACATTCGGATGGGTGCATGTATGGTGGCGGCTACCGATGCTGCTGGTGATGATGATGACGATGGCGACCAATTGCACAAAAATTCATCAGAAAAAAAACAAAAAAAAAAACAGCAATCATTTTTACAAAACAAAAAAGCGATACACAAAAATTTGCATCATCTGCAGAAAATAACAACAACAACAACAAAAACAAAAACAGGAGCATATAACGCCCACACACACACACACATGCATACAGTAAATCAACATTTCACTTTGATGAATGATGACCAATGTCCACCATGGAATCCTCCACCACCACCAACAACATTCGTTTGTGCTCTACGGAAGCGCAGCGTAAAATTCTTGACGCAAAAAAAAACCAAACAAAAAAATAGCATGTGAAAAGAGTAGTATGTAGTGAGAAAAAAGTACGGAAAGAAATTTGCACATGCACAAAGCGGCCCATTTTTTCGTTATTATTCTTGGTTGCTGTCGTTGTTGTGTTGCTCTTCTGCAACTCGGCCGTGCAATAAAACATATCCTGGACTTGGACAATGGAGAAGAAAAACTAAATACACAGAGCAAAAAAAGGGGAGTAGAAAGAAAACTTGAAAAGCCAGGCACTATTATTCTGGTGCAGCGACAGAGCGCAGGAGGAAAAGGGTTGAGATAGTTGCAAAAGAAAAAAGAAAATTAATCGAATTATCACCACTAGAACAAGCCCTCATGATAGTGAAGTTTACTTAGGGTTTTCTGCTGAGGCTCAACTATTTCAGATGCTCGCTTGTATTTTTTTCCCCGTTTGTACTTTGTTGTAATTTGGACGATTTTTTTTTTCCTTTCTCGCTCTTTCGAATTTTTGCTTAGGGCTTATAACAAGAATGTGTGATGTATGATATTTTTCTTGCATTCGTTTCTGTCTTTTTCAACTTTATGCAGCAAACTGGGAGATGTGATGTAATGCAATTTTTTTTATTGTTTTTCTAAGCTATACCCTACACACGAAACGTGAGTTTGTATGAATATGAATGAGTAGAAAGAAAACTTAAGAAGCCAGGCACTATCATTCTGGTGCAGCGAATGAATGCATATAGTTTGGCCTGGGCTTTCAGGAACCTGGAGTTCCTAGTGTAACTCTGTATTCCAATAAGATAACTTTGTAGCTTTGTTTGGCCCAGTATCAAACTCATGCCATACGTCTACTTAGAATCTTATGAATGCCACTTTGTCCATCAGTATCTCTGATAATCTATTTCTATCCATCATCTTTTATGAGTAAAATCCTAGTACAGTTCCATTATCATCTTTCTAAGTTTGACAGTGAAAAATAGTACAAGATAACAGAAATAAATAAAATAAAATAATATAAAACAAAGGCAAGTGACATTACCATTTACGCCTGCCAGCGTCACGCACTCCTTAGCACCCAGTTTAGAATATCAATTTTGACAGTATCTTAATTTTGTAGTAGAAAAACCCACCTTAATCGCAGCAAAAATCATATCCACCTATCCAAAGTCATTGGAAGATGTAAGATGTGGTTTTGGAGAGGATTGGTTTTGATAAATTATAGCTTAATTATCCAACCAATATCAAAAAACAAAAAATGTCCATAATTTTCATTAAAATTCTGACTAAAATTCATACCAAAGGCCAGATAAGGTAAGACCAAGTCAAAAATTCATATCAAAATTCAAACCAAACTTGCATAACACCTCAAATCGAAATGCAGACCAGACCAATATAAAAATATAACCCAAAATATAGACTTCAAGGAAACCAATTTTCTAATTAAAAATCAAACCCGAAATGTGATGTATAATAAGACCGAATTTCAATTCTAATTACTCAAAGTTCAGAATAAAAATCAGAACAAAAATCAAAAATTTAACTCAAATTCCAAAAAAAAAATGTGTGTAGAAGGTCAAAATTGAGTTCAAAATTCAAACCGAAAAACAGATCTGAAATTAAACACATCAGTCAGTTGAGGAACGTTTAATTTTAAAGCATAGATCTATGTTTTGGTTCCAGTAGGTGCCCGTGAAAAGTTAAGTATAAATATGTCATTGATATAAATAAATAAAATTCAGACCAAAATTTAAACCAACAGCCAGACAAAGTAAAACCAAGTCCAAGTCCAAACCAATCAGATCAAAATTCAAACCAAATTAAAATAACGTCTCACATCGAAATTCAGACCAGACCAATATAAAAAAATAACCCAAAATATAGACCTAAATAACTTAAATGATTGTCCAAGTCCAAATTTAGATCAAAATTCAAACCAAATTTAAGTAACATCTCACATCGAAATCCAGAATCCACACAAAGTTTAAAGAAAAGTTTACTAGAATGAACAACAATCGTAATTGTCTCGAAATAAGTCCTAAGCTGTCTTGAAATTAGAACGAGTAGCCTTTAATCTAGAGAACACTTATTCGTAGTGTTAGAGTAAAACAATCTTAAAATTAAAACTTTGTTATCAGTATGAAAATATGAAATTCATTCTTGTTTTAAGAACTTTCCATATTAATCGAGACTTTCATCAACGAATGGACCTGATTTTTTTTTTACCGATTTTCTTGAATTTTTGGTTCCGCAACGCGATGGTTAAGAAGATTCTGAATATTCTGTATCTTCTTACATAAAAATGAGCTGTTCGTTTGTGAGCGATAAACTCAAAAACTAACCATCGGATTGAGCTGAAACTTACACAATGTATTTGTTAAAAGGCTTGACGTGCACGTCAACGAGAATTGGAGAAGTGGGCGTGTTACCAGCCATACAAATCTGAGATTTTATCTCATGAACTGTTTGTAGTACGGCACTAAGATTTGGTGCGAAAGTAATATTTGTTTACGATATTCTCTGGGAAAAATAAGAGTGTCGGAAAAATGGGTATGATACTTCCCATACAAAGCATAAATATGCTTATTTGAATATAAGTATCTCTGGAACCATTCCCAATATAGTACTGAAATTTCGTACAACGACGTTGTTTGACAATGCCATACTACAGAAATGATCTGTATGCGATTGGCAAGGGTAGTGTGGCACCTCCCAAATGACCTCAATATTCTTTATGAGATATCTCAGGAATTATTTGTAGTACGGTAGGTACTGAGATTTGGTATGCAAGCATTATTTATCAATACCGAGATTATAGTGGAGTGGGAGTTCTTAATGTCAAGTGGGCTTGGCTCCCATACAACCTGAATATTCATGACGAGATATCTCAGGAACTATAAGTATGTAGTATGGTATATCTCTGGAACCATATACATACATACTATGTATGTACATTCCAGTACTGAAATTTTGTATAATGACCTTTTTAAAAACTTTTTTTCCTAAGGCACCAGACGGCCGCACTAAGAACGTTGCATACTTACAAGCATTAGAATATGTTTTTATTTCATATTTATTCTCTTTTGTAATAAAAACACTTCTTTTTTTTAAATCAAAGCAACCACACAATTGGTTACAATACTTATATCCAAAATCATAATCGCAATCACGTGGTTAGAATTTTTGTCATTTGTGAAGTGTCTAGAATTTCGATGTTCGAAATGCAAGGATCTCCGAGATTCTACCATCTGGCTCGAGGTGTTTTTCTTCTTTTTGTTTTATGTGATAAAATTACGCATTACCCAAACTTTGTCAGCAGACCGGACAGCGGCGAACCCCAACTAGTATGTTATACAAAGCAAAGTTGAAACTATTTAGCTGAAGTCCGACCGGGACATTTGTAGAGGACTTTCAGCATTATTATTCTTTCTCCACATATCGATACATCTGTGCAATTTTAGTGTTTTCTAGCATAGCATATGTGCTTGTCATCAAGCATCATCAATGCGGAGAAAGAGGAAGGTATTGCTTCGGCTCTTATGATTTGCATAGTGGCCCCCTTAGCTGACCTGTGAAAACCTGTGAAACTGAAGCTGGAAAATTAAAATATTTTTGATTATGACATAAAAAAAGGGAACATTACGCAGTACAGCGTATCTAAAAGTTCTCTTTGATCGACTAAAACTGACTTGTCAGTAGCTGAAATGGAAAATAATTGAACATGGTGCAGGCAACAAAAAAAAAAAAGAAAATGCAAATGAAAAACGATACGAGTGTAAAGAGAAAAATAGAGGAGAATAAGGAGCGGTGACTAAGGACACATACACAAAGTGTAATTAAAATCTTGTGCATAGTTTCGGTAGTAGTTGAGACGGTTGCTGTGTGTTTCAGAGACGAAATGAAATGCAAAGCTAAAACAAAGCAACCAAAAACTGAACCGATTCATTGTCGCTGGCAAGCGAAATTGCAAGTTTATACATTTTTCTAATGGACCAATAGCAAAACAAATCGAAGATACCTACAAACAGCGATAGGCACCCACAAGCCCTCCTTCACCCGCCTCTGCCCCTTTCAGTTGTTGCTGTTTTACATAAATTATTGAACACACTCCAAATTCAATTCACACACACTATTAAAAGGATGAGAGGGGGAGGAGGGGAGGGGAAGGAGGGGCGGGGGAGAAATAAAACAGCAGGAAGTCGAAATTCACACACACACACATGCAAACAACTAAATGAAAATGCTAATCAAATGCATGTGTGTGTGTGTGTGTGTGTGAGTAACATACCCTCTCTCCAAAAGCAATGAACAGCTGAAAAAATGTTTGTATTTGAATATTTTTTTCTCCCAGTTTTTCCAATACGCTGCGTTTTTGTCTTTTGCATCCTTTGCGCACCACTAACTCTTGCTCACACACAAACACACACACACACACATGGACAACTTTACATGGACTAATTCGTATACGTATGCATATGCATACATACACACATACATGCATATGTATGTAAGTACGTTGATTATGTATTTTCATTTATCAAATGCTGAATGTCCTTTTTTTCATTCCCTTCGCTATATTCCCATTTATTGGTATATGGTGACCATTCGTCTCGTCTCCGTCCTTTCATACTTTTGTCCAGCTTTTACCACAAGAAAATCACAATTTTTTTTTGTTAAAACAATAGAGCCATAGCAACAAAAGCTCAGCTCAGCACAACACAACACAACACAACACAACACAACAATAACAACGAAATTATTCTTGTTGATTGCAAATGAAATTATTGAAGCGTTTTAAATTGAAAATTTCCGAGAGATTTCCTATTCATATGCAGATTTCGATTCCAGTATTGACGCTTCCCGATTGTATTCGTTGGCTTGTTGTATTTGTATTTTAAATTTTTATGTATTTTTAACTTTTGCTTACGTGAAAGCATTCGAATTTTTATAACAAAAAATTCAAAAAAAAAACACAATAGTTTAAAAAAAAAGTTTGTTAAAAATTTTCTTCTAAATGTTATGCATTTGTTGAAGGAATAGAGTTGCATAGTTTTTTATTTAGCTTAAGTCGAATAGTTTCAGATAATAAAAGAAAATAATTAAACTTGATCTTCACTTACTTTACTTTACTTTTAATGGCACAACAGCCCATGGAGGGCCTAGGCCGAGCTTTTCGCATCCACTCATGTTGCGCGTGTTATATTTCTACATGAATGGAAGGGACCTACAGTTTAATGCCGAATCCGAACGGCGAAGTGAAAAGTTTTTCATAGCAATTTTTACTCTTGTAGGTTTGCCATTGCCTGCCAAGAGGTGGTGCTGTGTTCTACTTTTTGATTTTGCCTGTGCCGAGATTCGAACCCCGGACACTCTGCGTAGCAGTCCACCGCACTACCACTACGCCACAGCGACCACTTGATCTTCACCATTGCCCAGTAATAGCTTTGGGTTTTTAACTGTGTCTCATCCAGCACAAGTGAATTATTAATAAAACGTGGCTGTTTCAAAATTTAGGGTTTTGTGGATGCCATCACTGAGGCTTAGACTATGGCTGTGCTGAGATTCGAACCAACGCACTAACGCTACGCTACAGCGACCATGATGGTCAAAGACAATCCATAAGAACTGTGGTTCAATAAGAGAGAACAATGTGTATCAAATAAGATGGAACTAGGACCTGCATGAGCTGTACTCAGCTCCATCACTGTCATAATCAAGTGCAGTTTAGCTGCATTGAGCAAATAGAAAAATAAAAAAAAACCGGTGTTGAAATTCAAGGATCATTCAAGCATCGATTCAGTTGTTTTCATTTGAAATCACTCCTGATTGTTCTTCACTCTACATATTAAATTCTGTTTATGCAAAGTATAAAAGTCATAAAGACGTTTCACTTCTATCTGGATCCTAGGTAAACGAAATCCTTGACGACTTCAAAAGTATAATTGCCATTAGTGATATTTTGTCCAAGACTCTTTGTTTGTTGGCACAAGGTATTTCGTTTTATCCTCGTTCACCGCAAGACCCACTCAACTAGACTCACCTGCTCGCGCGTTATCGCCAATGATGTCAATATCATCAGCGTATGCCAGCAGCATGACACTCTTGTAGAAGATAGTGCCAGAGATGTCGATGTTCGCAGCTCGAATTATTTGCTCCAGCATAAGGTTAAAGAAGTTTCCCCATAGGGAATTACCTTGTCTAAAACCTCTTTTGGTATCAAATGGCGCAGAGTTTGAACCAATTTTCACTACCCTGTTGGTGTGGGTCAATGTCATTTTGAAATGGCGAATGAGCCTTGTTCATCAGACATTGAGGCGTATAATCGTGCTGTCGAAGAAGGCTTTATAATCGACGACTAGATGGTGGATGTCGATCTGTTTTCCTCGGGTCTTTTCCAGGATTTGGCATAGTGTGAATATCTGGTCGATAGTGGATTTAACAGGCCTGAAGCCACACTGATAAGGTCCAATCAATTTGTTGACGATGGTCTTCAGTCTTTCGCACAGTTCGTTCGATAGAACCTTATATGCAATACGAATATTCAGAAGGTTTATTCCACGATAGATCGTCGAATCGACTTTCTTATGGATTGGGCAGAGTACGCTTAGGTTCCAGTCAATTGGCATGATTTCATATTCTGCATAAAAGTTGATGCATGCGTGAGGTCTTCGCCTGCAGTCTTAAACAACTCAGCAGTCAGGCCATCTGCGCCTGAAGCCTTATTGTTTTTCAGCCGAGCGATGGCTGTTAAAACTTCCTCATAGACGGGCGGTGTCAGTGATTGGGGTTTTCGGAGTAGATTCCGCAGTGGCGGGATTATTGCCCTCATCGCCATTAAGCAGCCGCGAAAAGTGCTCCCTCCATAATCTCATTATGCCCTGAACATCTGTCACCAGATTTCCGTCTTCATCCTTGGAGGAAGAGGCCCCGTCTTCAAACCATCGGTCAGGCGTCTTATTCTTTCCAAGATTTTTCGGACCTCATTCCTGTTCCGTAACATTTCGATATCATTGAACTCGCGTCTTTCTGCATCTCTTTTCTTGCACCTCAAGAGACGTTTTTCCTCCCTCCTCAACTTTCTGTATCTTATGTATAATGAACTTAAAACACTTTCAATAAGGCACTTGCTCAATTTTGATAGAAAATAATATTTTCAATATTAATATCCTTTCGCATCAATAACAGCTTGGATTCTTTTAGGCATGTCTTCACACTCCTTTGGGTTATCGGACCTCAAACATCTTCACACCGATCAAACGAACAACTTCATTTTTTTTTTCAATATGTTCGGATAGTAATAAACTCTATTTATTTTTGAAGGAAGACCATAAGTTTTCGAACGGATTAAATCGAGGGGCGATTCTATTACTTACTTCAACGTTCTTTTTCGCCTTATGTTTTGCATCGTTGTCCTGCATCAGTACGGTAGATTTTTGTTGAAGTGAAGAGGCAAAATACCCCACTACTGAAATATACGCATTGGGGTCCATTTTACCTTCAATCAGCATCAACTTTCCGACACTAGCTTTGTTAAGACACCCCCAAGGGAGAATATTTGTGCCACCATTTTTAATAGATGATATTAAATCACGTAGCGTTATCTTTTGTGATGGCTTCTTCTAAACATACCGAATTCCATCTGAACCGTGCATGTTTATTTTGCTTTCATAGCCCATTGGAGTCCAGTTTTTATGGGATTTCGCGAACTGTAGTCTTAGTTGTATTTTTCGTCTGGCTTTATAACTAATTTTTCTTAACTCACGATGAACGGTCATCCACGACAACTCTTCCCATAGTAGTTTTTTAACCCCTTTTGGACATTAGAGCCTGATTTTGGGGCTCCTGAACTGATTAGATGACTTACCATCCTCGGGCCATTGCTATTAAGTTTAGATCGGCGCAGGGCGTGGCAATTCATGCCGATTAGCTATATATTTAACAGATCTAGCAACTTGACGGTAAGACAAGCAAGCCTTCATTCAGTTTCTGGATCACAATTTCGATTGGTGACAGTGGTATTTTCGATATAACACAATTGATCATATAACTATATTAGATATAAAAAAAACAGCACATAAAAATGTATCGTTAGGTTCCCTACAGTTTGACGATGATATTTTGTGGTATGTGGAAAAAGTAATTGTAGTTAAAAAATTAATATATATTTGTATCACACAGATTATTTGCTCAATTTTGTTACATACTATATGTAAATGGAAAATTATTTAACCCTTCGACGACTAGACTTTCCCTGTCTTTTGTGATCAGGAACCTCAAATTAGTGTGGTTTCTCAACCCTATGGTGGCTTGGCAAATATATATTTGCCTATCGGCGGCTATGCCAAGTAATGGGAGATGTATTACTGGCTTGGTTTTTGAAAAAAACACAGACATTTTACAAAAGTGAAAGAAATTTTTATTTGGATCGATAAATCAATTCCTGCTATTTACTTTTTAAAGATAATTTCACTTAAATGTTGCGCGCGGCTACGGTTCAGGTGGTCCATTTTTTGCCACACTTTTTCACACATTTCAGCCAGAATCGCAAAAATAGTCTAACGGGGTCAAATCCCACAATCTTCGTGGCCAAAAGACTGCACCAAAACGTGAGATTAACTGCTCACCAAATTCCCCTCTCAATTGATGCATGGTTTCGCATGCAGTGTGGCATGTGGCACAGTCCTGTTGGAACCACATGTCAGCCAATGTTCCTTTTTTTTATGTCATAATCAAAAAGAATTTAATTTTCCAGCTTCAGTATCACAGGTTTTCACAGGTCAGCTAAGGGGGCCACTATGCAAATCATAAGAGCCGACGTAATACCTTCCTCTTTCTCCGCATTGATGATGCTTGGCCGACATGTCGGCCAAGTCCAATTCTAGCATTTTCAGTCCAAAAAAATTGTTATAATCGAACGGTACCTTTCTCCATTGACCATAACGTTGCGGCCTTGATCGTCTTTGAAGAAGTACGGCTCCATGATGCCGCCTGCCCATAAACCGCACCAAACAGTGCATTTTTCGGGATGCATTGGTAGCTGCTGAATTGCCTCTGGCTGGTTTTTACTCCAAATACGGCAATTCGGCTTATTCACGTATCCATTGAGCCAAAAATGAGCCTCGCAAAATTGTCTTCAGCGAGAAGACAATTTTGCGTTGAAAAAACGGATCCTCATCCAGCTTTTCTAAGGCCCATTCACGCCCATTCGACATTGTGGTAGGTCGCCTGGCTTCAGTTATTGCACCAGCTGTATTTTGTATAGCATTAATGCGAGATCTTTGCGTAAAATCTTCCAGGTGGTCGAATAACACAAATCCAATTGTTGCAATCGGCGCCGCATGGACATATCGCGATCTTCTGCAACACTGGCGGATGCAGCAGCAATATTCTCTTCGGTACGACCTCTATGGATACGATTTGGTCACAATGAGCTGAATAGCCTGCTCTTTGGGTCGATTATGACGACGTAACTTGCGAAACACATTTTTCACAGAGCACGAATTTTGATAATTTCAATAATTTGCAAACGTTGTTCAGGCTTAAGTCTATTCATGATGAAATGGCAAACCAAATTGAGCATTTTTTACTTTCACATATTTCAAGAATCACGTGAACTGTCAGAAATATAAACGTCAAAAACCAAGTAGCAAAAAAAATCACCCTTTAGAATTCAAGTTCGTGCGGTCAACTGAGATTTACTGAAACTTTTACTCATCTGTATTTGAAAGTTAAAATTATGAGCTATAACATTTCTTGCTTCCATTCACGAGCACACTTTCACCGCCCTACCCAATTTACCCTGAGTAAGAATAATTTGTTGACCAACTTTCATCTCATTTTGCGACCAGCTGGATCCAAGTGAAATGGAAAAAAAATCCTTGAGATTTCTGTTAAAATCAATTTGAAAGTATCTGGAGTATCTTCAAGACAATACACATTTTCTTGAGCGTTAGACTGTAGTCACCACCTACATATGCTTTTAAATATTGTTCTCAACTATTTATAATAAATATGTCACTGATAAGCAGTGACATATTTACTCCGAACGTCAGCGACATCTTAACTACATTACGAAAACAGAACACAGCTGCGGTAACTCCATATTTAAGATATACTCCGAGATTATATACTATATATCGTACATAGTACCTATATATACCATATAGTACTTTACAGTTGATAGTGATAAAGAATGAAAAATCAATAATGATTTCACATCGCTAGTTTCACGACTTTTCTTAGACAGAAATTAAAATAATGTAATGACCAGAAGTGGTAGGTATAGGAACAGAGGAAAAGGAAAAACGAAGACAATTTTCATTGTCTTCTTTGGGATAGCGCGTTGTAGACGGTGTTGCTGTAGTTTTATTTTATACAAAGCATGCAACAAAGTGTGTTGCAACACAACAACAACACAACAGTGCCAAGCGATCAACGTCATCTATGGTGGTTGTTCCGAACGCTGAGACTTAGTTGTAACGCTGTGAGATAAACGCATCACAAATTCACGACGAACCCTCGAACGAACGAAGCAGATTGGATTGAAACCTGTACCTCGTTGAGATTTTTTTTCGAACTGTGGTAAGCGTTTCGGCAACGATGTATTTAATTGGAATTGATGCATGGAAAGAGAGCGAGAGAAGACACGCCGAGGGTGTGCAACTTTAAAGAAGATAGTACCAAAAGTAGTGAACCAGTAAACCAACGTAAAACTGAATTCGCATAAACTTGGTTTGAGTGGTGCAGATCAGATTGCTATGGAAACAGCTATTGAACAGTGAAAGTTGACCAGAGGAATAAGAATAAACTACGAGTAGGTATAATTTGAATTTGAAACAAATTGAACGAATAAACTTCAATGAGCTAGCAATTTTCTAACTACGTATAATAAGAAATTCCTTGTAGTCGCATCAATTTTTAGCACACGTTGTCGTCAGCGACAGCATTATTATTGCAGTTGTTATTGTATGTCGTGCGATCGATTCGAATGAATTTTCGGTGTACGAGTAAGCAAGCAAGCAAGCAAACGAACTTACGTACGAGCGACGACTGATCGCAACTAAAACTCCAATGATTTTTCATTTCATGCAATAAACAAAAACAAACAAACAAACAAAAAAAATACCGAAAAAGTTGCAAGTGTTGCGCGTTTGTGCGCATCATCAATGTGCTGCAGAATTCACTGCTGCAAAATCAGCAACTGCAACAACAGAAAGAGCAAGATCAGCAGCAGGCAGCGTGGATTGATCATGCGCTCACGCAAAATAGTCGTGCACGATTAAGTTCGTGATTTTCATACCCAACGAAACGAAAAATCAAGTCAAGCTAAATTTCAAGCATACTAGCATACTATGCAGTTTGCTATCATTTTCTGTTGCTGCTGCTGCTGCTGCTGTTACTGCTGTACTTGTTGTTGTTGTTGCTGTTGCTGGTTGCAACAAGTACTCCACCAACACTACAAAAGCGATCACATTCAGGGTGAGCAGTTTTGATTGTTTTTGTTGCTGTTGTTATTATTTCGTATGTCGCGAAATTGTTAAGGAAATTCATCTCGTCTCATCATCTCTGTGTCTCTCGTCCATCGCTCCGCGTCGCGTCGCGTCGCATCGCAGCATCGCATCCAATCGCACCGGTATCGATCGGCAGGCAGAAGAACATGAGGCGTCTCGAACAGGCGGCAGCAGGCAGGCATTACGTCGCACGCCTTGCGCGCAAGTGTCTCTGCGGCAGCCTGCCAGGTCAATCCTCTGTGTGATTGTCTCTGTGAGAACTAGATACATTTTACGTACATACTTTTGTTTTGTTGTCTTACCTTGAAAATCTCTTGAATCGAAGGGAAAAATAAAAAGACATTTTCATAGTAACATTACCTGCTGCTGCTGTTGCTGCTGCTGGCTGCTGTTACTAGAGCTGGTGGTGACGGTGGTGGTCATGTTGCTAAAGCTATGTATATTGCTCCTGCTGCACACCATGCCGCTGCAGCTGTTCGTGTGCCTTGCAGTTATTTGCTCCCATTGTGGACAATATCTTCAAGAACACAACTATAGCCACAACAAGAACAAAGCATAAACAAAATAGAAAATAAAAATAATAACACAAGAACAGCAGTGCCTTGGTAGAAAATCGTGTCCGGCGCGTTTGAATTTGCGGTACGTGTATCCGTCCATCCAATCCATCCGCGTGGCACTATTGTGCACACTACATATTTGACTGCCTGACTGGCAGGCTGCCTTGCTGCCTTGCTGCCTTTGTGCCTGCCAGTCTACCTCCTGCTCGCTTTTTGAATGTTGCCTTTCAATTCGATTTGTTCGCGGTTTCTTCACTGTTTCCATTCGAGTCTTTTGTCTCTTTTGATTTATGAGATTTATTGTTAAAGTTTCTTTGCGTTGCTTAATGTTTTTTGTTTGTTTGTTGTGTGTTGCCTGTCATTTGTTTGTCTGTACTTACTTTGCGTTGAGTTACAAGTTCAATTTCAATTTTTGTTCATTTGCTTGTCAAATCGTGTGCGCATTTTCCGTATGCAACAAGTGTCTCTCGGTTTAGTTAAATGATTTCATTTTTAATGTCGTTATTTATATAGTATATATATATATATTTTTTTTTCAGTAAAATTAGCACAGTTTAGTGTGGGAAAATGTTTTTTATTATGTAGATGTGATTTGGGTTCGCGATAAACCTTTTATGATTTCAAAAATGTTGTAAGGAATGTCCTCAGTTGAGTTAAGGCTGGGATTCAGAAAAAAAAAAAAAATTAAAATGTAAGTTAAGGCTTTACCTTTTATATCCAACTACCAACTGTTTTAGGATGTTGGCGTGGTTGTGAATTATTGAAGTTTTTGCATCGTAGCGTCTTCAAAAAACCAACATGAGATTCAAATTCTAATCCCACAGAATACATTTCTCCCATGATAAAAATCTTACTATTCTGATTCTTCCAGAAGAACACTTTTACTTCGAATCAGCTGTTCAGTAGCGTTATTGACTTTTTGCCATTAAATTGAAAAAGAAAAACTAATTTGCAAAAACAGTGAAATACGGGTTAGGCGATTGAACTGTTACCTATTTAAACGACTATATTTTTTTTGTATGAAATAATTTTTTATTGATTCAAATTACAAAAATGTGTGGAAATAATAGAAATTTTAGAATCCATTCACTTTAGCTCGATGTGGCCACCTTTTGCCTTGACTATGGCCTTAAAAGGGTTAAAAAATGAGTTGCATGCTGCAGGAATATGATCTTGCGGTATTTTGGCCCATTCCCAGACAATGGTTTTCTTTAGCGCATCCATACTGGCATATTTTTAGTCCTCCCCTTGCTCCCCAAAAGGGCTCATATGGAACAGTCCATGGGATTTGCATCTGGCGAAAATTCGTAAGCCATTGTGTGGACGAAATGAAGTGTGGAACATGGTTTTTTAACCATTCTTGGTTCACACCAGCTTTATGAGACGGTGCCGAGTATTGTTGGAAAGTCCATAGTGTACTTACGACCTAAATGTTTGCGTGCCCACGGCTTTACAGCAGCTTCCAAAACATTTTCCCGATAATAAGTAAGTCGTATTGACTTTGACACCAGGCTCGATGAAAACGATTGTACAGGGCAGCGTCCTTCGGCGGTCACAGCCCATACCATTACTTGAGATGGAAAATAACTTCGGGTGGCCGTTCTTAGGTTAAAATTTTCGTAAGTGCGTTCAGTTAAGTAAACACGATATTTTTGAGAGTTTATGAACTGCTCAATAGGGAAATTGTTCTCATCAGAGATCAGAATGTGTGGAAATTCGCCACGTTCGTGCAAGCGTAACAACTCCTGTGCTCTTTCGAGTCTAACTTTTTTTTTGCTTTGGTGTAAGTTCAAATGCCTTTTGGCACTAGTAAGGCTTTACCTTGAGCTCATTTTGGAATATGCGTCGGATGCTTCGCTGGGATATTTTCTGTTCTTTGGCCATTTGATCCATTTGATCCATTTAATCCACTACGACTGGATTTCGTTCAAGTTACCATTTCAGGTGATGTTGCTGTTTAGGTGATGTTTCGTCCACCACCACAGCGTTCGGCAATGCTGTCTGTATCATTATAACGATTTATTTTGCGATACACAAAAAATTTTATTCATTTTGAGATGCCTGAGCTAACGAACAATAGCTGGTTGTGATTTTCCACTCCACAAATATAACGCAATCACACTATTACGCAAATACTTCTGGTAGCTTGTAAGCATTGGTATGAATTTGAAATAGTTGGAAATATCGCGTTGCCAGATATACCGGTATGAAGTTGGTAACACTTCAATCGCCAAATCCTGTACTTACATATTATACATAGAATTGCATTCAAAATGTTGGTTCATCAGGCAGATGCTAAAGAGTATGGCAACAAGAATCTTGACCTATTAGTGAAAGTATAGCGTTGAATTGTTCTTCAGCTGCAGTCCAAAACTGTGCGTTAATGTTCTTTGTTTTCTTATAGAAGCAAGCAATTAATCAGATTTATGTAACTAGACATACAAATTTATATATCAAACGAAAAAATTAAATTTTTCATTAACTGCTGAAATATTATGCGATAATTTCTGAAAAAAAAAACATTTTTGGAATGAAATGTCAAAATATTTCACATCTCTTACGTGTTAGAACCGTTAGAATTAGTAAATTTTACTCATGAGTGTTTTTCTCCCAAATGCAAAAAAAATTTCATGGGAGTTTTTTGTTCAGAATACAGATAAAGAACAATGAAAACAAATACGATGAGATTATTTGGCTTGTTTTCCCTGAATATATTCGGATTTAATATATTTTCAAAATTCGTGGAACTGCGGAAGGAAAACTCCATTTCAGACTCATCATCAACGACCGCAAAAAAACTCAGTTTTTAATTCTTCATATGGACAAGAAAAATTGATTCTGACATTTTTTTTCGGAATTCATATACCTCGTGAAATCCAAAAAACACAAAAAACAACAAACTAATTACTTTCGAGAGATATTCATCCAAAGCTAAACAATTAAATAAGTATTACCTTCTCTGGAATACACATAAAAATATATGGTTTAAGGGCTCAAAGAAGTTAATTGCAGCTTCCGATCAAGATGGTCATTTCAAACAATTACAAAGGCAAAACTTCCAAGCGAATGCTCCTATCTGCGGCATACGGCTTCACTTAATTTAGTTATCGAAACATCTAGGTAAGCTTTTCTATCCTTTCTTCTTTTCTTTTAATGGCACAACAGCCCATGGAGGGCCTAGGCCGAGCTTTTCGCATCCACTCATGTCGCGCGTTTTATATTTGTACATGAATAGAAAACAGAAAACAGAAAACTGTAGGTCCCTTCTATTCATATAAGCTTTTCTATCCCGTTTACCCTAGTTTTCAAAAGAATTCTACTCTCTAGGTATTATAATTTTTATCGAATACTTAAATCAAAATTTTCTAAATTCTGATACTTGGCAAAAAAAAAAAACATTACCGCAATGTAAATAGCAAACTGACAAAGTCAATTCAACAGCAACAACAACCACAACAACATAAATTTCACCCAAAATTCAGCCATGTCTACAACACACCAAAGATATCACACATCTAACGGCAAAAGCAAAAGTCACCAAATGCTTTACTAATAATAAATCTTATGGCCAACGACGAAAAAAAAAAAATATATGTAATATTATTTGCTTAACTTGGCCAAAGCGTAGAAGACGAAAAAACGAAAAGAAAAGTCACAAAGCATTTCAAATGTATGTAAATCAGTAACACGAAGAAAACCACAAGAGTCCTTGTCACACTACAATAACAGCTAAGTACAGTAATGTACCAAACAACAGCAACAACAACAACAACAGCAACAAATTCCTTTTGGCTAAATGCTGCATGCGTCTTGTCGTTTTCGCAAATGCCTGCCCCTGCCACAATAAATAAATGTTGCACCGCATGAAATGCAATTTTTTGTGTGCTTGCCCGATTGCGATTCATTGCGCTTGCGTTAAATGCGCGATCAGCGATCAAGCGCGCGCAAGCGAGCGAACGATTTAAATCTTCAACGCTCTACGAATTAAGCTGTTGACACATAACATCATGTCGCACTTGTTGCTGTTGTTGTTGTTGTTATGGTTGTTGTTGTTTGTCCCACAGGCACACACAAAGTCACTCGCTATGCGCCATGTTCACCGTATTTTTTGTTGGTTTATTTTTTGTAGCTGTTGTTGCCCGTTTGACAAAGTTTTGGCAACAAATCGCATTTGTACAATATACGAGTACGAGCAGAATGTTTTTTTTTTTTTTTGTTCGAGGTTTTCCAGATCAATTTGTAGTTTTAAATTGTAAATTTAAATTGTTATCGCGACACATCGCGCTAGTCGTTGAGAATTGATTCTGTGCGCACTGTGATATCAAACATTTTGATTAGCTGTGAGTGACAAAGTTGCAACAGTCACACCAATCCACCAACATATAACATAGTAGAGCAAATATGCAAGCTTACTTTTCATAATACATAATACTTCATAAATTGTATTAGGTGTGATACAAATTTAACCAGCACAATGCGGCAGGAAGCGGCACAGCTGTTAAGGAGCAACAAAACGGTGAAGGCAAATTTTAACTGGTAATGAAATATTGAAAATACCGCTGAGTAAAGGATTAAACTCAGCAACTAAAACACAGGTTCGGTCGTATTGTATCGTGACCATTCTGTTGCCCGCCATGAAGTTTTGTAAAGCTCAATCTTAACACATGACTGAATAGAAAGTTTCAGGCTGCCTGGCACAACCACCTCAGGCAGCAGACAAGCAAAATCATTCATGCCAAGTGTATCAAAATTAAGAACAAACAAACTCTTGATGTTAAAACAGAAACGGGGTCCGAGCTGTCACATCATTTCTAACTGGACACTGCCCAGTTAGAAAACAGCTTACTAACATGGAAATAACTCGAGACGAATTCTGTAGGTTTTGTGACCAAGACGAGGAAACAGCAGAGCACATTCTGTGCCACTGTGAGAAGCTAGCAAGGCTTAGACTTCGTTACCTAACTATTGCATACCCAACTACGGTTTAAGTGGGCAATATGAGTTCCAGGGATATCTTAGCATTTTTAAATGCTACAATGCTACAAGCCTGGGAAGTGTATCTTAGGATATTCAATGAGCTCTCCATAATTTACCTTTTTAGGCCGCATTGATTTAATGCCTTGTACCCAGCCCCTGTTTTAATCTAATCTGATAGTGCCTGCAAGCTATATTCTCTCCTAGTTTTCCCTAATGCCGCAATCTTTTCACATATGTATGTATGTATGCCCATTATCTTCTCATTGTTTACATTTTTAAATTATGTGAAGGGGAGTTCTTTCTCTACCTACAAAATCTCACACTTGGATATCAACAGTTCAAACACCATGATATCAGGTTAGACCTACCACAACATCTTGGCTTGCTAGATTCCCAAGGTTATGGCTATTTCATCTAATTTACCGGTATCACTCATACTGGTTTCTAGTATGGTTAATCGTTCATTACCTGTGATGTCACAAAGGCGACCTGGAGGCTATCAAATTTCTCATATACGCTGTCACACTGGCAACAATTACTGCGAAGAGAGAGAGAGAGAGTTTTGCTCTTTTGAACAGAACAGATTTGCACATCTGTCGTTAGTGACTAAAATTACCCTCTCATTTTCTCTCTCTCTTTTCAGTTTTTGATATTATTTGGGAAACAACAATTTGTCTGCTCGTTGGCAACTGTTGCTGTGTGATATTGACCAAATGAAAGTTCTAGAATGAGAGTTACTTGTTAACTGTCAGTGCAATCAAAGAGAAATGCGAATTTTTAAGAATTTTTTCGAATAAGTTTCAATTGTCGCATATATATTTCTCATTGAAAAATATTAGGGCATATATTATGTAGCATATGTAACTTGATATTAGCAGCTGAACCACAATCCCTTTATTGAAACCGCTGATGTGCTTCGTTTTTAATAATTAAAAAGAACACAACAACAACAACCACTATTACTATAATTGTGCCCATTCTCTGATTCTCTACATAATAAATTTTAGTTTGAAATCATTCACGCTGTGGATCCATTGTTCTTGCTGTCTACATTCTTCTAAATAGTACGCCCAGCAAAGAACTCAATAGATTATAGGTAAATAAAAATAAATTAAACACAAACTTGCATTTCAATGTTACTATTAGGTAAAATTTGCTTTACTTGCACTAAATAAATTATTAAATTTTATTTATAACTCTGCTAAAAGTAGGAAACAAAATTCCCTATGCCTCACACGATATCCTTCGAACATTTTTCACCGAATGTCGCTACTCTATCTTTCTCATCCAATCTAGCCGCAACAAATATTTTACGAATTGTCAATGCAGCAGCAGCAATTCCTTTTGAAATTTTAATAATATTTTGCAAAACTTCAGCAATCGTATGTCACCCGCTGCCTGCTGCACCATACGCCACATTGTTTTCTCTCTCTTTCTCTCTCTCTCTCTCTGTGCCCCTCACATTCGACGTCACACATGAAAAGACGAAACTAATTTTAGCGCTAATCGAGTAAACTGCAGTGCCACTTTGCACCATGTAACGATATTCTCTCTCTCTCTCTCTCCATTCCCCCCGTAAACAAATACCATAATGTTGTAACATTTTGTAATTTCGGGCGTAAAAATACAAATACATGAAAAATAAACAAAAAACTGTTAACAAAATGCCAGAGAAACACGAAATCCCAAACTCCCACATGCGAAACGAAAACGAAACGATATGAAATGCCATTTTAAAATGTAAACGGCCGAACTGTAAATATATGCGGTAGAAGGAGAGTAAAAAAAAGGTGAAAAACAAAATATAATGGTACAACAACAAACAAAAAAAAAAAAAGGAAAAGAAGGCGAGAGCGAGAGAAAAAGAGCAGCAGCAAATGTTTCGCATATAAGGTCATCAATTTCAACTGGCATGCCATCTATCTTAAGCGTGGAGGGTCCTTTAAACGACCTCTGGACGCGAACGACGGCTGGACCAACACAGCAGCACAACAAAAACTAATACACGTAGATGTGAGAAGCAACAAGAGGAGAAATAAGAATAAGAACAACAACAGGAAAATGTCAGCATGGCATTAGAAAATTCGACTTGTAAAGCCCAATGCCACCAACCACCACCAGCTGCTGCAGCGGCAAGCAACACTGCATACTTAACAGCAGAAGCAACAAAAAGCAACAGGAACAAACAACAGCACAGTAAAAGTTGTAGAAAAGTAGTAAAAATTATACGAGCAACAACAACAGTTGCAGCAGCAGCATACTTGGAATGCATGTTGGGCATTCATGATATCCTCGTTTTATTTCGTTCTCGTAGCAAGGATATTATGAAGGCTGGCGATGTTGCTGACAACGACTACGGGCAGGAAATGGAAAGCGAGCAGGCGGGCAGGCAGGCAGTCAGGCAGTCAGATAGGAAGATGCAACAACGAACGATGAGACGCGACGCGACGACAACTCCTTCGCATTAAATATGCTTGAACTCGAAAAATGTGCAGTGTGCAATGGTGGTGCTATAGCGCGTCCATCCAAACGCACGCAAGGACATTTGAAGGATAAATTCGCGTGAGAGTAACAACAGCACAATATAATGTTAGTGGCAGCTACTGCACTAGTAACAGCAGTAGCCAGAATCAGTAAATGGTAGTAGAAAAATTGAGGACTAAATAAATGATAAACGAAAATGAAATGCTAGTGAATGCGCTAGCGAACGAAACCAAGCAAACCGAATGCAAGGACTCTGACAGGATTACAAGAATACTCAAAGGAATGATGGAGCAGCATAAAAAAACAGTATAGCAAAAAAATATATATTTTATGTAGAATAAGAAAAAAACATAAACCCAAAAAATGGTAAATGCATGTAACAAAACTGCATTGCAAACAAACAAAAATAGAAGAAGAAGAACGAAATAATAATAATAATAATAATAATAATGCGCCCCACTGGTGTGGTGATATGCACTTTTATTTTTTATGGTTTGGCTTTGCGCGTATTCATAAATATTTCCCTAAAGGCAGTTCGTAGCTGGATATGCTACGGCAGGCAACTACTGCATTATGTATAGTATGTCATACTTAATATGTCGAATTTTATTAAAAAATTTAAATTTTTTTGAAGCGATTTTTTTTCCGTAAATAGTCTTTTAGTCAGTAAAATATTGTACCCGTGTACTATGTAACTGAGATCAAAATCTTCAGAATTTAAATGATTTGTTATGGTACAAGAATCGAGTGTGAAATATAAATCGTTTCAAAAGAGTTGCTATTCACATCATTGGCCAATCAACGTTATTTATTGGTTTCTATTGATTGAGAGCAGAGTACTCTCAATTTGTGTCGTAGAGAGTAGCGAAGGTTATACATAACGAGAGAGCGAGACAGTCAAAAATTCAGAGAGACTGAGATAAACTATGTAAAATGAAATGAAATGTTACCTGCTGGGTCTAACCGATGAAGCGCATTAGTTCAACATAGCCCGTGTGGAAATTAAACTGCGGTTATAGGGCCTTTATGGATTGCCCTAGGTTTAACCCGGGCACAACAATCGACACCAGACTTGTCCCAACATTGAAATAATAAGTTTTGCAATGTATGGAAAACGTTGACCACTTATCAATATCGCGGTTTCACTATAATTATAACGTCCAATAAAGGATTTTTAACTAAAATAAAATGAATTAAAAAAAACATTGTTTCTAAATTTAAAATAAAAATTTTTTCAAATGAAAAAAAAAAACGATGAAAATTAGTAATTTATGGTCCAATTATTCCCTAATAGTTCTTCTTCTCTTAATGGCACAACAGCATATAGGGGGCCTAGGCCGAGCCGATATAGGGGTACCCCTATAAATGCAGAGCATTGTATTGATTGGAAAGAAGATTGATAGGTGGGAGGAAGAAGGAGTGAGAAGTAGTTATGAACGTTTCCTTTAAACTTGCAAAGGTCATAAGAAATGGGAAAAATTGCTGCAGGGAACTTATTCCAAATACGCGCGGTACGACAGACAGATGAACGAACTTTCTCTGTAATGAGTAGTGCGTTGAAACACCGTGTCTACGTGGAAGGCATGATCCGCTGATCGCGTAGTTCTGGTGAACACATGAACTGGTGGCATCAGCCTGCGCGTCTCAGAAGAACATCTACCGTGAAAGTAACGATAAAACAGTAAGACGCAAGCCACGTCTTGGCCGCCTGGATAAAACTTCGCCAGCCGCCTCATCTTTGCTCGAGCTGCCGCCAGTTTGATCTTTCCAGCTGAGATTAGAACGTCCTCTTCTGCGTCTTCCCCTACCGTGGCTCAAATGAAACACCCCTCTAACCGGAACGCCTTCTTCCATTCACTCAATATGACTCAGCCAGCGATGCCACTGGATTTTTATGCGCTTAACTATGTCCGTCCGTCTTAGCGTACAGCTCATCGTTCCATTTTATTCGATACACGCGCATATTGGTCCTTAGATCATAACTTAATTTCCTCTCGAACACTTCTAACAGCCTCTCATCATTGGTGGTCAATGTCTACGTCTCGGCGCCATATATTAGGACGGGAAGGATAAGTGACTTATAGCGCGTTATTTTCGTCAGTCGAGAGCTTAAGTAAGTATAGGTATAGGCCGATTCTAGGCCAGCCCATGACCAACCCGCGTAGGCTTTTGCTTGGAAATTCTATATAAAGTATGCTTATATTCAACTCATTGGGCAAGCCTGTACCTACTATATATATTGAACGTAGCCTTCACTTGAACCTTTATAATAGGTGAACTGCCCAAGGTTCATTTCCACGCGGTAGGAATTACGTTATTACTACCTATTTGGCATGACCTTTAAGTGATTCGGAGGTTAAGGAAGCTTGAGCTTTGGTCTAGGTCTTTTCGATCTTTCAAACAGCCTTTTAACTTACGAGTAAATTAGAATTGCTTTCTAGTTAATTAAGGTGACAAAACTGAAGAATAAGTGAAAAAAGTCCAGAAAGATAAAGGAAAAGTAGAAGAACGATGCAAATAATTGCTAAAATTTCCAGTCATCAAATTTCTTTCGGAACATGATAGTCTCTCTGATTACCGTGTAACACAGAGTTGCATTTGTATTCAACTCACATTCGTTTATTTTCATTTTACTCTCGAAAACTCAAAAGTCATTTCCTCCCTCGAATTCAGTGAAGTATTTTATGATTTGAGAAAACTCTCAAGATTTTGTTATTCTTCATCCAACATATGCTTATTAAATACCTATTGCTAACTGTGACTGTGTAGTTATGTAACTAAGTATACTTGTAGATATTTACATGGTTGTGCTCCACTGCCATTTTCAATCATTGACCTTAGTTTTATGACTGGCAAGCAGCCACAGCAGCAGCAGCAGCGCCCTAAAAGCAAACTGCATACAACAAACAAACAAAAAAACAAGTAGAAGACGATGAAGAAGATGGAATAACAACAACATCACCTCCACATGACGCACAAAAATCACCACAGAAATCGTGCGTGCCCTTAAGACGCTCGCCAACAACTAGCAACATACCATAAAGCACGATTTTTTCAAATAGTTGCTGACGTACATAGAATCTTGTTGCACATACAAAAAAATAAAAATAAAAAATAAAAATCCTATTCATAGGGCTGCGTTTATTGTTTTGATTTTGGATTTCAGGAGATGAGAAGAGGGTGTGTGGGGTAGGTCCGGATGTATGAATACTATTAGAATTGAAGGATGCATTGAAAAGGAGTGCATCGAATGTCATTCGCATTGCCTCAGAAGAAGAACAAAAAGCAAAAGGCAACAATGCGCAAATGCAACATTCACAATAACAACAGCAATAGCAACACGATCAGTGCAAAAAGTTAGTCTAGCGTAGAAGAGAAAACAAAATATATATGTACATACATGAAAAGACAAAGAGTTGAATCGTGAAGAATCTTTAAAGCATGCGGTTGACTTGTCGAATATTTTCTGATTCTGTTTCTGTTGTTTTTTTTTTTGGCAATGTAACTCGTCTTGTGGCACGTTCTATGTAACTACTTAGTTCCTATTGTTGCCTGGCTCTGCATTCCATGTGTGATATATGTACAGGGTGGTCCATCTATCGTTCGGAATTTGAACTACTGGTTATTTTGAATGTGGCAACTCTAATGTCATTCGTATTATGAAGTAAAAATTTTATATGGTCAACCTTATACCGAAAGTGTATGAAAACTACATCCAAAATTCGGTAGAAGAGAAGTTCCTTCCATGCAATTTGTGGATCAAATTGTGAAACGTGTGCCTGAAATTGGATCTTTATTGGATAAAAAAAAGGTCTCCTACTCCTACGAAAAAATTACTGCTGTTGCTCAGAATGTGCCAGAAGAATCAATCACATGAACTCACCATCGTTGCCAAGAATTGAACATTTTACGCGCATCTTTGTTGCGAATCTTACATAAAAACTTCGGTAAAAATCGCGTTATTAGCCGTTTTGGTGATGTGAATTAGCCATCACGCAGTAGCAATTTGCAACTCCGTTGGACTATTATTTGTGGGGAGCCGTTAAAGATAAGTGGAGCCGTTAAAGAAAATCCAGCAACGATCGAGGCTCTTAAAGACGAAGTGGGTGCAGCCATCGGTAAAATACAGCTTCAATACAGTCGAAAATATACCGAAAAATTAGGCTGATCGTAGACGAGGAAGGAATTTGAATGAAATAGTGTCCCATATTTAACTGCTCACTGGAAAAGCCTTTCTAGCCTCACACATAGATAGCGCTAACGGAGCAGTGAATTTATGTTCAATTCAAGATTTCATCTTTCGTATCAACACGTATAAAGTTTCAAATAAATCTGGCAACCCATTCTTTGTTTAACAGCTGCTTGAAGTAGACGTGTCACAGTGTTTTTTTTTTAAAGAAAAATTGAAAACTCGGGCCATGATTGAGTATTTATTTATTTGAGGTTATAAGAGATCCAAGAAATTCATACCGATATGGTAAATGTGTTAAGTGAATGTGCTCCTTCATATGCAACAGTAAAAAATTGGATTGCTGAATTTAAACGTCGTCGTACAAGTATTGAAGATGTACCATCCAGTCTCTTCTGGAGGCACTCCTTCACATAAACGTCGTCGTACAAGTATTGAAGATGAACCATCCAGTCTCTTCTGGAGGCACTCTTTCACATAAATTTCGGCGTTAACAGTGCCACTTGTTACGAAACTTTTACTCAGCCCACAACTACAAATCGTTTGCCATACCAGAAACTTCTTCGGGAACTTGGACTTTTGTTTTGTCCAACGTCTTTCCTCAACTCTTCCTCGTTCCTTTGCGGTGTAAAACTCTTGACCAGGCAACTGTTAAGTCTGTATTAAATTTTTTAAGAATCATCGAGACAGTTTTTTTTGCAACATTTTGTGCCTTATTTGCAATGGTTTTCTGACTCCACTGCGGATTTTCTCGAAATAAATCAACAACTAAATCACGTCTTTCTACTTCCGATGCCATGACTCAACTGAAAGTTCACAAGTCAAAAAACATGTGATTGTATTTCATCAGAATTTCTCCAACGCAAAGCGTACTGTTTGAATTTTTTCATTCAGATGAAGTGTTTTAAAGCAATTTCATAACTGTGGATGAGACTTGGGTCTACCATCATGAGCCTAAATTGAAAGAGTAACATTTGCAGTGGACTGAAGCTGGATGTTCGGCGCCAAAGCAGACAAAGCACGGACGATCGGCAAAAAAGATTATGGCTACTGTTTTCTGAGATGCAAAAGGGATTTTGTTGATCGATTATCTTGAGAAAGATAAAACAACCTTATAACATTTTGGATAAACTAGATGCAGCAATTCGCGAAAAAAGACTCGGTTTAAAGAAGAAACAAACTTTTTTGGATCAAGACAATGTACGTCCTCACACAAGTGTTTTCACAATGGCTAAATTCAAGGAATTAAAGTACGAATTGCTTGACCATCCACCGTATTCACCAGACTTGGCTCCTAGCAACTATTACTTAGATGTTCCAAAACCTGAAACAGTTCCTTCGTGGAAAGCGTTTTTCTTCGATTGAAGAAGCTATAGCAGTCGTAGAGGCATATTTTGCAGACCTTACGGAATCGTATTTTAATGATGGGATAGATTTGAGGAGCGCTACACAAAGTGTATTGAACTGTTAGGAGATTATACTGTATAAAAAACCAAAACTGAAACCAAAATAATTGTGTTTTCATATTTAGGCTAGAAACTTTTCAAGTGGCCTGTAATAAAATCCATATTGGAAAAATATTATACGTTCCTTATTTATACTAAAATCAAATTCCAAATAATAAATGGTCCACCCTATATGTGCATATGTATGCGTTAGAGACTTTTAAGATGTGTGTGTTTGTGAGTGTGTGTGTGTGTGTGTGTGTGTGTGTGTGTGTGTGTGTGTGTGTGTGTGTGTGTGTGTGTGTGTGTGTGTGTGTGTGTGTGTGTGTGTGTGTGTGTGTGTGTGTGTGTGTGTGTGTCCACATAAACTGCATGCAATACTTAGACCTGAAAAAAACGAAATGATTTCGGAGATCTAATTATCTTAAAAATGATATATGGTACAGTAAACCCCGGTTAAGAACCTCTCTATTCAGTGCTTTCCCCTCTTAAATGCCTTCAAATTGCTACTGTTTTCGGCAAGTATCAATAGATATTTCTCCTTTTAAGTGCCTTCCCCTCTTAAGTGCCTTTAAAAAAGTCTGACATCTTCAGCTGAGTCCGGGGTTTACTGTATATGAACGATCACTTCGATTAAAATATCGAAATGTGGCCACATAAAAACAATATGAGTCAAATAGTAGTTAAAGTGCAGAAATTCCATGCAAATAATTATTTTGCTTAATTGCAAACAAAAATAATGCTACACAGGCACACACACACAGACACACACACACACATTCATACGTAGATAAATAGAAACTGATGCACTTAAACTTGCGAAAAAATTAAATAACGTGATGAGCATTAAAAACTTTTATTTTATATCATCAACCTAATTTTATACCTTGCGACAATTTAAACCTTAAGCACAAGCAACGCCGCCCCATGCCACAACCCTAAGCACATGCCCCAATATAAATGCCGCATAACTACTTGACTTTTCATGCTCGTTTTTGCAAAGGCGTAGCGGTGTTAAAAACCAATTGAGTGATTCATTATTCAAAAACCAACAGAAAACAGTGAGAAAAAGTATAGCGACTAGGCTTGAGCTTGAGCTTGGGCTGGGGTGGAAATTGAAATGAAGCGACATGGGGAGCATCCAAGGAGTAGAAAATACACTGCTGGCTGCAAAATACGAGGATAGTTGAATGCTGCTGCATGTGTGAGTACATCGGATACGATTGGGAGACGTTTGTTTGCCGCTTGATTCGCATTTGAGAATGCAATCAGCCAAACAGCAACACTCAACATTAACAACAACAACAACGATGGTATACAACAGCGACATACAACAAACATTCAGTTTTGCAATACGACGATTTCGGCTGCTGTTGCTGTTGCTGCTGCTGCATCCCTTTACCTTAGCCCAACACTTTATTGTGCTCAGTTTTTGTATGTAAGTAGAGCTGTTTGTTGTTGCAGCCTTGTAAATATTTCACAAGGATATTGCACATCACAATTCACCAGGCTTTGGCATTTAAATGTGTGACTGCAAGTTGTTGCTGGTATTGCTCTATTGGAGTAACAGCAGCAGCAGCAACAACTGTCAAAGAGCAATAAAAATTGAAAAAATTGCGATGGTGCACAACAGCAGCAACAAAAACAATAGCAAAGTAAGCATACAAAATACGTTCTCTGATGAAACTGATGCGAACGACGACGAGCGTCGTTAGATATTGCACCACTCACTCTATGTGTATGTGTGTATGTGTGTGTGTGTGTAAAGAAATGTGTCTACATACAAATTCACGACAACTTACTCACTCACTTGCTTGCTAGCTTGAAAATATACGGTAGGTACATACATACATACATACATAGTTGTTTTTGTTATTCGTAAGCGTCATAAATGAAATTTGTTTGTAAAACGAGCAGCACGGGAAATTTGCCAGGACATGACTGTTTCCGTTTTGTAACACCTTTGCGCTCAACTGGTACCTACCCCCACTGCTTACTCGCCGTCAGCCACCACCCCGCGTATGCACCAAGATGTTGAACGAACAAGCTAGTGCTGGCGTGTGTTGCAAGTCGGCTATATACCTTAGCATGCACTTGTCGTTGCCGCCATCGTTGACGTTGTTGAGCCTCCGTTTAGGAATCCTTTTTCCTGCTCCTTTTCCCTGTTCTGTTTTTATGTGTTTGCATTCAATCGCATGAAAAATGCAAACATTTACTACAATCATGCATCGCTACGTTCTAGCAATGGTCTAACCACCACACCGCCCCAAAACCCCAAAACCCCAGCACCCCTAAACACCTTTAACCAACTGCCACCCCATTCGTCTTATGTCAACCTTGCAAGAAGCGCCAGCAGAGGTATGGTATAGGCAAAAGTACCGTGCAACAAACTATTTGCTGTCTTTATTATCCTGCTTGTCTGTCTGCCAGTCAGTTATTCTATTTGTGTGTTCGTTTCTTTGCCTGCATTCATTGTGCGCTGTTTGGTTGCAGCCAGCATTTGGCTCGCAGTTTATTTTTATTGCACTATGTGCGCCAAATGCAGCTCAAATTGCTTTGGAGCCTCTTTGCTTTTTCTGCTTCTATTTCTGGTAATTGAGCGTCGTCATATAATTCCCAGAATATGAATACCTGCTTTCTGTTTTGCCGTATGTAGCTATTGTTTTAGTTGAAGTGATGAATTTGAATACAGAACACATTTAAAGCGCTTGAAGTGCGATTAGAGCTTAAAGGGTTAAATATTAAGTTGCATTTAAATAAGGTTAAGTTAAGTATGATTAAATCAGATAAATTGAAAAGCTCAACTACTAGACCACAAAGTGGAAGTATAATAGAAATTTTTTTGCGGTAGTGAAGGAGCAGTGAAAATAGAATGGAAGAGTAGCGGGAAGGGGGAGGAAAGAGAGAAGGGAAGGGGAAAGAAAAGGGACAAGGAAGGGGAGAAAAAACAGGAGAAGGGACGGGAGAAGGGACGGGAGAAGGGACGGGAGAAGGGACGGGAGAAGGGACGGGAGAAGGGACGGGAGAAGGGACGGGAGAAGGGACGGGAGAAGGGACGGTAGAAGGGACGGGAGAAGGAACGGGAGAAGGAACGGGAGAAGGGACGGGAGAAGGGACGGGAGAAGGGACGGGAGAAGGGATGGGAGAAGGGACCGAAGAAGGGATGGGAGAAAGGAAGGGTGAAGGGAAGAGAGAAAAGAAGGAGAAAGGAAAGGGAGAAGGGAATGTGGAAGGGAAGAGATAAGGAAAGGGAGATGGGAGTAAGGAAGGGAAAAGGGAAGGAAGAAGAGAAGGGAAGGGAGAAGGAAAGGGAAAAAGTAAAGGGAAAAAGTAAAGGGAGAAGGAAAGGGAGAAGGAAAGGGGGAAGGGAGAAAGGAAAGGAGAATGAAAGGGAGTAGAGAAGGGAAGGGAGAAGAAAAGAGAGATAGGAAGGGTGGAGAGAAGGAGGAAGGGAAGGAAGAAGGGAGAAGGGAAGGGAGAAGGGAAGGGAGAAGGGAAGGGAGAAGGGAAGGGAGAAGGGAAGGGAGAAGGGAAGGGAGAAGGGAAGGGAGAAGGGAAGGGAGAAGGGAAGGGAGAAGGGAAGGGAGAAGGGAAGGGAGAAGGGAAGGGAGAAGGGAAGGGAGAAGGGAAGGGTGAAAGGAAGGGAGAAGGGAAGGGTGAAGGGAAGGAAGAAGGGAAGGTAGAAGAGAAGAGAAGGCCGAAGAGAAGGGAGAAGGGAAGGGTGAAGGGAAGGGAGAAGGGAAGGGAGAAGGGAAGGGAGAAGGGAAGGGAGAAGGGAAGGGAGAAGGGAATGGAGAAGAGAAGGGTGAAGGAAAATGAGAAGGAAAGGGAGAAGGAAACGTATAAGGGAAGGGAAGGGTGAAGGGAAGGGAGAAGGGAATGGAGAAAAGAAGGGTGAAGGAAAAGGAGAAGGAAAGGGAGAAGGAAACGGAGAAGGAAAAGGAGAAGAGGAGGGAGAAAGGAATGGAGAAGAGAATAAAGAGAAGAGTTATGAGAGAAAGAGAGTGGAAGGAACGTGAACAAATATAAAAAGAAGATACGGCGATGGAAAGGAGAGAAAGAGATAAAGGAAAAAGAAAGATATAAGTGTGACAGAGCAATAGAGATAAAGACAGGTGATTGAGAGAAAATGCAGCCGAAGAGAAAACAGTGAAGAAAAGGAAGTGAGGAAGGGTGAGTACGCAGAGGGGAAAATAAGTTAAAAATTAGTAATTGAGTAGAGGAAAGACTAAAATAGGAAGAGAGGCGAAAAAACAGTAAGAAAAGTGAGATCGCTCAACACGCCGCAGAATCTTATTAAGAACAAGCTATTAACTCTTCAAACAACTAATCACTCTCATCAAAGTTCATCACACATATGGCTCATATGCTGCAAGACGATTGATAAAGATAAATACTCTTCGCACGTAAAGAGTTCATCAGATACAGAGACAATTTTATTACAAGGATAAACCGTAAATCGCCAACTTTTTACAAATAACTTAGTCTTTGTAGGGTTAATGAAACTCTTTTATTACGGTTCCACTTAAGTGAAAGTTTTTAGAAATGTTAGAGCCGGTAAACTGATCAACGATCTTGCTTGCATGGCATCGACCTTCATAGTGTAAAGGTGTGGGCAGCTTCAACCACAAGATTGGTTCCTTCAGGATAAAGCCTCTAGAAATTCACAACACAATAAGGGCAACAAGGCTAAGGTAAAGTAATTTTCTATGAAACTTTCAAATCTTTAATATTAACTTGACTGTTATTTTAAGGTATAACTCAACTGTAATCGTAAAGTAATCTTTAAAAATTCTTAAAACATACAAATCAATCAAAGAACACAACTCAACCCACTACCTTCTCATATGTGAATATTAGTTAGTTGTTGGTATCCACAGGTAGCTACTGATTTGAACACATCAAGAGAAGAAAGCGGTGAACTCTACTTTGAACCCTAAGCGATCACACAGTCATCGGAGAAGGCATTTACATGTTTATGTAAGTAAGTATACATAAGTTGAAAGAAAAAGGCTGAAATTGAGAGAGGCTGAAAGAGGTTGGAGTGCATTGAATGTGGGAATATTTGATAAAATCAGAAGCTGGTAATGAACACAGGAAATTCGTTTACGTTTTCCATTTGTGCGAATTAGGTAAAAATTTCTATCATTGTGCGATGAGAGTGACCATGTTTCATATATGTAAGTATACTAGTTGCACATAGCATCCTTCTGGATACATTCAGTGGTACTTTTATATTTACACTATGTACATTGTACATACATACATATACTTATACAGTACTTTTCGCTTAAAGCGAACTTCAAGGGACTGGGCAAAATGGTTCGTTATAACCGAAAGTTCGCTTTAAATAAGCGACACAAATTTCATGGTTTATTAGAAATAAAGCGGGTACTTTTGAAATTAGTTCGTTTTAGGCGGAAGTTCGTTTTAAACGGGTTCGTTTTAAGCGAAAAGTACTGTATGTATGTATGTAAATGTTTTCCAATTGATGAAATTTTACTTTGAACAAAAATTTCACATGAAAATTGCCAACGAGGGCATAGTAAAGTAACCATACGAAAAAGGAAAAGAGTTACACCTTACTCTGTTCTACATACAGCTCATGCCTATCTGCATGTATGTACATATTTACTATGTAAGAGAGAATGTATGAATGTCCTGCAACAGTGGCACGCTAACGTGACATGACATGACATTTTCGATGAAGCTTATCAACGATAAAAACGAAATATAGAAAAGATTAATAAAAAAAAATGCAACAATTCACAAAAGGTTGGGCTTTGGACACACTGAAATTAGACAATGTAAACAGTGTGTTTTTTGTGTTGTGCCCGCAACTGTAACTGCTGTTACTTTCAGCAAGCTTCTTTTTTCACGACTTCTTCCCTCAACTGCTTCTTCGTCGTCGTCTATTTCCACGACTCCCATGCTCGCCCATCAGCTCAGTAGCTGGTAAATTTTTGTCATTTCGTTTGACACGTCTTCGGAGTTTGACAAACATTTAAGCTTAAGTTGACAACAATTAGAAACAGCAGCAATGACACAACACACAAACAATTGCAGGTTTCAATTTCAGTTTACAGAGCGCGCATATTCGTCGCCTTTTTTTCTTAACACGAACGCTCACTCAGTTCAGTCACTTCTATGTACACTTCTAGCTACATTCAGTTCCATAATACATACAGGCAAAGGTAAGTTAGTCTCGATTTACAGGTGCCCGTTGATGAAGTGAAAAGCAATGAAGCAGCAGAAGGCACAGCAGTGGCAGTGGAGTTAGTTTGGCGCGACAATGATGGCGACAACTTAACAACATTTGGCGACTGACTACACTGCGAACAAAATCATTCATGTCCATTCAAGCATGTTAACCAACACTGAGCAACACTGAATATGTTTAGCCTGTTCATCACATAATTTCAATTAGACACACAAGTGCGCGTTGTACTTACTACTGGCTCGCGAAACGTAACCATTTAGTGACTGCTCATAGTCGTGGCAAAAAAATATTAGTACAAAAGGAAATTTTAGGTGTAACTTAACTGAACTCTAATTTCGAGGAGCAGAATTAGTTTTTTGCAAAAACCTCGGCTAGGCGCCTGCTTGGGTGTTGTGCCATTAAAAGAAAAGAAGAAAGAACATGAGTGAATGTGAAAAGCGTGGCCTAAGCTCTCAATGGGATGTTGCACCATTAAAAGAAGAAAGAAAGAAGTAATGTGATAGCGTATTTTTATTATTTTCAATCACTGCGAAAAAAAAAGTTTAAAGAAAAGATCTCAGTTAATTTCACTTAACCGAGAGAGAAATTTTAAAACGGAAAGCATTTAACCTCGTGCCAGTTCCAAATCGAGCAATGGAATTTGCTTGGTTAAAATCGAAATATATTTTTCTTCCATAAGTTAGCTGGCATAGAATAATATCCAGGGACCCAATAGACTCTTGATGAACCGTGGCAATACTTGCTTTATGGCTGCGAAATATTATTATTGAAGAAAACCTGCTATTTAAAATTAATTTATTTAAAATTTTGTTTGAAGTTTACTTCTTTAGAAAGTTTTAATACTTATGAGGGGGTAAAAGATGATCTTGTCAAAATGGAAACTGTCACGGAAATGTGGGGCAAGGCTCTCTATCAAACAAGTATGAAAAAAATGAGGTTGCAAATATATATACACATACTCGTAAATGATGAGCCGTACATATGCAACATGTATCCACGCGTATAAATCGAACTGAATTGATAGAGGACACTGATTAGCGTATAGTTTAAACTTGATTCATAGAGGGCACTGAGTATGAATCATACTAGATTATTAGAGGGCGGTGCTCATCAGTTTCTAGTAAAATGTTATATTTCAAACAAAAATTTTACATTTCAAATACAATTTCGTTAGAAAATTCTAGAGCTGAAAGAAAGAGCGCGTAAAAAAATGCGAAAGTAGCGTGTGAGAAATTATGAGTATGCATTCACTATGCGCCCTCTATCAATCGAGTATGAATCATACTTGATTGGTAGAGGGCGCTTATTCGCGTATGATTCATACTCGATTGATAGAGGGCGCTGAGTATGAATCATACTACATTGATAGAGGGAGCTGTCCAGTAATTTCCGGTAAAATTTGACATTTGCAACAAAAATTTTATTTTCAACCGATTTTTTGAAATTTCTAGAAAGATTGAGCGAGTATAGACTGAATATAAAAAACAAACGCGAGGCACAAAAAAATGGCGATTATGTTACGATAAAATCTCCAGCAAAAATTGCGGCTGAGAGACAGCGAGAATGTTGACTTCGTCGAAAAATGGTGGCCCAACAAAATTCAGATTCTGCTAACGTGATAAAAAATCCCCAAAAAAGTGTAGACTTCGCAAGCAACTTGAGGTACAACAGAATTCGAATTTCATTGACAAACGACTCGCAAAGACTAATGCGGAGAGACAGCATGAATCGCAAATGAGTTCAACACTCATTTCTTTGATTCCCGACGAAGATCATCAGATTATACAGCACCAGGCAGACAATGAGTTGGCCGAATTCCCAGTCCTTCTCAACGGAAGAGAAGGGCAGAAGATTTACTTGAAAATTTGCTTGAAAATCTTTACTCCGTGGAAGGAAAACAACTCGAATGAGCACAACAAAATATAGACGAGATTTGCATAGTTTCCAGTCAACCTCATAACATTCGCTAGTTCTCAGACCGGCAAGTGGCACATTTTCCACCTATTGAGATCATAAAACCTGAATATTTGATGATGTAGCAAATAAATTCGCATGTTTTCAATATAAATATTTTTTTTATGGAGATGATGATTTTGCAGAGGGCGTTGCATGCAGTGGAAATGCAAACGATTGTAGGTGAAAAGATACGAGTTTATTTTTGTACATTGTAATCGGCAGAGTTTACCTTCGATTACTCTATTTGTTTTGCCGGCTATAGCTTTTGCGGGCTAAAGGCAGGAAGAAGAAAAATACAAAATGAGACAAGTGTTGCCGGCTTAAGTTGTAATTTCAATCTTGTTTTATTTGTGGCCAGTTCGGCTCTTTTATATTATTTTGGATACAATCTTACGATCTATAGTTAATATACTTACACTATAGCAATATTCGCTGTCTCAGTCGAACATGTATTTTGAATCTAAGAAAGGATTTAAATTAAATATTTTTGGCAGCGACCGAACCATTCGCATGCTTTGAGCGGAGCGAATTTCGTTGTCAAGCATTGGGCCACCATTTTTCGTCAAGCATTGACAACGAAACGTACATTATATTGTAGGGTCGGCAGTGTGCACATGTGTGTACACACTACACGATCAATATGAAGTTAATCCAGATGTAGCATACCTGGGATCAGAGAATCATCAAACTGAACTATACAAGGTACCAAGGCACCAAATAAACAATTACAAAACACGTATGTTTAAAACTCCATCGGCCACGCCTATAATGTCTGCGATAGACTCTGCTTTTTACAAGTTTAAGTACTAAAGCTAACCTGAAAACACAAAACGCAAACATTCTGAAAAAGTAAACTGACTCAAACAATTTTTATTATTTTATTTTTGTTTTTTGACTTATTGCACTTGGGACTCAATTCATTGCGCCATTCATCGCTAGAAATATTCAAATCTTCTTTCTTCTGAGAATGGTACTATAAGTTCTTTGAGTTCACAATTTTAACTCTAAATTTAGAAATTGATTTATCTGCTGTGGGCAGAAAATACCAATGCTTCTTGTAAAAAATGGTCATATCTGAATGCAGCAAATTATTAGAGTGGGTATTGTCTAATGTGTTGGCCTACATTGAGTTCATGAATAAAAATTCATAAATCACCAATTAATTTCCATTTTTATTCACTTTACAAACAAAACAACAACAATTTTTGTAATTTGTTTAGCTTGAAAAAAATATTTTAATAAACTACCACTTCATTCGAACACACAAAAAGTGACCATAATTCATATAGGAATTGATCTGACTAAACTTCCCTGATGTACGATTTTTTTCCAATGAGTGTGCGAAATATGTTTTGTTCTAGTGGGAAATAAATCGATTGCATCATTGTCGTTCGGGGTGGTGATAAACAAATTTCTTGCAAAAAAGTCAGAAGATTAAAATCGCGAGATTTTAGCGATTTGTATCGATGAAAGAAAATCACATTATTGATGTCTTAATGTCTTATGGTATTAAAAGATCGCATCAACTATCATAAGAAACGAAGGAATAAGTTTAAGTTTTCATCGAACTAGTTTAAGGTGCCAACATGAAGACGTGTTATTTCCCCCTTGGGCTTTTAAAGATTTACTACCTACTACTGTTTCGTACATACATACAAACATCCTACTCACTGTAGGAACAACCATGTCATGTTGTTGTTATTGTTACCAGCTTCTAGCGCTAATTGTTGCATTGCACACCAAATAAAACAAACAACAACAACAACAAAACAGAAACCTGCAGAGATAACCTTTAAACTGTGATAGTGTCAACAACCAAAACTTGCTGTTGCTGTTCCTGTTGTCGTTCGTTGTTGCTGCTGCCACTGCTGCTGCTGCTCTTACTACAACAACCGCAAACGCTGTTCTGCATTTTACTCGTTCACTGTCGTCGTTTTCCACTTATGTATGTTTGAGTGTGTAAGTACAATAGTTTAAAACATTTTCGTGCTTGAAACATTTAAATTTAAATTAGTTTTTCGTGCTATAAAAGAAAATTGTAGAAGCAAAACAAAAAAAAAAAAAAATAACAAAGTGAAAGAGAAAAAGAAAAAGATGCTGCCATGTTATTGCAATTGTTAGCTGAAGGTACTCGTATGTGTTCGGGTAACTAGGTATGAATATATGCAGTGTTGCATTGTTTGTTTGTTGACCGTTTTTTTCGCTGCTTGATTTTAGTATAATTTTGGTGGACACCTTTAAGAAAGCTACGAGTATCTTTAGTGTTTGTGTATGTTCATGTTGATTTTCTTTTTAACTTTTATCTCTCAGCACTTTGTGGATTTCGATGTAATTTGAATGTGGCATGTGGCAACAAGTGCTTGTTGCACTTGTGATTTAGCTATAATCGTGCATTTGCTGCATTCCTGTGGTGTAGCAATATTAAAACAAGTAATGCATGTACTTGAAGTTCGTTATGGTTGTGAATTTTACGCATTACGAGTATGTTCTCCCTATACAACCAAAGGTTAAAGTGTTTTGAAGGAATTATGCGATATTTTATTAAGTGCCTAGAGTAGAAGAGTACTATATTATGTACTATATAGAGTATTATATCACAAAATCTACTAAAACGTTATATCTAATGAATGAGATTCATAACGAAGTCACTAGATACTAGTCGCTTTAGTGAACATAAATCAGAAATGAACATTCCACACAATCTTCACAGTAGCAACTCTGCAACGAAATATCTCTAAAGCTAGAAACCATTGGGTATCAGACAGATTCTCTTTTCTCTGGCACAACATTCAATGGAGGGCATAGGACGAGATTTTAGAACCTACTCATATTATGCTTGTTATATTTGTACATGAATGGAAGGGATCTACATGCGAATCGGATTCAGCATATGGTAAAACAGTAAGTTCCTTTCATTTATGAACAATTTATAACTGACGCAACCTGAATGGATGCGAAAAGCTCGGCTCTCCATAGGCGGCTGTTCTAGTAGTAAAGACGAAGATACTAACTCTCCTCCTCCTCTCTGGACGCGTCTTTAAACCTTTTCCTGAAAATGCTTTAAGATGGTAAATGCTCAAATCTGCGTTTAAGCCGAATGAATGAAGATTCATTCGTTCGTTCGGGCGGTGTAAACGCTGCGTTACAATAATGTCATACATACTTTCTGTAAGAAAAAGAAAAACAATAACCACCAAACCGAAAAATGTTTGAGACATTTTATAGAAGTCTATTGATCAAGTGTCCTCCCTTAGAAAATCATTCATACAGGCATGGTCGCGGAATTAGTACATGTTGTTAAATTTAAAGTAAATTTTTTGTGTTTAGATTTTTAGATTTTTGTCTATAGTATTCCCTACGCCCACGGGAGGCCTGGGGCGTAGGACACTTGGTAAAGTTCGTGACAGGCTCCACGTGGCGTCCCCTGGTGGATGTCCTCCAAAGATATCGCCGCTATACAGAAAATGCGATTGACGCGACAGGATTGCTCCAGAAGAGCATCCTACGTCGAGACACGAATTTGGTGTTGGATTTGTGGTTGGGAAGAGACTGCGTCATCTAGTCTCGAGGTTCACGCCCGTGAACGAGCGCCTAGCCACTATCGGCATCAACGCAAAATTCTTCAACATCAGCCTAATTTGTGTCCATACTCCGACAGATGAGAAGGGCGAAACGACCAAAGATGACTTCTACGAGCTCTTATGAGCTCGACAAAACTTATGAGCATTGCCCCCGCCACGATATTAAAATCGTGTTAGGCGACTTTTTATGCCAAGGTGGGCAAGGAGAGCCTCTTTCAGTTTCCACGACGAAGCCACCGACAACGGTATCAGACTGATCGACTTCGCCGCCGCACGAAACATGAAAGTTAGTAAGTAGTTCTAGATTCAAACATAAAAATATCCAAAAGGTCATTTGGCGGTACCCTGATCAAAACACAGGAAACCAGATTGATCACGTTGTGATCGATGGAAGGCACGCTTCCAATACAAAACAAAATACCTTGTGTCAACAAACAAACAAAGAGTCACGGCATCTTTGACAAAATGTTACTGTTGACAATTATACTTTTCAAGTCGTCAAGGATTTCGTTTACCTAGGATCCACCATTAATACCAACAATAATGTCAGCCTTGAGAACAAGCGGAGATTAACTCTTGTCAACAGTTGTTACTACGGGCTCAGTAGGCAATTGAGAAACAGAGCCCACTCTCGACCGACGAAAATAACGCTCTATATGTCCCTCATCCTTCCCGTCCGAATATATGGCGCCGAGATGTGGACATTGACCATCAATGATGAGAGGCTGTTAGGAGCGTTCGAGCGGAAGATACTCCATGAGCTGTACGCCGACACTGACATAGTGGAGGAAGGTGCTCCATCTAGAAGCGTGTTTTTTTCGAGCTACGGTGGAGGAACAGGCAGAAGAGGACTTCCTAATCTCCGTTGGAAAGATCAGGTGCAGGGCGACTTGGCTGCACTTGGCCTTATCAACTGGCGCCAGTGCGAACATAGCAAGATCGCGGCCAAGATCGATCATCGGTTGTAGTGCCAGCTAAGTAAGTAAGTTCACACACATTCAGACACTACAATACTGGCGCAAATGATCCGAATTACGGGTAACAGTAGTTACCTGTAAACATAAACCATAGACAAAAGGTTTAAAGCAAAATACGAAGATAGATCAATAAGTACCCATGTGTGAAGACAGGTGGCGTTGCTGAGGGAAGTTGGCATTACCCTCGTATACTGCCATCTGTCATACCACACTAAATTTCAAACTGATTCATAGGTTAGCTTTTATTTGGCAGCCATTAGTATCACACGTGTTTCGTGTTTAGCGATAAAATGGAAAACGAACAAACGAAAAACGACCCTTCACCATCTATGACAAACGTAAGATATTGGTTCAACGATTTTAAACGTGGTCGTACATCTGTTTTTGATGAGGATCGCCCAGGCAGATGTGGTTACCGAGGAAATCGTTGAAAAGGTCCGCGACATGATTCTCGTTGATCGCCGAACGAAAGTGCGCGAAGTAGCATAGGCCGTAGGAGTGTCGTACGGAACAGTAATTAATATTTTACATGATAGGTTAA
The DNA here is from genome assembly GCA_958295655.1 of Palloptera scutellata. Lineage (NCBI taxonomy): Eukaryota > Metazoa > Arthropoda > Insecta > Diptera > Pallopteridae > Palloptera > Palloptera scutellata. The sequence continues at coordinate 144,929,113 of OY282449.1, forward strand.
GCATGAGAAAGATGTCGGCCCGATGAGTGCCGCGATTGCTTACGGTGGACAACAAGCGGATACGGAATTGTCGCGGCCAAATTTCATGAATTGAACTACGAATTGCTGCCGCACCCACCGTACTCGCCCGACTTAACTCCCTGCGACTTCTTTCTGTTCCCCAACATGAAAACGTGGCTCGGGGGAAAAAAATTCAGCTCAAATGAGGATGTTATCGTCGAGACAGAAGCGTATTTTGAAGAGTTTGACAAATCGTATTTTTTTAAGGGGTTAAAGAAATGGCAGAAACGTTGGGAAAAGTGTATTGTACTCAAAAGAGAACCTGATTACGTGGAAAAATATAAAAATAAAAATGTGAAAAACGTGCCTCTTCATTCCTAACACGTTTACTTATTGATCTACCCTCGTAACCTTTGGATGCATTATTTAGTGTTTAAAGTAATACGCCAAAGAAAATTCGACCATGCTGAACTAACGAGGAACGAAAGACGATCTAAGAACTTTTCATTTTACATAAAAAACCTTCACTTAGAAGGTTTTTTCTTGACAGTTTTTATATAGAAAACTTACTAACACGAAGATTCGAATTAACTAGGCTTAGTGTTTTTTTTAAAAACAACTAATTTTTCTAAAAAAAAAACTATAACTGCAAAACGAACTTTTTTCTCATGCATTTACGTAGTACAATGAATTTGAATACACACTCGTGTGTAACTCTACTTACGGCTAAGAGTGTAGATATTTTCATATTTCAAGCGCTTATGTTTAAAATATACAAATTTTATGCGTAACTTATACCAATAAAGAACAACAAATGTTGTGTAGTGTGTATGTGGGTTTGCTATTGACTATACCCGAGGGAGTTAGCATTATGTCTTAACTATAAAGAGATTATAATATCTTTGTTTTATATATACCGTAGAATCGCGTTAATTCTTACCCCGTCAATAGGAAAATCTCAATAATTTGCAACAAACTTTTGGTCCCTTGAAAAAATCGCTTTCATTCGGCAAAATTGCACATATTTTGGTCCCCTCTCTAATTCGTATTTTTTTTTTAAATACAAGGTCTGTATCGTAGTGGGTTGTTGACAATCTCTTAAACATAATTCGTGATGCAAAGCAAAATTATATGGAACTATGGTTCGAAAAAAATCTAACATAATACGCACCTGCGGCTACGTTTATCGTTCACTTTTTTTGATGGAATTTTTTGTGTTTTTATTCGTTGTCAGTTTGTTCGTTGCTTTACCAGAGGTGTGTAAAAATTTACAAGTTTTGTTGTTGTTTTTTATTCTTTCACAATTTGTATTTTTCTCATTTTAACCTCATTAAATCAAAATCACATTATATCAGAAATTGAAAAAAAAAGAATTTCTGGCGCGTTGCGATTACGAATTATCGGGATTCTACTGTACATTCATAAATCCATACATAAAAGTCCAAAAGCGGCATACAAAACTGCTCGTGTATATGCGTAAAATATGCAAAATTTATGCGTAAGTCATATATGCATGCAGACTCATACTCAAGTACCTCTTTCGAACGCTTCTTAGGCTTTTGGCACTTTGAAAGCACATATTCGTACATACATAGTTTTGCATAGAAAATTTTGGGGTCATATGCAAAGTGTAAAACTTTCAGCTACGAGTACTTCAGGTATAGGAGAACTTCACAAATGTGCAAGTAAATGAACATAAGTAAGTTTTCTTGAGATTTTTAAATCACACATTCAAATACGGAAACTCCTGCCTCCAGCTATCTGAGGTCATTTACAAAATGTATGCAGCTTGATTTACTGCATTTGAGAATGTTTTCTGTGCCTCCTACTACAACATACAAATTTGATTTGAAAATGGATTTTTGTTTTATTTGTGTGATGTCTGTCCGTCCGCCTGTCTGTCTCTCTGTAGTGGACGACATCTGAGAAGTGTATGCGCTTCTTGTCCGTTCTTTTTCTTCCACAAACATATCGATTACCATATGAAATTATGTGCTCACATATTATGGCATGGGCAGAGGGTAGATATATTTCTACTTTAATATTTACTTATGGCTAAATCTTTGGTATGGCATCTGTAAAATGTTAGACAAAGGACAAATACAAAAGGCCAAAAAAATAAAAAAATAAATAGCAATTTCTTTCATCGCTCAAAATGCTCACTCTGTCTATTCGAATGCTCAGCTTTAGGTTCGAATTTAGCTTCCAATTTCTATGTAACTATGTAGTCATTTCACTAAATAACACTAACACACACACACACACACACACACATATAAAATTTATCAATGCTCTTTGGTTATTCATCAACGAAAATGTCTAAATTATTCAAATGGAAAAATGTTTTGTTTTCAAATAAAGCTGAATGCTATTGCCGAACATTGAGGCAGAAGCTGAAGTTGAACCCGATGTTATTCTGCCTGATGTATGACTGCAAGATGCTGTTGATGGTTTTAAAAGGATAGTTTTTGTGCTTAGATTAGTTACAGCTATATATATGTAACTTTACAGGGTGTGGGCAATTAACTTTACTTTACTTTTAATGGCACAACAGCCCATGGAGGCCTAGGCCGAACTTTTCGCATCCACTCATGTTATGCGTGTTATAATTGTACACGAATGGAAGGGACCTACAGTTTAATGCCGAATCCGAACGGCGAAGTGAAAAGGTTTTCATAGCAATTTTTACTCTTGTAGGTTTGCCATTGCCTGCCAAGAGGTGGTCCGTGTAGAAAAATATTTTTTCTACTTTTTGATATTGCCTGTGCCGAGATTCGAACCCCGGACACTCTGCGTAGCAGTCCAACGCACTACCACTACACCACAGCGACCAATTGGCAATTCGCAATTAACATTGGTATTTATTTCTTACCTTATAGAAACCCCAGCAAGTGAACCCAAATGCAGTTGCTTAGAGCTGCCAGATCTTAGGCGGGTAGATGTCAGGTAGGAAAGTCTCGATAGAATCGTCCAGCGTCCACTTCTTATGTACATATCATGTTCTAGCAACTGCGAGTATGATAAGCTCATAGTGACGGTAAGTAGATCTCGAACCTCAATACGAAGTTAATGAGAACTATACGAAAGTGTACAGGTACAGCTCTTGGTAGAAATAAATACTCTTTTAAGGAAGAAATCGAAATAATTCCTTCTGACTCAACAAATTTTCTGAATTCTTAACCTTCATTATCGAGATACACAGGTAAAAATACGATGGCAATATTAAATTTGATCAAAGTAATGCTCGCGCCTGTGGAATGCAAAGCACGCATCGCTACCTCAGAAAAGTAACGTAGACAAAGGATTAAAAGATATCAGAGAATTTTTTAAAGAACACGATGATGGATGTCAGTTTCTCATACTCAGCATTATAGTTTGTGATAGTTCCAGACTTACAGTCCTTAAAGGGTCTATCGCAATTGATTGCATTTAATTTACCCCACCCTGTTAAACTAACAAGTGAATAGAGTCAGTAAGAGTAAATCGTCCAGACATTTGCGTAACGTTTTAAATAGCTATCTACCTATATACATACATACATACATACATGCATGCATACATACATACATACATACATGCATGCATACATATGTATGTGGATATCACAAAAAATTTAGTGCTTCACTTCAAAAATTCAATTTCCCCTCATAGGAAATTTACAAAATTTCAAATAAACTAATTTTTGTTTTTATTTTCACGTTTTTTCTACTTGTACTGCAGCAGTATCTACAAGTACTTTAGTACGTGTATCAACTGGATACATTTCGACAGTTTTATTCATTTGTTTGTTTTCTTAATTTAGGCATGAGCAACTCGCACATCAATTGGATATGTAGACAGTGTTTTTATGTATGTAAATATGTATGCAATGCAAAGAAAAGACACTAAAAGTAAACTTCATTTCATTTTTTGATATGATATTTCAGTATATGTACATACCATATATACATGTACATATGTAGACGAGTGTGTATGTGTGTGTGCATTTAAATTGTATTTCATAGTTAACTACCATTCTCGTATTTGAAAAATTTCATTTGATTTTACCAAATGTATAAAGCTCATCAAGACACATACTTTCATACCTTCTCTCTTATGGTTTTTGCTTTTGTATTTGTGTTTGTATTTCTTCTCTCTTATTTACACACAGACAGTGATTTACTCATCTGCCCTTCCTTTGGCAAAATTGTATTTGTGTGAGTACATATTTATGTGTGTATATTTCATTTAACAATAACAAAAATTCTAAAGCACTTACCTATGTACATTTTTAATGATGCCGTAGTTATTTATGGTATACAAATAAAAATTCAGCATGGCACGCTACTGGAAGAAAAGATTACATAATACTGTGGGCAAAAAGTAGTAAGACTTTTTAATTTAAATTTCGCGCGGAAACCCATTCATCAAAATATTATTTTTTTAAGGTTGGTATGACTGTCGGTGACATCTGTGCCAAATGTCACATCAAAATAATCATTAGTGTTTAGTATACGCTTGTCTTTCTGAAGTACAAAAAGTGCATTCGGCGATTTTCGCAATGAGTGAAATTATTCAACAAAGAAGTTCCATTAAATTTTGTGTGCGGAATCAAATCAAATTTCTGGTGCCGAAACGTTCAGAATGTTGCAAAAGGTGATAATTGTATGTCGCGAGCAAGTGTTTTTGATTGGTACAAATTGTTCAAAGATGGTCGAGAACGCATTGACGACGAACCACGTCCAGGACGGCCATCAACATCAACTGATGATCAACACGTCAATAAAATCAAGGAATTGGTGCTCGAGAATCGACATGGACGATTAACAGTCAGAGACCTTACTGGCATCGTTGGAATATCGGAAGGATCAGTGAAAACCATTTTAAAACATCATTTGGGCCTAAGAAGAGTGAATGCACGATTGGTTCCAAAATCACTGCGCTGGTTTTACGAGACCATTTTGCCAAACATTCGACCGATATCGTTCCGCAACCACCCTATTCGCCTGACTTAGCACCGTGTGACTTTTGGCTATTTTCTAAACTCAAAAAAACCGCTTCGTGGACACCGTTTTGAATCAATTGAAGACATTAAACATGAATCGCTAAGCGCATTGAAGGCTATTCCGGAAATTGACTTTAACAACTGTTTCGAGAATTGGAAAAAACGTTGGCACAAGTGTATTGGGGCCGGGGGGGATTACTTTGAAGGGGACGAAATAGATTTGAAAGAATGAATAAAAAAATTTGAAATTATGAACAAAGTCTTACTAACTTTTGCCCACAGTACTAAGCTAAGTTCGGGCGCACGTTTTAGTATTGAATGAATGGTAGGCTAAAATTTTAATGTTTATTTCCATACCAGGACTGCGTCGAATAAAATTGTCCGTTACATTTCTTCCCATACTTTGCTATTGAAAGATTCAAATCAAAAATTTTTATCTTAGTAGCTTTGAATTAAATGTCATATGTCATATATTATGTGTCACTTAAAGACAATAAAAATTTATTTAACGCGAAAATGGCAAACGAAGTGAAAGTGGGAGAAAATATTATTAAAATTTTTCAAAAGCTACCTCACTGGTCATTCAAAAAAATTGCCAAAGAGGTAGGGGCTAACCCTAAAACCATTTCTCGCGTTATTAAACGTTTTAAGAAAGAACTGCGTATTGATCGGAAGAAAGGTTCTAGTAAAAAGAAGGGGCCACATGACTGTGAGAAGGCGAAGAACGTTGTGACCATTTTAAAGATCCAAACATTTCTGATTGCTCAGATATTTCGTGCGCAGGACTAAGAAGGAAGCTGGGCTGAGGACGTACAAAGTTCAAAAAGTTCCGGATAGAAACACCGTGAAGAATGAAACCGCAAAACAACGAGCGAAAATGCTGGGCCGAGATTTTGTCAAAAAATTTAAATGCTGCATAATGCTGACGATGAAATTTATGTTTTAGCGGACTTTTCCCAGCTACATGGCCAGGAATTTTATACAGCTGATTCTTTAGGAAATGTCGCTGAAAAATTCAAAGCCAAAAAAATTACAAAATTCCCAAAGGAATTCCTTCTTTGGCAGGCAATTTGTAGTTGTGGCAAAAGGAGCAGCACATTCGTGACATCGGGTACAATCAACGGCGAAGGAATGCTTGCAAAAAAGATTGCTTAAATTTTTACGCCAACATGAAGTACCCACGTTTTTTTTGGCCTGACCTCGTTTCATGTCACTACAGCAAAACGGTTTTAGAGTGGTTCCAACGGAATGAAGTGATTTTGGTGCCTAGAGAAGCCGATCCACCAAACTGTCCAGAACTAAGGCCGATTGAGAGGTACTGGGCTTTAGTAAAAAGGGAGATGAAGGTTACAAAAAAAAGTGGCCAAAGACCTTCAAGATTTCAAAAGGAAGTGGTCTGCAGCAGCTGTGAGGGTGTCCGACACTACTATAAAAAGATTACCTGAAAATTTAAAACGTTTTTTTAAAAACTAATAATTTGTGGTTTCTTGTTTTTATTTTTTTAATCTAAAAATAATTTGAAAATAAAATACTTAAGTTTAAAAAAATCGGACTACTGGTTCAAAAGATTTCATCATTTTTGTACCAGACAATTTTATTCGACGCACTCCTTATTTGTGTCAATAGTTCCTTTTACCATATATACAAGCATCATTCTGAAGAAATGCGAAAGCGATAGCTGAAAGAAGGTTCCATTGCATTCAATGGGACACATGGGAGAAGGGTTCCCAATTCTCCTGGATTTTACGTGATGTCGTGGAATTCAGGTTGTTTGAGCATTATCCGAAGAGCGTATGTGCGGGACGCCAAAAGTTCCACAATACAGATAAAAATATATTTAAAAAATCTATTCATAATTTGATTCCCTATCAGAACAATTTTTCCCTTCACACAAACGAGATTTCGTGTTTTCTTTTACGTTTTTTAAGTTAAATTTGGTCTTATCTCCAAATTTAAAGTATTTTTGGATTTAGCTATGGTAAAGTTCTTGAACTCAAAAGGATTTAATGTGGATATAGAGATGTGAGAATCAAAAGCGTCTAAATGAAACAAACAAATTGGAAGCATTTAAGCGGGAAGGGCACTTAACTAGGGTCTAGTGTGTATGATAATCATTGTTTTCCGGTGACTTCAAGTTCATGATGGTGTACCGAAGGAAGATGTGGGAACGTTTCGTATTTTAAAGTTCTATAGCTATAGATATATGGAACAAGAAAGTTCGCTTTGAAAAGCTAAACATTTTTTTTACTCCAACTTTCCATTCCACTCTGGGTACGAGTATACCCCAGGGTAGTTTCGGATAGTTTTTGATACAAAAGCCGAAATATTTCTGCCAAAGAAACTATGTATGGTAATAATTCCTAGAATGGTTAAAAGAGAGAGAGAAAGAGAGAGAGAGTAAGTAAGAGTAAAAGAAAGTAAGAGTAAAAGAAGTTTAATGAAGAACTTTGCTTCAGACGTCAAAGTTGTAGGAGTTCACTTTTCCATTACCTGCATAAATTCCGGGAAATTATTTAACATAGGGGTCCGGAGAAGGGTGCACTTCAAGTAACGTTGAAATCGTGGAGAAAGAAAAAACAGCAGCAGTCAACGTTCTTATATAAATTTATTTATAATGATAAAATCAATTCGGCGTTCCTTTTCCACCTCGATTTTCCTTTTCTGCCATAGCGGCTTATGGTAGCGGATCTTCTAACATAGGACATCCTTTCGTCTAGGCTTCGTGATAAACAATAATTTTTTTTTTAAATTTCGGTAAATTGTCTAAAGATGACAAGTTGGCTAGGATCGCCAGGATTGAAAAAATTAACTTACAACTAATGAAAAATAAAAGTTAAAGTAAGGCAGCAGGTCTAAACAGTAGGAACTCTTTAAAAACTAGAGGTCGACGGATTAAGGGATCCCAGAAAATACCTTAGCCTTTGCTAAGAGATATTTCTATGTTACACGATTTAGTGTTCTAGTTCATCAATATTTTCATGTAACATAAGAAAATTCTTTGAGCATTAAATGTTTCTATGCATATGAATGTATTTGATAGCTTATGGTATTTTCTTCCGGATCTGTATTTCTACTGTTATTCGTTGTTGTTGTTTCCTTTGAGCCTGACCTTCACCTGTTTTTACGTCAACCTATGAATTATTTATTCATACTACAACTCCCTCAATTTGTATCTCAAATAATTACAGATATTTGGGTAGCGTTACAAGAAATATGCCTAGAAAAAGCAATGGGCTACTAGACTAGAACTGCGTGTACAAAATTAAACGAATTAATGTTTTTTTTGTAGAAAAAAAGTGGCTGAAAAGGGCAGTGAACATAATAATGATGAAGCGCGTAAATTACAAAAGCATGAAATAGAAAAATAATTGTTATTAATACAATAGGATGTCCAAACGTTTTTCACTTAACCAACAATGTTTGATAGTAGTAGTTACTTTTTTGCTTTGGATGTGGTACGAATACGAATACACCCTAAGTCAGATGCAGTTCAAATTTTATTATTATATGAAATGCTACAAAGTTGTAGCTACCATACTTAAGTATGGACATTGACTACTCACTGCCTTCAATTCTGTGCTCGCTTGACTTTGAATTTCACTTTGCTCTTCCGTTTTTAATGCGTATAATCATTTAAATATAACTAAAATCATGCAAAAAGTTAAACATTCTATGTACACACACTAATTAAATAGCATTAAATATGTAAATAAGTTGAGAAATAAAAATTATAGCAAACATACTTTTCTTCTTCTTTTCTTTTCTTTACTGCTCACTGCCTGTGATTCAACCCAACCGGCCGCATCGCTTCTTCGTACTCGTATCGTCTGGTATGTCTCGATTGTACGATGTACGCAGTATTTTTTTGACGTTTAGTGGCTGGGTAACTCTTTAATGTTGGCTAACTGCATCATCATAATAATTTCATTAAAATATTTATCAAAATTAATGTTAAGTTGGCGTGCGTGCTACTAAAACTAAATCTGCTCCACTTGGTTGTTTTCTGTTAGTCCCTCTTTCTCACCTCACTCTTTGTAAGTACCTCTTTTTCACCTCACTCTCTCATGTCTCTCATTCTACCTCTCTTTCTTTAGTTTAATCTCTGGTAAGAGTTTTTTTTAATGTGCAAAATTGTTATTAGGTAACTTGATAAAAATGGAATAATTTATTACATTCTTAATTAATTCTTAAATTGGCGGTGGTACATCGGTTTTTTCAGCTTGTTGTTGTTGCATTTGTAATTAATTGAATTGTTTGCGGCTGCATAATGCTCAGCAGCTCAGTACAATTGAAATGAGATTTTCGAACTATATACTATGTATGTATGTATGTAAGAATATGTACAAATCAAATTAAATTATGTAGTTGCTGGTTTCCAGTTATGCGTCGAGTTAATATTTCTTTGATACGTCAAAATGAAGTATGCGTACACTGACTTTATCTGGGGGAGAAAAGGTGTTTTAGTGCGGTATGGTACTAGATGTAAAACTGTAGGAATTTTCAGGCAATTTTTGTATTAGAAACTGATTATCTAAAAAAATATAAATATCTCAAAAATTAATGCCATACTATCTTTTACAATTTTAAGGACTTGTGCCTTAAGATTGGTTTAGAAAACTTTACAAAAGTTGAGGAAATAAGTACTAATAGAATTTCTTGATTTCTACGATGTTAAAGGGATAATTTGTTAGAGAATATTGCCCTGATTTAAACTCTCCTCTTCCTCCACAGCTGCTTAATGCTGATGACTGCAATAATTCCGCCACTGGGGGATCTGCTCCGGAAAACCCAATCAATGATGGCGTTGAATTACCTCCGCCCGACTATGAGGAGGTCTTAACAGCCATCGCACGGCTGAAAAACAATAATGCTGCAAGTGTAGATGGCCTGCCTGCTGAGTTGTGAAGAGGTGAAGAGCTCACAAAAGAATGCCAAGTGGTTGGAACATCAGCGTACTCTGTCCAATGAAGCACATCGTCATCAAACTGACTTCGACAGCACGATTACTTAGGTATGTATCACTTATACGCCTCAATGTTTGATTTTGATATCCCTGCAAAGCTCATTTGTATTTGCAATATGGCACTGACCGACGTCTCAAGCGCAGTGAAAATTGGGGCAGACTTCTCCGCGCCATTTGATACCATAAGAAATTTCAGACAAGGTGACTCCCTATGCGCGACTTCTTTAACCTTATGCTGGAGAAAATAATTCGAGCTGCGAACATCGATATCTCTGGCACTATCTTCTACAAAAGTGTCATGCTAGCATTCTCCAACCTTGAAAGCTGGAAAGGGAGTCTCGTCGAGTGCGTCTAGTGGTGAACGAGGACAAATCCAAATATTTTGAGTCAACAAACAAAGAGTCACAGCGTCTTGGACAAAATGTCACTGTTGACAATTATTTCGTTTACCTAGGATCCAGCATTAACACCAACAATAATGTCAGCCTTGAGATCAAGCGGAGAAAATGAAACGATAGCTGTATGAGCTGATGATATAGTCAAGCGCAAAAAATCCGGCAGCTGCGCTGGCTAGATCCTGTTGAACGAATGGAAGAAAGAGCTCCGGCTACAAGGGTGTTTTATTCGAGCAACGGACGTCTTAATCTTTGGGAAGACCAGGTACAGGGCGACTTGACTGCACTGGCCTTATCGACTGGCGCCAGCGCGCGCATAGATGAGCAGACTGTCGAAGTTTTATCGAGGCGGCCAAGACCGATCATCGGTTGTAGCCAACCGATGGCGTAGCACTCGAGTTATGTGTGTTTTCACACAAAATTTATCACCTCATTATTCTCTTTAAAAAAATCATCCATTCATTACTGCGTTGCACTGTCTTATTTTACTAAATTTAATAATATCAAAGTAAATCTTACAAAATTCAAACATCTTATAATTTTAGGTCTATAACAACAGCAACATATACACACACACTTAATTATTCATACTAACCTGTCAATAGCATGATTTCCTTGCCTTTTCCAGCTTTTCCTATAATTAACAAGTGAACAACAACAAACACCAGCCAAACGACATCTCAATTATCAACATAATGCAGCAGTATCAGCAGGTGCAATACATTGCGATCGCATTACATCAACATCAATTGAAATGAATTTTACCATGTCAACCTCAAGATTTTCATTTTACTTAAATCGACGACGATGACGACGACGATGACGACGCAACGCAACACACATTTAACAGCAGAATAAACTAAGCCTACTGCATCAGTGCCCCCAAACACTTCCACCACTACCAGCACTAACTAACATCGTCATTTGTGATTAAGTAGAAGGCAAAAGTTTATGCTCGAACTGAAGGATCGTCATAATTTGCCACCACCACTCAGCCTAAGACGACGAAAATTTCCACTTGAATTGGAATTCATCATTATCAACTTTTGCTTTATGATACCTTTTGTTTTTGGGTTTAGCTGCCTCTTGTTGCTGTGGTTGCGCTTGTCAACGCATAGGAAGTTGAAAATTAATAAGAGAAATGTATTGGGCATAAATGTCAGCAGCAGCAGCAGCAGCATTATTATCATCAACATTCTGGTAGTTGCTGCTACTGCTACTGCAAAGGAAGTGTTGCACCACTTTATCGTATGATATTGTACTTACGTAGCATTATTATTATTGCTTTGAGTAAATATGTTAGAGTTGCCAAGGCATTTTCGGATATAGCATACAAGCTTCAGCACGTTCTAATCAAACGTTTTCCGATTTAAAGACAACATTAATTTTAATGTAGAAGCAGTAAATATTCGTAGTCGCTGTGGCGGTAGTTCGTTGGACTGTTACGCAGAGTGTCTGGGGTTCGAATCTCGACACAGGCAAAATCAAAATGACGAAAAAACAATTTTTCTACACCGCACCACCTGTTGACAGGCAATGGCAAACCTACAAGAGTAAAACTTGCCTATGAAAACTTTTCATTTCGCCGTTCGGATTCGGCATAAAACTGTAAGTCCCATCCATTCATGTACAAATATAACACGCACAACAGGAATGAATGAATGGATGTGTCACCACCACTCAGACCTTTTTGTGTTTTTAAAGCAGATTATTAAACAATACTTGACATGATCGGAATGATCTAAGCAACCAAGTATGCTGGGCTAACAAGGAAGCACTCTGGTCTTCTTAGGTAATTTTTTTAAACATTGGAGGAAGTGGAAGTTTCTTGATGCTCGTTCTCTTTGTCACAGCTTCAGTCACCGAAACGTTGAGGGTCATTTATAAAACATTTTGACTTTAATACTGCATTTTACTCTTTTACTATCATTTCCAAGCTTTTCGAAAAGATAGTACACAAGAGAGTTATGCCTATAGTTGGTGCACCGAATTTTGGCAGAAATTGTAAAGGGAAATGCAGATAAAAAAGTAGGTTCTACTATTTACCTGGATGTAGCGCTTACTAAACAAGCTAGAAGCAAATTAGCCTTTATCATACTCTATGATTTTGAAGTCTTACATCGCTATGAAATTTTTCTACGTAAAACAGGCAAATTGCTACTCAAATATATTCGCTATAAAAACTGGTATACCCGCAGGAAGTGTACTTGATCCACTCCTATATCTTCCCTTCACTATACCGATACCACCGGAAAGCAAGATTGCAACGTTCGCAGATAATACTGCAATTCTGGTAATTGGCGATTCCGCTGCAGAATCAACAGCCAAATTACAAATAGTTACTAAAAATATGGCGAATCAAATTAAATTTGACAATATCTGCACAGGTTGGCTTTACTAACAAGAATCCCTATCACGATTCTATGTGATCAGGTACCATATCCTAATACTTCCAAATATCTGGGTATAACGCTAGCTGCGAAACTTCGATGGAAGGAACACATAAGAACAAAAAGAACAGAGCTTGATATAAAATTGGAATGGCTGATGGGCCTTAAAACTGCATTATCTATGCACAATAAGATATTACTATATTTATAATTATATTTTAAAAGCTCTGTGGATGTATGGTGCTGAACTTTGGGGATGCACTAGTCAAACAAACATCAAGATCATTCAACATTTTTAAAATAAAGATCTATCTATGGAATATCTTAAATGCATCCTGGCACGTTAGAAACAGCGATATTCATCACGATTTGAAAATTCCCACTGGCAACATGCCACAAATTGAGGCTACAGCAGCATGTCAACACAGAAACTGTTAATATACTGAACTCTTGCGGACAACCAAGACGTCTCAAAAGCCGAAATTTTACTGACAGGGCGGCAGATAACTAGATTTATAGTACAATTTTATAAAAATTTATTTAATTATTTGATACAAACTACTCAATATTTATATTGTAAATAGTCGTATTGTAAATAAAAATAAAAATAAAAAATTTTTACTCTATGGGGTTTATCAACAGATAGAGGGATTTCATGAGGCCTAATACCAATGTTTAATTTTCTCTCGAAATTAAATCTTACCTAAAATTTTATTCCCAGAAATGTTGAAATTTTGGCAAGGTTCTGGTAAAAAATGTTAGCTGGCATTGGATGTTTTAAATTGCTGCTCCATATTTCGTAGCACCTTAGATAGAGTTAAGAGAGTTAAGTAGAGTTAAAAATACATTTCTGTTTCTAATGCATAGATATTCTATGTACATTTGTGAAATGTATATGGCAACTCTATATGCTATACAAAAAATTGCTGCGTATGTGCGATAATGAAGTCACATGCCTGGATTGATATGTTAATATTGTAACTATGGGAAACCAAGTGTGTTAATAATGATTAATTTGCTAGGAGGCTTAAGAAATATTTGGAAAAGTTTTGTCGCAAGAAAGTGTTGAAGAAACTGCATTAAAATTATGATATAAATGTTTAAAATTAAATTTTCCTTAAGAAAGAGTCGAAAAGTTTTGTTTCGCAAGAAAGTGTTGAAGCGACTGCATTAAAATAATGATACAAATTTTTGAATTTAAATTTTTCTCAATACTGAGTATTTGAAACTAAGTAATTCAGAATATATCATTTCATAAGGTGAGGAACATTCAAGCAAGAGAAAGAAATATTGGGGATGCTATTGTAACTTATTCTTAGATTCCTTAAGGTGCCTGGTTCAGTTAGAGAGTATGTATTAAAGATCTCAGCAGCGAGTTTTACATTTTTAATCAGTTTTCTAACAACTTCATTATTATCCTAAACTCAACTCTTTAGGCCGTTAAGTCAAATCGGCCTATAAATAATGTCTCCCAGAGCTACTGAGTACGTGTGGATATGTCTGTATGTTGCTACTCGCCTCTGTTAGACGCATACCATAGACCAAGCCTCATTAGCATTTTCATGCTAAATTCAAACAATATTTTCATGCCATACTTCAAGGCGTATTTAAACTTGTTGAAAAATGACAAAAGGCGTAACCACTTAAAGCGTAAAGCGAAGGGAATCGCATAAAAATCGCACAAGAAAATAACGCTGAAAAAGAAAACCAAAGTAAGGAATCAATAATTTATGCGCGACAAAGTCTATTCCAATTAAACACAACAAAATGAAAATGAATAACGCCAAACAAATATTTAATGCCAGCAACAACATGCACAAGTGCATATGTAAGCTGCGTAAATAACAACAACAAGAAAATTCAGCTATAGCGTCACTGCAGTCAGGCAACAAGAAAATGCTTCATCGCTTAATGCCATTCGCACTTGGCCAACATTGAAGCCTTTACTTGTTTGTAAGTATGTATGTGTGCCTACGTAGTTGTTTGCTCACGTATACTATGTGTGTGTGTTTGTGAGTGTGCTTATGCGCCTATTTTCATACCTACATAAATAGTATAGGAAAAAATTTAGCGAAGGCTGCCGATTACGATTAATGAGTTGCACTTAAACAAATTTACAACAAACGCCAACAATAATCAAGCTCAAGCTGACGATGTCAGCGAAGGCGGTGCTGTTGTTTCTGTTGCTTGTGTTTGCGTTGATGCGCTGACGACACGCTTCAATTTGCACCTAAACTCTCAAGTGGAGCTTAAGTTTTAGATTTTAAGCTTAACAGTGCTGTAAATGCTGGTGCTGCTGCTGCTGCTGCTACGCTGCCGCCGCCTGGTGACACTAGACGCTTTTAAATCGCATTTCACTATAAGTGCGTTGTTATGGTTCGTTCCTTCTGAACGCTTTTAGGCTATAAATGAGTGATTGCATTTTGCTTGACTGCATATGCATTCATATTTATAGCTGTTGTAACTGAGCTCGAGCTTAAGCAGCCGCGCTATTGAATACCGTGAAGCGCCTTTTGGCATTTAGCCTGGCGTCATAATTCCTAATACCAAGCAACCATCGTAGCTGCCTGCCTACCTAACTAAGTAGTTGCCTTTCAAGCTATCTGACAAGGCACAAAACTCTACCCACCACTTACTCTAAGCTCGACAGCAATGGCAACGACAACAGCAACAGCAACGCATTGCAATTGTGATTTAGCATATGCGATTAGTTTAATGACGCATGAATGAGTGGATTAAATACGTGGATATGTGAGTGTTTGTATACCTGACACAAATGAAGCATGCTTTGATTTTTATACCCTACACCCTAGCGTTTAGTCATATTCCCTTAAATATGTACATGTTCATATAATCATTGAATGAACTGCCTTTAAAAGCCCAAATCTGAATCGTATAATCTTAACTGATGCCGTCCATAAATAACTCGCCTGTCTAAAGCTTTTTAGATTTTAATCTCGTGCTGTACTAATAAACATAATCATAGGATCTCGAAAATCATAAAAAAAGCTATTTTAAAAGTTTTTTAGATCCGTTTTTTGAGCAATCTCTCTAAGAGTAGCACTTGTAACATGTTTCTATGGAAGGTTCTGCTGAAAAGGATTCATTGACTTTGATAACACTGAGCGACAGATTTCGATAATATTAATTTTTTTTTTGATACAGTCAACGCACAGGTGGTACCCCTATGTTTTAAATTTGCAAGGGTCATAATAGCCAGGGAAAATATTTATAGGGAGCTTATTCCAAATACGAGCGGTACGACAGATAAAATAACTTTCTCTGTAATGCGTAGTGCGGTGGAACACCGTGTCTACGTGGAAGGCGTGAGTTCCGCTGTTCGTGTAGTTCTGGTGAACACATAAATTGGCGGCATCTGCTTGCGCATCTTAGCAGAACATCTACCGTGAAAGTAACGGTAGAACATTGAGACGCAAGCCACGTTTCGACGATGTTCCAAGGAGTCAATAGAGCTGGAAACTCTACTGTCTCACATTAGCTTTACCGCTCGATGTTGGATACGGTCCCGGAGCTCCAGTTGCGTTCATAAGGCTCCAGCCCACAGGTGCGATTTAACTCTAATTTTGGGCATATATAGGTTGTGTAGATCATGTGGAGATCAGTCGAAGTGACATATTTTTTACACTGCCTAAGAAAGAACATAAGCTTTGACTTCGGATTCTACAAAAAGAAAGTTTTACTAAGCAATCCTGCATTCACAGTTTTTCCAGATTGGTAACGTTGAAAGTTCCTTCATGGTGTCACATTTGGGTTGAGTGTGAAAATTTTAAAAATTAAACTTGTAAATTAAATTTGTAAATTTTGACCTAATTCAAAGTTAGTAAAGCGCGCAATTTTAAAAAATATTTTTTTGTAGAAGGAATTAAATTTATGAAGAAAGTGAGTAAAAGAAACGGGAGACAATGATGAAACTAAGTTAGACAAAAATAATTTTCTAAGTTTTTACCTGGCTGCCAAAAAGTACCTAGCCAGCTTTGTTCACCTACAAATTTGAATTCGAAATAACAAAAGTGTCATTTGTAATTCGGAATAGAAAAATCGAACTAAGAATGTTCCTATGCTCATATTGAAGTTATAACAGTCAAATTGACTCCAAAGGTGGTTAATTTGAGTTCGCAATGGTAAAATTATATTCAGAGCACATCAAACTTAACTTAGAATGTTCGAATTTTACACAGAAGTTGCCAATTTAAAATTAAGCTGGAAATCAGAAATTAACAATTGGAACTTAGAATTGCCACAACTTGAATTTGGAATAGTTACATTGAATCCCGAACGCGTAAACTAGGTTGTGGGATAGTAAAATTGGATCCATAAATTATCCTTTTTAGTTAGAAATAGTCAAATATAATTCAAAAATTGCCGACTTGAACTCAGAAGTTGTCAAATTTAACTGAAGAAAATGTTATCTGGGAATAATTTTGAATAATTGAATGGTACTTAAAAATTGTCAATCCAAATTTGGAGAAGTGAATTTGAACTTTAAAAATGTCAATTTCAATTTCACATAAACGAATTATACCTAAAACTGAATTAAAAAAAGGGAAATTGAAGTCGGAAGTTGTCAAATTGAATCCATACATATGTACCTAGTAGGGGCATAAATACAACTGCAACAATGAACACACCTATTCTAATAGTATAATTGAACATACCCTGTTTTTACCACATTACCACATGGTTTATGAAAGCTAGCCTCTGTTGCGTTAGTCTGTAACGGGAATTCAAAATTGTGTCTTGTTTAGGGATAAAACATTTTTTACCGTGCAGGAAAAATTTAACAAGCAAAATGATAGGGTGTATGCACGGTCTTCTAAGGAAGCATCTGAACTGATCCCACGTGGCGAAAAGGATCATCCCCAGCTTCGGTCATGGTTTGGTAGGGTGTCTCTTACGATGGGGTCACTGACTTGTATTTCTGCGAACAAAGGGTCAAAACTTCGGCCAATGTTTACCGTTTTTGAAGCTTTTGTTAAGCCACTTAACCATTCCCGGTTCCAAAACCAGCCATGGACTTTCCAACAGGAATCTGCGCTACCCCTTAAGGCTCAGACAGCGCAGACTTGGCTTCAAAACAATTTGCCAGTTTTAATTTGCTCTGAACAATGACCGTCTGGCAGCCCTGATTACACTGGATTACAAATTATGGACAGTTTTAGAGGACATGGTTTGCCACAAAAGATACCCCAAAATTGATTCTCTGAAGACTGCTTTGATTCGTGCTGTGAGCACTTTTCCAATGCACGAGGTGCGTGCAGCTATTGATGATTGGCCAGTGCGACTTAAGGCGTGCCTGAAGGTCAAAGGCGGGTATTTGGAATAAGTAATTCCTTTTTATATACAATATATAACAATAATTATATTTTAAAAAATTGGTTCAAAAAAATTAATTATTTTTAATTTTATAACATCAAATGTGTGCAACAGTATTTATGTCCATACATACATATGTATATTAAAACCGCCTAAGTCCATAGACGAAAATTATCCAAACTTTTGATGCCAATTGTTGAAGGAATTTTGTTTTTGAATAATTCTATAATGGTGGACTTATGTACATGTACTTAGGCAGTTTTGATATTTATCAACTGAATTAAACTCATAAAATATTAATTTGAATTTAGAAACGATGAGTTATTGAATAAGTTACTTTTTTTTATTGGCACACCAGGCCATTGATGGCCTAGGCAGAGCTTTTCGCATCCTGTTGTACATGCTATACTTGAACATTAGTGGAACAGTTTTATGCCGATTCCGAACGGCTAGCTAAGTGAAAAGCTTTTCATAGGCAATTGATTTTTACCTGTGCCGAGATTTGAACCCTGGACCCTCTGCATAGCAAGTCAACGTACTACCAACTACGCCACAGCGACCATTGATTTGATTTAAGTTTGCAATAGTTAAATTTGACTCACAAATTGTCATTAAAAAAGTTCCAATTGATTTTAGCATAACATGCAAAAATTTATACTCCATAAGAGTTAATTTAAATTTAAAAAAAAATAGGCATTGCTAGCGGCTCACTAAAACTTAAAATTTTACTTTTCATTGAAAAAAATCATATTTTGCTTAAGTTCCAATAATATTCAACCACTCTAAAGTTATACTTCTAAATGTAGCGTACATCCTAAAGTCACTAGAACTTGCTTTTTACAAAGCCGCATTATTTTCATTCAATATTCAATTCTTTTGCAGCTTTTTTTTTTTTTTTAGCAATTTCTTATAAAAATTTGCCTTTCTTTTCTCTATTTGCATGTCATGGAATAGAAGATGTTGGCCACAGATTGTAGCACGTGACAAATGTTGCACCAGCAGCAAGTACTCCGCCTCCTCCAGCACTAGTCACATAACTTTTATTTTAGCAGCTGCTCGCCGTTACCATAATTTAGTTATTAAAGCTTTAAGCTAAATCCTTTTACTGCTTCGATTGTGCGTGTGCAGCAATTGCAGCAACATTAAAACCAACATACTCTCACGTGTATGCATAATTTATCGATTATTGTTGCTGTTGATGATGATGCCACATAGCAACGATTAATGCTACTCATTTAATTAAAGAACTTCTTCTCTTCTTCTTATTATTATTTTTGTTCTTGGCCAACTTTTACTTAATTAACAAGAGAGGGGAAAAGTAAAATTTTAAATAATAAATTTATCTAAAAAGGCTTAAAGAAAAATGTTGTATGCAATCTCGCTGCTGCTATCGCCGAGTTGGTATGAGATAATTTAATTTTGTCTTTCCACTTTGCTGTCATAATTGATTGTAGTTTTTGTTTCTTGCTTGCTAAAGTATCTCAACTGTTTGTGTGTGTTTGTATCTAAAATCTTTACTTAACTTTATTATTTTTGGTGCAATTGTTGGGCTGCCAATGCTGCTGTTGTGCATAACCAGTAGCAGTTTGATATCAATTTGTTTCTGACATATTTTGCTATTGACAGCAATTTAATGGATTAACATTTGTAAATGTCGTGTTAGCTGCAAAATGTGGAATGTCTTAATATTTGCCATTGCTGCCATTGCTGCTGTTCTTGCTGCTGCCGCTAGTGGTGTGTCGTTGTTGTTGTTATTGTTGTTATTGCCATTGCTGCTGCTCCTTATATTTGTTGATATTGCAGCTGATACATGAAAGCCAATGAGTTGTTGAGTTTTTATCTTGGATTTTATAATATATGGTTTTTTTTTCTCTCATGCGATAAATTATAAATATCACATGCATGACAATATGTGTACGCTATTGAGTAAGTAAACAACAAAGACAGTACCAAAACTGCAAAGCCAGTACCAAAACAGCAAAGGCAGCAGTAACAATAACAACTGAAACAGCACTAAATGTTGCACACTATAAGCTTACATTATTTGCTGGCAGTTTATGTTTGATGTTTATCAGTTTTATGGTGTGCAGTTTTTCTTCTCTTCTATCAATAATCAATATAATATAAGATACATAAAAGTTTATGATTGGCCTATTGTAAAAATTAGTTCGTATTTTGATATCATGTTGCAGCTCAATTTCATTGAATTACAACGCTTACAAATTATGTGATTTAGATTTTAATTTTTGACAAATAATTTCCACTTTATGTAAATTTAACGGAAGTTGAGTACGACTACATAAAACATAAATTGTTAAGCTGCAGCGATGTGGACATGCTGGCTTTGGCCATAATATCTGGTATTTTAATTGAATGCCTTCAACACATATTTACAAACAGGGTGTGCAGAAGTAATATTACAAGCTTATTCAAAAAAAAGTATCCATTTTGTGAAGTTTACTTTTTTAGAATCGTTTTTACTTTTTTTCGAGGGGGTCTATGATCGTGGCAAAACTAAAAATTGTCAACGAAATGAAGGGAAGCGCCCTCTATCAATCAGGTATGAACAAATTTATGATGCTTATATATACATATAAATGGCATATCACATATGCATCCACTATGCACTCTCTGTCAATCGATAGAGCAGTCCTCTATCCCTCTATCGATTGATAAAGGGCGCTGATACGCGTATGATTCTTAGTCGATTAATAGAGGGCGCTGCCAATCAGTTTCTAGTAAAATTTGACATTTCAAACAAAAATTTAACAATTCAAACAAATATCATTAGTAATTTCTAGTGTTGAGAGAATGAAAAAATTAAACGCAAGGCACAAGCAACTGGCGATTGTGTTACGATAAAATCGCCAGCAAAAGCTGCGGAAGAAAGACAGTGAGAATGTAGACTTTGTCGAAAAATGGAGGCCCAACAAAATTCAGACTCTATTATCGTAAAAAAAAATCCAAAAACCAGTTCCGAGTCAACGCGAATTCTGAGGCACAACAGAATTCGAATTTTATTGAAAAAAATCTCGCAAAGACTAATGCGGGGAGACAGCATGAATGGCAAATGAGTTTATTAGTACCATTAATTGCATTAACACTAATCTCACTGAGTCTCGACGAAGGTCCTCAGATTATACAGCACCTACCAGCAGTCATTAAGGTGACCGAATTTCCAGCTTCTCAACGAAAGGGAAGGGCAGAAGATTTGCTTGTAAATTTGATTGAAAATCGTTCTTCCGTGGAAAGAAAACCACTCACATCAGCTTAACAAAACTAGATCGGTCTAGTTTCTAGTCAACCTCATAACATTCGCTAGTTCTCAGACTGGTAATTGGCAAACTTTCCACCTGTTGAGATCATACAACCTGAACATTTTGATGGTGATGATGATGATTATTATAACGATACTTAATGCCGGTGAGATTATAATTATGGTACACTGATGTAGCAAATAAATTCGCTTGCTTTGAGTATGAATATTTTGATGGAGATGATGATTTTGCAGAGGGTGTTGCATGCACTGGAAACGCAAACGATCAAAATGAAGTTAATCCAGATGCAGCACACCTGGGATCAGAGAATCATGAAAATGAACTATACGAGGATTATCGTTTCCATAAATCAGCACACCGTTCTAAGTTCCTTCGTCTGGTTTTTACAAGATTACTAAACCTAACCTGAAATCCCAAAACGCAAATGTTCTCAAAATGTAAACTTCTGTAGCGCGTCGCATTGACGCATAACATTTTTCATAATTTTTTCTCTTTCTCTTTATATTTTAGCTTATGAGGGGCATAGAGATATAACAAAATTGCTCCATCGTGACGTACTTCTCCAGCGTGACCAGCTCCTGTTGTCTGCTTCTTTACCTGTGCCTCTCCAGTACTTGGTGAACATTTCAGTTAGAGACTTTCGTAAGGTGTAGTTAATCCATTTTCACTTGCGGCACTTGATTTTGAACTTGAAGATTATCAAATTTTGACTAGCCTATGAAATTCAGGCCAAGTAAAGTTTTGTTTGCCATTCAACGACTCGATTATGCGAAAAATGGTAGAATCGCAGCTGTTGTTTACTTATTGCAGGTCCTAACTTCACTCTGAATCTGATAAGAACAATAGTTGAGAGCATCTTAGTTGAGCAGCATCAAGTATAACTTAGGCTTAAAAGGTATTGATTATGGGTAATTATTTTGGGACACAGTTTCGGATTGTCGTATCATTGGCTATTGTCACAGTGATGCTCTTGCGTAAACCGTCCATATCTCTCTATGCTCCAAACAAGTTTTTTCCGTGATCTTTTTCTATCTACTACTCGTTTCCAGTTACCATTTTCTAATTTAAAATTATTTTTGGAAGTGAGAAGGTAGTAAGTAGTAGGTAAGTAAATACTTCTACCAGTAACTAAAAACTTGACACACGATGTGCGGCAAATTTTTGCATTTCTGTGCGTGTGACTCAACAGCAGTGAAGTATATTAAATTCGTTTTTATTTTTTTCAAAAATAACCAAAACATTGTATGTACTGCATTAGGCAATTATTGATAGAATGAGCAATAGAAAGTATACGATATGTAAAAACAACAACATACCAACGTGCTATTGAAATGTCAGTCAAAGTGTCACATGGTAAAAATAACAAACAAACAAAATTGGAGTGTAAAGCAAAAATTAAGCTACACTCGATTACGCTACGAAATGCATCGAAATCGATATACAATCTTGTATGAGTTTGCATGTCCACTGTCTGCTTCACACGAAACGTTACATGTGCGCAAAGGTTCATTGTGACAGCAGGCGCCCATGTCTGACCCTGCAAAAGAAGACATTCGATACCTTGCAGATTGCTTATAAAATGCGCCATCATCTTTTTTTTTGCTCCAAAAAGTGTTTTTCAAATTGACAAACTGATGAAACAATTTGGAAGCGTCGACCACGTTGTTTTTATTGAGAAGAAACTCTACCGATTTTCCCCAGTCATCATCATAATATATTTCAATGTTTGGTCTGAGATCTAGCCATTGAAAAACTTCAAAGTCAGAATAATGTTCAGACCACTCTTGGAAATATTCAGGAATGATAATCGGTCAATCGCTTATGTTATGAAACAACAATAGTCAGTATTACATAAAAAGAACGAATGGCAAAAGTGAGGCGCAAAAGACGGAACACATGCGTTTTTGTCTATTCCCTTCACCGTTCATCTCCAACGCCTTCAAAAAAAAAAAGTCAGGCTGCCAGCGTTTAAAATCAGTCTTTGAGATGAAAGAACCGATGTTCCAGCAATAGTTGGAAATTCATGTCTTCTTTCTTTTAATGGCACAGCAGCACATGGAGAGGCCCAGACCTACTGTTATATGCCGAATTCCGAAGGGCGAAGAGAAAAGCAATTTTTAATCTTGTAGGTTTGCCATTGCCTGCAAAGAGTTGGTGTGGTGCCGTGTAGTAAATTAGTTTTATTCTACTTCTGTTAAATTTGCCTGCGCCGCGATTTGAACCTCGAACACTCTGCGTAGCAGGCCAGCGCACTACCAAATACGCCACGGCGACCACAAAAAGTTATGTGCTCTTGTAAAATTACAGTAGTTTCAACAAGAAAGCAATCGGCTTAAGTCACTGAAAAATTAAGGTATCCTAAAAAAAAAGTCCACAGCATCTTGAAATGATTAATTATTCATTGCGCAAATATATTAATATGGCGTCCAGTTGCCACCATTCTTTGTAATTTCATTACAACGGAAATGCATGCTATCGACAAATTTTTCAGCATATGACCGTGTTAAACTTCGCCATATTACCCTAAGAAGCCGTTTCAAATGATTTATTGAACGTATCTTTTTTCCACGTAGTTTTAACTTCATAAGAGCCCAAACATTTTTGATCGGATTGGCATCTGGCGACTGTGAGGGCCAATCCAATAAAGATATGCCGTTTTCCTCTTTCCAACTGCTACACAAGCGACTGCAATGTTTTGGGTCGTTGTCCTCTTGAAGAACCCAATCTCGGCTTCCTGCCCCCAAACCACATATCCCTTGATGGCAGAAGTCAACGACGATATATCGTGATCATAAAGTTGGCATCCAAATTCCTCGTGAACATGATTAATTTGCCAAATGCCTTGTTTTGTGAAGCATCCCCAAACATGAACCTTTCCTGGATGTTTCAGTGATCGCTGGAGCATCTTACCGTCTTTAGTGGACCAAGCACGCTTAATAGTGTTTGTCATCCAAAAGGGAGGATTCGTCTGTGAACACCACTTGGCTCCAATCGTCATCCACATGTTCAGTTGCCCACTCTTGGCGTTTTTTTATTTGCTTTGCAGTTAGTAAGGGTTTTACCATCGTTGCTCGAAATTTGATCTGAAACTACCTCAAACGGGTTCTTATTGTATTCAGAGAGATATTTATGTCCTTTCGAGCTAATTTTTGTGTAGCTGCTTTCAAGGATATGGCTGGACTAGCTTCGAAAATCCTCTTTATAACCAAGTCCTCCTGTTTCGAGGTAGCTCTGCAAATGCCGCGATTTGGCAAGTCGTCCACATTTTTGTGCACCAAAAAGTGTTGGTTCCAATGCTGGACAAACGCCTTCGACATTTTTAAGTACTTCGAAGCGCTCAAGTAGGACTCAATCTTGGGACTTTTTGGATGGGAACAAAGAAATACTGCTTCAAAACGTTTCGCATATACGGAACTCATTTCTTAAATATGCTCTTGACACGAAAGCGTATAATGGATGGTTTCTACAATTACATTGCGAAATTTACAATGAAATCAAGTTTTTTGAAAATCAAGGCCTACTTGATATTTAAATTATTTCATGCGAAAAAGCCGATTGCTTTCGTCTTGGCGAAGGGTGAAGAGATAACGAAATTCGGGACATTTCGAATTCAAATGCTTTCCAAAATTTATTATTAATTTATTTTACGTTTCCTAAAAATGTTTAAATTTCGATTTGTTCCACTTTTGTAGTTATTGCAATAGAAAGAGGTTCTCAATTCGAGCGTAATAAAAAAAAATCAGCCAGATTCACAACATTAAAGGCAAAGGAATCTTAGGGCTGGGTAACATCCATTTTCCCAAGTTAGCCAAAAGCTACATAAGTATGTTCTTATTTTCATCGGACTTTTGAATGAAAAATAGGCATGGAGTTTGTTCGCTATCACAGAGCTTATGCATCTGTTGATAAAAGTTGAATATTTTAACCTTAACGAAAGGCACACATAGACTAATTCGAACTCAGGAAGGGAGGTTTGTTTAGAATACATATTTATTGGTACTTGTGATGCATTTATGGGTAGAGAGGAATAAAATGGCCTGTGTTATATATAAAGATACAAATAACCCCAAGTAAGCAGTGCAAGTAGGCTCTTTTAAATATTTGTATATTAATTAATAATGAGCTGATAAGTAAACAGTAGTAGTAGTAGTGCGAATCTCGGCACAGGCAAAGAGCTCAGCCAAGGCTCTCCGTGGGCTGTTGTAAAATTGTTAAGTAAAGAAGATAATTCCACAGACAAGGCCTCTCGAACAAGTTGTGGTTGCGTGAAAAATGACTACCGAGTTTGAGACCTTTTTATTAACATATCCGAATTCTCGTTTAAGGTTATCCTAATGTTGCATATTGATCGAGGCTGATATATGCGGCATTCTAATGTTATCTTAAAGTTCTTAGTTTTACAACCACTAGTGTATTTAGGTACATAAAATGGTATCTTGGCCACTCCCATTACTCTCACTTAGCCAATGTGTTGCCAATTTGTTAAGTATGTAATCACTTGAACAGTTTGTTATGGAACACACTGTAAACAAGGCTAGTGAAGTGAAATGAAAATATGTACATATGTAGGGTATTTGATAATATGGAAAGATATTTTTAAAAGGTTTTCCATGTCGTTTGAATGAAAGCATCGGTGGCAGAAGCAGCAACGAAAAATTGAGTTGTATTTGATAATTATATTATTATTGAAGCAGTTTATGTCATCGATTCAGCGAAAAGTCAACTAAAACAAGGAATATGCAGTTTCAATAAAAAATTTCATTAAAATTGCAATAAAACTGTGATAACTTTTCTTTCATACCTTCTGATTTATCATTTATAAATATCGTGCCCACTTTCCCAGTGCTATTTCTTTGTTTTTGCTGCTGCTGCTGCTGCTGCTGCTCATCCTGTGCTAGATATTAATTTCTTATTGTTTTTCTAGTATGGCTCGCTCATTTGTAATGTATTTAATTGCAGTTTAAGCCATTTCTGCTTCTTCTTTTGGATTTCATTTTTCTGTTTGGTTTTTGTTAATCCACGTTTTTATGCTGCCACTATCGCTATCATTGCTGGTGTGTTGGTGGTGGTGTTGCTGCCAATGGGTTGCCGTTGCCGTTGCCGTTGGTGTTGTGAATTTAGTAGTTATTGTTTGTGAAGAAATAAAGTAAAAAGCAAGTTTAGAGCAAGAAGCCTCAATGTTCGTTTGCTTGCTTGTTGCAGTGCAAACATTCAAACTGAGGGAATAAAAGCGCATAATTTATGCAATGAAACTTTTGTTTTTAGTTGTTTTTTAGTATTTCGTTTGTTTTATTTTTGAGATTTGTTCTTTTGAAAGTGAAAAAAATTTAACGCCAACTTTAAGCCAACAATGAGCGTATTGCAGTTGTTAATGTTACAAATCACCTGTTATTGCATTTAATGGTGGAAAAGGGTGGAAAGTGAAGAGGAGTGAGTTTTGGGTAATAAAGACAAGGTACAAGTAATGAAAGCAAAAACAAAAATAGGGGAGTTAGAGTTTCAATTACAAGTAATTGACTTTTAAGTGTCCAAGAATACCATACTATACAACAACAACAATAACAACAACATTTTCATAGTGAATTAAGAATATATCGCTCGTTTGCTGCAAGACTGTCACAAATCAAAAAACTAAATTTTCAGGTTAAGTACACAGAATTAACGGTTAATTAGTGCTTTATCTTATGCAAAAAAAAATCATAACTGTATCCTATGAACTCTTCACGTCAGCAGAGTAATTGTCAATATGAATTGCATGGAGTGACAAGTAAATTGAAAAGTTTAAATGCGTTTTCCTCGAAATATATGTTTTTTGTGTTATGACAGTCTTGTAGCAAACGAGTGATATGTACGTAAATGTGTATGTTTATGGAAATTTCGAAATATTTTTTAAAGCCACTACCATATCCTTCAAAGCGACGAATAGTTAAGAAACGGAGAATGTCGAATGCAAAATGTCGCTACATAAAATCTATTGAAAATTGCAATGTGAATATCAACGCCCAATCTGAATTTACAAATATGAGGAGGACTACAAAATCAATATGCTTTAGTACAGGTGTGATCGCTGTGGCTACGCAGAGTGTCCGAGGTTCAAATCTCGGCATAGGCAAAATCAAAAGTAGTAGAGAAAACAATTTTTTTACACGGCACCACACCACCTCTTGGCAGGTGGGCAATGGCAAACCTACAAGAGTAAAATGTGCCTATGAAAAGCTTTTTACTTCGCCGTTCGGATTCGGCATAAAACTGTAGGTCCTATCAATTCATGTACAAATATATCAACCCCAACATGAGTATATAAGAAAAGCTAAGCTTAGTACCTCCATGTGCTGTGCCACAAGATATAATTTAATATTTCGAGGTTACGTTTGAAATCCTGATCTTAAATTCTCATCTCGCTTTTTCTAAAACCATTATGGATTTTTCTGCATTAAAAGTCGAAATAAATATAAGAATCAAAACGGGAGTGAATTCTAGTAATAACCTATTTTAAGATTAACCGCATCTGGTTCTAAGTGGTCGCTATGGCGTTACGCAGAGGGTCCGGTGTTCGAATCTCGGCACAGGCAAAATCAAATAGAAGAAAAAACAGGTCCCTTCCTTTCATTTACAAATATAACACGCCCTACATTGGCTGTTGTGCTATTAGAAGATAGAAAGAAGAAGGTTCTATTATTGGGGTACCAGTTAGTCTTCAGACAGAAGTCGTTCTACTTGCCTGTATGTTGCAAATTTTGTTGTCTCCAATCCCCACCTGAACCTCCTATTTTTTCCAGTTATCCAGACAAACTTCTCCCTTCCTTAATCCAATTTTAACCGAGCTTGAGACCAGCTAAAAGCACAATAAGCCTGCAAATGAAGGTGGAATCGGATCAGTTATACTCGGCTTTGACCACATCGACATAAACCAGAATCCCTAGGAAACATAAAAAGAAGAAGAAGACCAGGGAACACTCGAACAATTGAATTCCACAAAAATTTGATATGGTGATTTGAGATTAATATCATCTTACTTACTATAGTTTTCCAAGCAATATAAATCATTTATTAATTACAGCATCTACGATTTACTCTGACTCTGACTTTGTAAAGAATGCCAGTGTTCTAGTTGCTCAGCAAACATGCGTAATTGGGTATGGCAATAAAGCTGCTATCAGAAATAAATGAACAAACATAGATTTGAAATGTTGGCTTTCTGCATGACCTATAAGTTAATCAGTTAACTCAGAACCTTATAAAGCTTTTATCAGGCAATGAGCTACATAACATTCACAGTTATGTTTAGTTATGCCATCACCACATTCCTCCTGATGAGATTCCACTGCCTCGACTTTATTGTTTTTTGAAAACATTTATGTGACTTTTACACAAGTATTAGCCAAATCCAATAATGATATTGGGAATAAAAACCCCCACCTACCTGATAAATAATATCACAAACATTATTAACGTTGATTCAACATTATTAATGTTGAATTAAAAACTATTCTGGAAACTAAAATCCCCTTTTCCACAATCTCTGAGCCCGCTAGTATATGAAATTTCATCTAGGAAATTTCTTAAAACTTTTCGCTAAATTCAAATACAAGTTTAGGCTTCATAACAATTTTCAGCAATTATTTATTTACTACTTAAAATTCTGGTTGCTGAGCTAAAACCGGCCCTGCTTATGGAGAGGTCTGGGTCTGCTTGATACTTGTTTAGAAAGTCTTGGAAAGTTTATAGATTCTTTAAGAATTACCAATACCTAAAATGTAATCTATCGACAAAAGATTACAGTAAACCACGATTAAGTGCATACATACCTCAATTGAAGATATCAGGCTTTTGAGGTACTTATGATAAATGGGGCAAGCACTTAAAAGGGATATTTGCAGAAAAAACTAGCAAATTATAGGCACTTAAGCGGGAATGGCACTTAAGAGGGGAGGAATAAAAAACAAAATATTTTATTGAAAGCGCTAACTAAAGAATTTCGCGTTAAATTCTGCAAAGTTTTCCTATTTTGAATTTTCGGAAATTTTCCCCTTTTGCGGTTTAGTTTCAAAAAAGAATAAAATATATGGTATGTAAAAAAAAAAAAAAAAACATAAAACTTAATTGCATTTCATCCGCCCATTTAGCCACTCAATGTCGACACACCTGACTTATTTGCTACTAAAACTGCAAAATTTTAATTTTAATGCACACATAAACACACACACACACACACACGCTTTCTACTATCATAATATACATACCTGCATACATACTTTTTTTCTTACTACTTTTTTCCGCATTTAGCGTAGTTTGTAGTAAATACAATATGTATTAACAATATTTCTCTCTTTTTTTTTTTGTGTAATTTTAATTTCGTTTTTTAATTTTTCAGCTTTTTTCATTGGTGTCATCTCTGCGCTTGGTTGCGTTTTTGATCCGCAAAGTGGTAGTTAGCTTGGCTTAGCCAAAGCAACAAGAACAACAAGAGTGTCTTAACACGCTGCTGCTGCTGTCGCTGCTATTGCTGCCGTTGTTATATTCTTGGTGCTGCCGCGTCCGTCATGGCAGCCATATTGAATGGATGATCGCGTCAAGTGTGTAAATGCTGTAGATAAAAAAACGTAGCAACATAAATATAGATACTTAAGTAAAAAAATTAAAAAAAAAAAGTATAAAAACTTAAGACTAACTAAATATTTCATTTGCTGTTGTTGTTGTTGCTGTTTTTCATGCAAATTCGTTAGGTTTTATTTGAGGTTTTTAGGCAAATTTGGCAAGAAGCCGTTTTTGACCATATGCTCAATGCTCAATTCACAATTCACTTCACCAATTCAGCAGTAATAATTTGGTAAAATAAAACAACATGAAGCTACCTACCTACCTGCCTCTAACTACATTTACCATACTTTACATACATACATACTATATATGTTTGTGTGTGTTATATCTCTCTACCTTTAGAGAATGTATACAGATGTCTTCAGTTAGATATGCAAATTTGTTACAGAAAATATCCTCGTATGTATGGAAAAAAAGAAAACGTTTTCTAAACTCACATGTTTAATTTGAATTTTAGTAGTTTTCCAGCAGATTTGCTTGTTTTTCTTTTATTTTGTTCAAGCACTCTACATTCGATATTTTGATCTATTGGGTTTTTGTATTAAAAAAAAAAAAACACTTTTGGAGGTTTGTCATTGCAGTATCAAGAGACCTATGTAGCACATCAGTATTGGTGCCACTTACAGTTCTGTTTGTGTATAGTGAACACTTCGGTATAGTGAACACCTCGATATAGTGAACACCTCGATATAGTGAACACCTTGATATAGTGAGTAACACCTCGATGTAGTTAACAACACCTCGATATAGTGAACAATACCTCGATATAGTGAACAACACCTCGATATAGTGAACAACACCTCGATATAGTGAACACCACCTCGATATAGTGAACACCTCGATATAGTGAACAACACCTCGATATAGTGAACACCTCTATATAGTGAACACCTCGATTTTAGTGAACACCTCGATTTTAGTGATCACCTCGATTTTAGTGAACACCTCGATATAGTGAACACCTTGATGTAGTGAGTAACACCTCGATATAGTTAACAACACCTCGATATAGTGAACACCTCGATATAGTGAACAACACCTCGATATAGTGAACAACCCCTCGATATAGTGAACACCTCGATATAGTGGACAACACCTCGACATAGTGAACATCTCGATATAGTGAACACCTTGATATAGTGAACAACACGATATAGTGAACACCTCGATTTTAGTGAACAGCTCGATATAGTGAACACCTCGATATAGTGAACAACACCTCGATATAGTGAACACCTCGATTTTAGTGAACAGCTCGATATAGTGAACACCTCGATATAGTGAACAACACGATATAGTGAACACCTTGATATAGTGAACAACACGATATAGTGAACACCTCGATTTTAGTGAACATCTCGATATAGTGAACACCTTGATATAGTGAACAACACGATATAGTGAACACCTCGATTTTAGTGAACACCTCGATATAGTGAACACCTCGATATAGTGAACAACACCTAGATATAGTGAGCAACACCTCGATATAGTGAACAACACCTCGATATAGTGAACACCTCGATATAGTGAACAACACCTCGATATAGGTAACAACACCTCAATATAGTAAACAACACGTCGATATAGTGAACAACACCTCGATATAGTGAACAACACCTCGATATAGTGAACACCTTGATATAGTGAACAACATCTCGATATAGTGAACAACACGTCGATATAGTGAACAACACCTCTATATAGTGAACACCTCGATTTTTGTGAACACCTCGATATAGTGAACACCTTGATATAGTGAACAACATCTCGATATAGTGAACAACACGTCGATATAGTGAACAACACCTCTATATAGTGAACACCTCGATTTTTGTGAACACCTCGATATAGTGAACACCTTGATATAGTGAACAACATCTCGATATAGTGAACAACACGTCGATATAGTGAACAACACCTCTATATAGTGAACACCTCGATTTTTGTGAACACCTCGATATAGTGAGCACCTCGACATAGTGAGAACCTAAATTTTTACATGTACTCTAAATAGTGAACAATCGCAAACCTCCAATTAGTAATAGCAACTTCAAGCTGAAAGCAACAAAAAAAAAGCAAAACAAAAAAGAGAATCAGAAATGAAAGTGGGTATTCCCAGAAGGATGACATCATTCAGTTTTTAAAAACTTTAACTTTAAAAGATGCTGTATCATTTTTAATGCTTGCTTGGAATCAGCTAGAGGCAAATGTATCATAATAGAAAATGATGGAAGCCTTTATTAGAATGCTTCAATGCAACAGAGCCAAGTCAAAGCGAAGATGAAGACGATGATGTTCCTTTGTGCTTTCTTCGACAAAAAATATTGCTGGAAAAATATAGAAAAGTCCATGACATACAGGTAATTTTATTTTATTTATTTATTTATTTAGCTTAGTACAAGCGAGGAAATTACTTAATGCAGCGTGAAGGATTTTTTCATTTATTTTTTAAGGTAAATGGGAACAACATATTGTTATTTATTCAGCTTAAATTATACTTAAAAAAAGTTAAATACATGGTTTAGCAAGAGGAGGGTGGGGAATAGGCTTTATACATAGCATTCTTTAAGTTAAATTTGCTATGGTGAAAGTCAAGAACATTTGGAATTTCGTTGGCTATTCGAAGAATTGGTTCGTTGCCGCCATAATCTGTTCGGTGAGTATTAAGACAAAAAGCGGGCACAGATCTAAGGTTACGTGGGTTGGTGTTAATAAAAATAGTTTGGAGCAATGCGGGACAGTCAATGTTTCCAGCTAATAATTGGTGAGCAAATACTGTATCGGCGTATTTCAAGGGATGAACGTTAATTACTGTAAGGTCCTTATATGGGGGCAAGTTAAAGGGATCAGACCATGGTAGTCCACACAAGGCAAACCGAATAAATGTGCGTTGCACTGCTTCAATTCTAAGCGAATGGGTGTTATAATAAGGAGAAAAGACTTGGCTAGCATATTCAAGAATTGGCCTGACAAATGTAAAATAGAGCGGTTTTGTGACATATGGGTTTGAGAATTCTATGGATCAGTGTTTCAGAAACCCAAAAGCAGAGTTGGCCCTATTTACAACGTCATCAATATGGGAACGAAAATTATATCCTTATCACAGATAACACCCAAGTCTCGTAACGATTGATCTTTGTATTCGTCTACTTGCTCAATTAGTTGCTACTCTATTAATTTTAGGAAACCTACACGGAAATAGATATTGAAAAATGGAGTGCAATCGAAGACGATGAACTGATTCATTTTGAGAAAGATACCGAGAATATTGCAGAATCTGATGATGACGACCAAGGCGAAATACAGAACACAAATACTGAAGCTACAGCATGAGCTAGGGCGTACACTACTGATTATGCTGGTATACTAGCATTGCAAAGACTACGCGAAAAAGCCGTCAA
Source organism: Palloptera scutellata (assembly GCA_958295655.1). Lineage (NCBI taxonomy): Eukaryota > Metazoa > Arthropoda > Insecta > Diptera > Pallopteridae > Palloptera > Palloptera scutellata. The sequence goes on from OY282449.1 coordinate 144,962,462, forward strand.
AAAGTCAATTTCTGAATGCAAGAAGCAAACATCTATTCGCGAATTCTTTCAATACAAATTTATTCTAATGATCTCTTGTATTTACTTACATACACAAAAATGTGTATTTTGAGCTAATAAAACGAATTTTTGAACAAAAATTTGTCAATCTGTTCACAATATCCAGGTTGGTTCACTATAATCTGAATATTGTGAGCATTTCTTGCAATAATTAGTTCACTATGTGTATCCAGACACGACTGTAATTCTAAAGAAACAAATCTCAACCTAACTTAATAGAAATATCTCTTCAGTTCAAAAACAAGTACGTTTCATCTATGAAAGGTTTCAGTGATCCGGTGATAAAAACTAGATTTGTATTCTAAAAAAGAAGTTTAGCGTTTATTAAGTTAATAAGATATTTTGTATTGGAGGAAGTGTAAGTTCTTCTCAATCGAAATTCATTGATTGGTCTCACATTTGGTTCATCAAAACTGGTCTGAAATTTACCTTTTAAATAAGAAATGATTAAAGAGAAAGGTTCTCTTCTTTCTCTGATATAACAATTCTGTATGTATACTTACACACGATATGATTTAGTATTTATTTTTTGTTTGAATATACGAGTATTTCTGAAATCAAGTTAATTTTATGGATTAAATATGCATTGTAAGTAAAACTGATTTGTATTCTATGCAACTGTTAATAAATTTGACCTTTTCACCTTTTTCCATATATTTCTCTAACTAGCATGTAGAGAAAAAGAGAACTTAAGACAATACTAGTAGAGAGGGGTCCTTGAGCTAACCTTTAAGTATATATCTACATATAAAAAGTGGTGGTCCATTTTGAACTACTGATTATTTTAAGTGTGTAATGTCATTCGTATTATTACGGAAAATTAGCTTTATATTTGTGGTTACCGAAATGGGTCGCTTGACACGCTTGAACAACGTTGGGACATGCTAAAGATTTACTTGGAATATTCACCACTTATCTTCTACCGAAAATGTAAGAAAATTACGTTCGGTAGAAGAGAAGTGACTTTCACGCAATTTGTGGATCAATTTGTGAAACGTGTGCGTGAAACTGGATTTTTATAACTGGGTAAAACAACACGTTTTCGTACTCCTGCACTGCGAAAAACCGAACAATTTGTTGCTGTAGCTCAGAATGAACCGTCTTAATCATTGTTTTCAAGCCATTGTTTTCAGGAATTGAACATTTCACACACTTCTTTGCATGAACATATCGATATGAAGCCGTAAAAAGTACAATTGGTACAACAGCTGAAGCTCACATGACCATCCGCAACGTTTTCGGTTCTCTAATTGGGCTCTCGAACTCTTGGAAGAACATAAGCTATTTTACCGAAAAATCATATTTTCTGAAGAAGCTCACTTTGACCTTGGTGGTTATGTTAATAAGCCAAATTGTCAGATCTGGGACTCAGAAGATCCATTCGCGATTGATGGGAAGCCTATGCACCCTCAACTAGTAATTGTTTAGTGTGGTTTTTTTAACCGGCGGTATCATTGGTACATTTTTCTTTGAAAATTAGGAATGGTTTACGCTACCGCATAATGATAACTGATCTTTTATGCCCTATTTTAGAAGATATCGATTTAGATCACATTTAGTTCCAATAGGATTTCGTGCCATGTCAAGCCGTGCAACAATCGATCTTTTGCGTTAAAAGTTTGAAAATCGCGTTATTGGGCCGTTTTGGTGATGGGCATTGGTTGCGATTTGACTCCGTTGGACTATTATTTCTGGAGAGCCGTTAAAGATAAGTGGAACCGTTAAAGCCAACCATCCAACAACTATTGAGGGTCTTAAGGATGAAACTAGTGCAGCCATCGGTCAAATACAGCTCCAATACAGTCGAAAATGTACTGACAAATTGGATTTATCGTATGGGCTACTGCAAGGTCAGCCGAGATAGTCATTTCAAAGAAATTGTGTTCCACAATTAACCGCAAGGATTATACTTTCTAGTAATAAAAACTGCATTGGAAAAAAATGATTCGTTTCTTATTTACACCAAATTGAAATTCCAGATTATAAACAGTCCACCCTGTCTGTATCTATACTATTAACAATTTGGTAAAGTTTGTATGTTTGTTTGAGGTAATCTCTGGAATTACTGACCCGATTTATAATGGAGGCACTAGCCGTTTGAACATAGACTAAATTTTAGTTAAATTCAACAATTTGGGTTCTTTTCTGTGGTTCACCAGTTAGGATAACCATCTGATTCAGGCAATGAAAAATTGTATTTGAAAGAGACATGTTAGTAGTAGTTAGTTGGTAGAATTTGGGTTTTTTTTCGAAGTATGGTAAGTAAGAAAATAATAGTTTATATGCGAAGGCGATATGTTAATAGTAATTATTGCGAAATTAGGCAGAAATTAGGCGTTTTTCGGAAAGTGGGTGTGGTATTTCCACACAAAATGAAATAAGTATTTACTTGAAATTACTGGGGAACTGCGGAATCATGGTTTGGAAGGCAATAACAGTTGTCATGCGAGAGCGATATATTGGCAGTAGCTATTCAATACCATCTGATTCAGTCATGGGACCTAAAATTCTACTCCTAAACTTTTATTTTTGAATAATTTAAGACCGACTCTGCCACTGTTCTGAATTTTCCAATCTACTGCTCTGTAATAACTTGAAAGTATATATGGTACTATGTTATTCGAACTCTTTAAATACATACTTATATGGATGACTATATGTCAGTGTAGGGTGAATCACAAATTCCTTCATGATTGCTCAATAAGTTTGCATCAAATTTTAATTGACCGAAATGCACTTGCAAAATTAAAAATATAAAAAGTATACAAAAAGTTTAAGTTAAATGCTGTCATTGTTAGTCGCTGCTCAATGCTTGCGCTTACCTATTTTTTGTAAACTTTTTGTTGTTGTTGTTGTTGTTGTTGTTGTTGTTGTTGTTGTTGTTGTTGTAGTTTTTCTCATTTTGTCCAACTGTCATTTGACTTTTACGGTTAAGTCCATATTTCAGCGTGACATGTACGATATGACAGCGCTGTCATTTTGAAACAGTTTTACTTAACCATTCAACCACAGCAACAACAGCAGCAACAACAACCACAGCAACCACAATTTCAGCGATTTGAATATGAATTGTGGGCCATCAGTATGCATTAAGTTTTCAATTTAACAGATAGGCACAAGCTCACACACAAACATACGTAGTCAAAGAGAGAGGAGCTAGAGGAGAAACGAGGACGAGGCATAGCGAAAGATTTGAATTATTCAAAGTGAAATTTTTGAAAGCGGTGAAATATTTATGTATGTGTGTAAGTATTTGGGAGGGTATTGTACTGATATGAGAAAATTTTTTATGGAAATAGAAAAAAGAAGATAAATATTTTATTTTTTACAAACTAAAGCATAATTTTTTACAAACTAATTTTGACAAGCAATTGCCAATGCATTGCACATACGCACACTCACTCACTCACCTGCAACATGTGCTTACTAGTCCACTAGTTGAACTTCATTAAAACGAAACGTCAAACACGCTTAAACTGTCAAATTACAGCTGCACCAGGCTCGGCACCACCAACTCACCAACTGACCAAACGCACTTACGAGTATGTGTTGTTCTGAATCAGATAATCATCATCATCTCTTCTACTTTTACAAAACTCACGTTTGCTGTCAGTGCATCTGACACTTTGTAGACATTTTGTTTTTGCTTGCGCTTTTCTTTTTGACTGTTTGCCGCCACCATCAAAGCAGCACACGGTCCAGCAAAGGAGTAGGGCAGAGAGTAAAAGTGTGTGAGAGGGGGAGAGAGGGAGGAGAAGGATATAGTGTATGCGTTTGAACGTGAACGCACATTAATTATGTTGCAATATATGGTGTTGCAGCAATTTAGCTGTACCAAAAATCACACTTTCGTCTCTGCAACAAGTTGCTATGTTGACGACAACAACATTGGTCTCTGTTGGTATATTTGGTTTTTGTTTTGTTTGTTTGTTTTTGTCTCACAGTCGCAATGTCGCATCGTTGTCGCCTTCGTTTGATTATTTTGTGTATTTTTGCAAAAAAGTTGCTTGAAAGCCTACTAAAAAGAAATTGCTGCTCCGGTCAAAAGCGTGCAATGCGAATCTTGTTACAAGTGTTGACAATAAATGTCAACAATTCTTGGCTGCTAATTTATTTTGTTGATGGGTTGTAAATGAAATTGTTGTAGTAATATGTAGTAGTATATACTGATACTTATAAAGTAGTATTTTGTACGAAACTATGGTAGTTAATTGGAGAGTATAAATTGGTGCTGCAGCGGTGTTGTTTTGACCGATTTGAATCGAAATAATCATAAACGTACATATTATTACATACCATATAAGTATATACCATATATCCCCTGTGACCCTGCACCCATTGATGACATGACCGGTAAGCTTACTTCTGACCTTCATGCCATTAAAGTTTGGGCAGACAATAATAAATTAGGTATGTATTAACCCTTTGAATTCCAAAATCTTGGCTATCTGGGGGAAGACTTGTTTTTCTCTCGTTTTGAACTTGTTGATAGGGTGCTGAGCTTCGGTTTCATCCTGAACTCTAAGCTTAAATGCTGTGACTACATTAATGGTGTTGTCTTTGAAATCTACTTACAATGTTTTACGCTCACTTCGATTCTCTGCCGTATATACTCATCCTGCAATTGGAGTTAACCTTGTTAAACAGTTAATAGTTCCTCATATTACCTATTTTGATGTTGCCATTAGTAAACTAGACTCCACCTCACAGTGCAAATTTGTACTTGCGTTTAACGATGTGATTCGATATGCCTTTGGACTACGCCTTTTCGACCATATATCTCATAAGTCTACTTGTATTCTTGGAATGGAATTAACTGATTATTTGAATATAAGTAACATAATTTTTCTTCACCAGAATATCCACTCCAAAACGTCTACATATGGTATTTGTATGATAAATTGCAAATTCCTCCACTCCACTAGGTCTTCTCAACTTAGTATTCGTCGCAATATCCATCTTAATTTTGGTCGATTCCTCTTCATCAACGCCATTAGACTATGGAACTCACTTTCAACCCATCTTCAACGGATGGCTAATACATGCAGCTTGAGGAAAGCAATTTTCCAGCATTACTCCAAAAACATTATAACTTCGCAATTTTAACGTTTGTTTCATCTATATTATTCATTACTCACTCACTCGTTCTCTCCCCTTTATTTCTGACTATTTTTCGTTCCTCTTTATTTTTAATTTTAGATTAGAAGTATAATTTAATATAAAATATTTTAACTCTAATTAACTAAGCTTGATTGTACTTTGTTTCCTCCCATTAATTCTTATTGCACTACAAATTATAAATAGTTAAATAATAATATTTACATAAAAGTACCTATACTATTTGGTCGCCGTAAAGAGTTGTACTGCCACAACGGTTGCCCTATTTTAGAGAGGTACCGTTTATTCGTGCACAAATATAACTGGAATAAAATAAATAGTTGGGAAAAGCTCAGCCTAGACGGTTCATGGGCTGTTGTAGCTTTAAAGAACGAGATCGATCATACAATGGACAATTTGCTATTAATCTTATCGTACCCATTTTATTGTTGATATTAAAATAAGTCACACAAACAAAAAAGGATTCATTCCAAACGACATGCACTGAGAAAAACTGCTGTTATATCAAAAGGAAAGTATATTAAACCATAAACTTTTGCTGTTAAATCCCATCCGAAAGTGGATACTGTTAACTTATCAGACAGTATACTGTTGTTTCACATTCAACAGTTTAAATGTATATTGAAATATTCAAGAGATAATCGTAATTTTACTTAACAGAAGTATTGTTATGAAAATAGTTAATTCGAAAACTTTTGAAGCAATATGATAACTTTTCTTAACAACAGTGATGAACTATTGAAACTACAATTATTTGTTTTTCCCGATGTTCATTAGTACCGAAAAAGCCAACCAGTCGGTAGCTGAAGTGAATAATCGAGAACTCGCAGCATTAAACTGTGCATCTCTGCAAATCACCTAAGTATGATGAAAATACCACCAGAATAGAGGCAGGAGTCATGTGTCGACATGGGAAACATGGGTTAATAGAATTGAAAACCTTAATGCCTTCAATAAGCTTTATCGCTCGTGTTTTTTTTTTTTAATATAATTGGAAGGAAGATTGATAGGTGGGAGGAAGAAGGAGGGAGAAGTAGTTGTAGGCGTTTGCTTTATGGTAAACTTGCAAGGGTCATAATAAATAATTGGGAAAAATTGTTGCAGGGAGCTTGTTACAAATACGAGCGGTACGGCAGATAAACAAACTTTCTCTGTAATGCGTAGCGCAGTGGAACACCGTGGCGATAGGTCCGCTTGCGAACCGTTTAGTTCTGGTGAACACATGAACTGGCGGCATCAGCATGCGCATCTCAGAAGAACATCTACCGTGAAAGTAACGGTAAAAGAGTGAGACGCAGCCACGTTTCGACGATGTTCCAAGGAGTCAATAGAGCTGCAAACTCCATTGTCCCTTCTTAGCTTAATCGCTCGATGTGGCATACGGTCCAGGAGCTCCAGTTACGTTCGTGAAGCTCCAGCCTATAGGTGCAAATTAAACTCCAATTTAGGACGTAGATCAGTCGGAGTGAAATATTTTTTACACCACCTAAGAAAGCCGATACACTTGGCTGCTTCTTTCGACACGTCAGATGCTCCAATAGTGTTCATAAAGCTCTTCCATTTTAGGTTGGAAATAGTTGAGATCACGATATAGTAGATCATGCGGAGATCAGTCGTAGTGAAATACATACTTAGTTCTTACACTGCTTCATCGACGCACTTGGCTGCTTCGTTGAAAACGTAAAAATGTGAATATTCCAACGAACTTAGCATTTAATAGGCATGCCCAGAGCAACAAGAGCAGCTGACTCCCCAACCCATAACCAGGGGTCAACTTGTTGGGTATTTGGAATCGCGTTACTGAGACAACATGCAATATTGGGTCTTACGCGCATTAAACTCTTAACTCAATTCGTGAGACCCCCCCCAGTCGGATTGCCTGAGTTCATTCAATCTCCAAAGAGTAGAAGGTAATTTTTAACTCGTATAAGGAAGAGGTTTGTGGAGAGAACCAAACCATGCAGCACATATCTGACAATTCTCGTACCATATTTGAAATAATTTTCCATTACATTCGCCATAGTTTCCATGAGTTGTTTGCAACATAGTTTTTTTGAAACTTTCATACTCCATTTTTGTTATTTTTTAATAAAGAGGTACTCTTGAGTTACCCCATCTAAATATACATTCACGTAGCTAAATTTTAAAGTGTAATTTATTATTGTTTATACAAAGTAATAGGTACTGCCTACAACTTGTTGCTCATCATAGCAGCAACACAGCAAAGGCAACAATATACAAAAAATATAAAAATAAAAAACAAAGTGCTCCCTCTTTCCTTGTGTATGTGTGTATGTATGTATTACTTACATTGTATTCATTCAAATTAGTACAAAGTTTTAAGTTAACAACTTTGAGGTAGGTTAATTTTATTGGTCAAATAAGTAGGTATCAAATATAATAGCTTCATACTCACACATACCAAACTGTAACAGAAAGAAGTTAAAAACAAAAAAAAAAAAAAACAATAACAAGAAATTAACATAAACAAAAGTTTGCACACTTTTGACTGACCGGCAGGCTCTGTCGGACGAGGGGTATACAAAAGAGTGTGCTATGGGGCGGTGGTTAAAGTAAGCTTGATGTTGCTGAGGGTAAGTAAGTAGAAGTTGCATGAAGTGCGCATGCAAGCGTAAAAATGAGGCAAAATAAATAAAGTAAACTTCATTGTTATTAAGGTTAAAGAACATTTCCATATAAAATCGTATCCATATTTACATACCTATGTACATGCATAAGTAAATATTTGGCAGCAACAACAACTACAATAATAATCAAACAGAAAAGGGAGAGTGTTGTGTATTTTATGATTGTAACACAAGCCAGCACAAATTAAAATGGCTTACGTAAGGTCAGGCACATCATCTCCTTGAATACCAACAACAAAATATAAAAAAAAAGTATATAAAAATCAACTTTTGCAAATTTAACACAAAACAAATTAAATTCAAATTTCATGCGAAATAAACTTGTCCATTATTTTGTTCTTGTTAACTTAGTTGTTTTAACACAAAATTTACTTCATGGCTACTTATAAGGTAAAAGTGGAAATTTTTGCATCTGCCCTAAATAATGGGCAGACAATTAAATAGTATTCAGTGAGTTTCAGTGAGTTCTGCTTCAAAAACTCATCCCTTTAACTTGAAGAGCCTCAGTTTTAACTATACTCGTGTACCGATTCAATATTTTCCCCATGTTGAAGCTCCACTAAGTTAACTAAGTAATAACATTTTATTTTCAGTCTTCAGTTAACAGCACTCAGTTTTATATATGAGATTGTTTGTTTGCCAAAATCTCGGCACAAGCAAAAAATATCAAAATTGCCGCTGTGGTGTAGTTGGTAGTGCGTTGGCAGAGTGTCCGGGGTTCAAATCTCAGCACAGGTAAAATCAAAAAATTTTGAATAAACAAATTCTCTACACGGCACACACACCTCTTGGCTGGAAATGGTAACCTATAACAGTAAAAATTGCCTATGAAAAGTTTTTCACATCGCCGTTCGGGTTCAGCATAAAACTATAGGTCCCTTCCTTTCAAATCCTCCGTACAAATATAACACACACAACAAGAGTGGATGCGAAAAGCTCGGCTTAACCCCTCCATTGGGCTGTTGTGCCATTAAAAAAGAAAAAGAATGAGATCATCTCTCTCCAAAAGTGAGGATTTATATTTGATATGTAAATCTCGAAACGTAATAGATTGCCTTCACTCCTAATAGCTTAATTTCACTAAAATAAGAATATATTTTCCGATGAGAGAGTTTGGGAGCTTGGGGATATTGGAAATCTAAAATCTTTAAATGTTCTGTACTTTAATATCTTATTTGTCTCTCGCGAGTTTTTGGATCCACAACGGAATTATTACATTATTAACTCCATTAAAATGGAACCGCGCCATTAAAAAAATCTCATATTTAGAAGTACTTACCAAGAAAGCTCAAGCTCTCCCTCTCTGCATAACATTAAATAATTTTCTTCCTTAGAATCCTTAGGAATCCTCCATGATATCAGCCTTCGATCAGTTTGATTGCTGGGTGTAGAGACTTGAAGTGCAATAAGTTAGTGATTTGGAATTCAGTGAAAAATTTTAAGCTACGGATGCTGACCCATTGAAAAAAAGAATCTACTTCCCCACCTTCTAGATCTACGAAGGGAGAAGTTCCAAATAACAACATCCGAATTTTTGAAATATCTGATATATTGAGATTATTTTCAATAATCTGCATTAGCTCAATTAGTTGATCGTACGTGAAGGACTCGTGGGAGCTTAACTAAAAACTAGCCTGCAACTGTTGATTGCACCCTAATTTTCATACGTTGCATATGTATGAAAATATCTATGCATCCACAATGTAGTGATGATCTTTCAAGCACCCACCAATATAATTTCTATAATTTCGTATACAACTATAGCCGACGCTGCCTTCGCCTTCGCCTTCGCCTCCGCTGCTGCCGCGTTCGCGTGATTCACACAAAACGTCGCATTGTATCGTTTGCGCGCATTTTTCCGCGCAATTTTCACATAACACACCAAATTGTTGCTCTTGTTGTTTCTGTTGTTGCAAGGCGCGTGAACTTTAAGGTTCGTTGGCCAATTTTCACGCTGCTACAGCAAGTGGTGATCATCATCATCATCATCATACACGTAGTGCACCTCATTTGAAAACAAAAAAAATTATAAAATAAAAATAAAATCATGTGATCATGTGCTCGTGATACAATGTCCTATGCTACAGCAGTACAGAACCACGAAGAAGCTGCAGCAGCTGGTAATTGTCGAAATGTTATATTGGATTTGCTAGCTAGAAAAATTACACTTGCGCAGCACATCGCTGCGCAGCATAAAAATCGCACTTGATCTTGCAAAAGAGTGTAGCGAACTCGGCTGATCGTTTGTACGTATTCGATATGTTGTCGTCGACGTACGTATCTCTTCTTCTTTTTATACTTTTAACACACCAACACCCACGTTTTTTTACGCAATAACTTCTCGATCTATTTTCTCCTATTGACCGATCTGGCTTTACGTAGTATGGACTATGCATATACCATACATACTATACAATATATTAAATGCGATCGTGTCTCATTTCGTGCTGTATCCAAAAAAAAATACCAACAAATTCTATTTCTACACTCTTTTATATTGACTTCATGGTGCAGCAGCAACAGCAGCAGCGGCTACAATTTCCCCCACAACAACAACAACTTTATCACCAGTGCGGAAATATCTCAAATTGGACCATTAAATTTGCCAAGTGATCATCGGCGTTGAGTTTTTTAACGTTGTTGCTGTTGTTGTTGTTGCTGCTGCTGTTGTTGTTGCTGCTGTTGTTGTTGCTGCTGTTGTTGTTGTTGTTCTTGTTGTTGTTGTTAGTTGCCGCATCGTGCTTGTGGTCGAAATTAACCTGTGTGCGCTTTGTTTTTGTATTCTTTTTTTTTTTTCGTTACCAACTATAATCATGTTGAATGCGTTAACGTATTTTGTGAACTGCTGCTGCTGCTGTTGTTGTTGTTGTTGTTGTGTATGTGTATCTGCTGTTGCTATAAATTCTATTGGCGTATCTATCTACACTATTTCTAATTTAATTTTCATTTATTTACGTTCGCCTTTGTTTTTTGTTTTCCTTTATTTATTTTGTTGTTTTCTTTGTGAGTTGTTTTCTTTCCAGTTTAAGCCAATTTCATTTAAGTGTTTTGGTAACAGTTTCGCGCTTCAAAATTTAAGTCGTGATTTATATATATGTAGTTTCTTTTCTACTTCACCCTTTTCTACTTACATTTTTGTTTTTTTTTTTTTGTTTTTTGTTTAGTTATTTGTATAATTTTAAGTATAGTTTTTCACGCCATGACACGCAAGAGAGCTTCAAAACTAACACTAAGGATTTCGCGCCGTACGTAGGAAATTCATTCTGGGAAACAATGAAGTACTCCATATACACAAGATATTGAAAAATCTCACGATTTTTAATTCAGTCTTTAATAAAAAAAAAAAATATTAAATGAAGCTTTGCCGATGACCGGAGTGCAAACTTAAGTCGTACAATTATGTCAGATGCAGCAGACAGCGCGATTCAACCATTAATCAATCTCAGTACACATTTGACCTCTCAACTCAACTACTGGTTATCATGAGATGAATTTTAAATATGGAAAATTTCATAGGGGTAATAAAAGCAGAGCATTGTGTGTTGATTGGAAGGAAGATTGATAGGTGGGAGGAAGAAGGAGGGAGAAGTAGATAGGAGCTTTTGCTTTAAAATTGCAAGAGGCATAATAACAGGGAAAAATTGTTGCAGGGAGCATATTCCAAATACGCGCGGTACGACAGATGAACGAACTTTCTCTGTAATGTGTAGTGCGTTGGAACACCGTGTTTACGAGGAAGGCGTGAGTTCCGCTTGCTGATCATGTAGTTCTGGTGAACACATGAACTGGCGACATCAGCTTGCGCATCTCAGAAGAACATCTACCGTGAAAGTAACGGTGAAACACAGAGACGCAAGCCGTGTTTCGACGATGTTCCAAGGGGTCAATAGAGCTGGAAACTACTGTCTCCTATTAGCTTTATCGCTCGATCTTGCATACGGTCCAGGAGCTCCAGTTGCATTCGTGAAGCTCCAGCCCATAGGTGCAAATTAAACCCCAATTTAGGACGTATATAGGTGGTGTAGATCTTTTTTTACACTCGGCCTAGGCCCTCCATGGGCTGTTGTGCCATCAAAAGTAAAGTAAATAAGAAAGCCGATACACTTGGCTACTTCATTCGACACGTGAAAAATGTGTTTATTCCAACGAACATCACATTGGATGGACATGCCCAGAATATCAAGAGTCGCTTTCTCCACAATACCTACTCCCCACCCATAACTAGGGGGTTAACGGGGGGCTGGGATACACGTTTGTGAGATAACAGACAACATTGGGTCTTACGCGCATTGAACTCAACTCTTTTCGTGAGACCCCACTCGGAGATTGACTGGAGATCTTTATTGAGTGAGTCATTCATAACGTGCCTTTTTCTCTCAATCTCCAATCTCTCTCAATATGCGTCTTGAACTGGCATATGAATAAGAAATGGTGCTGTCATCTGCAAACGAGTAAATGGGATTTTTCGTTAATGAAAGAAGGTCATTAATAAAGATAAGGAAAAGTGTAGGGGAGAGAACCGAACCCTGCGGCACTGCAGCATTAATGGCACGATCTTCCGAAACAATGCCATCTATCACAACACGGATAGAACAACCGTTCAGGAAGTTCGTGATCCATCGTGTGAAGTTATTCCCGACCCCATGCGCATTTAGTTCTGACACCAGTGCTTTATGCCAGACTCTATCAAACGCCTTTGAAATATTCAGAGCAACCGCCTAGCTCTCACCGAAGCCATTGACATTATGGTACCAGTGCTCAGTGTGGACCGCCGTAAGATCGCCCTTAGAGCGATTTCGACGGAAACCGTATTGGCGGTCATTAAGAAATTAATTTTGCCCAAGATATTTGACCAAGTAGAAGTTAACTACACTTTCCATGACTTTGGATAGCGTAGAACAGATTGCGATGGGGAGATAGTTCGCAGGGTCTGTAGTCTTGCCCCTTTTAGGTACTGGTTGGACATTGGCCACCTTCCAACAAGCCTTCTCTGGTAAGAATTGTATACACCAATTGTGTATGAAATGTTGAAAAGATTGCGGAACGGTCGCGCCAGCGGTGTCGCATAAGCTCTCAATACATCGGGTCCCAAAGCTTTGTTTATGTTAAGATTTGCAAGAACTCTTTTAACTACTCGAGTTCGACAATGTATCTCAGGCATAGCACAAGGTACATATTCGATAATGGGTAGTGAAAATGTTAGCTAAAAGACTCGCTTTAACAACCGAGCTAGTGACGAGGCGATCACCTGTAAAACGAGTTGGAATTGACGAAGTCGTTTGGTTCTTTACTCTCTTTACAAATGACCAAAAATTCTTATCAAGGTTTTTTCCAGAATTGCTTTGTATTTTATGCCGTTGTGGGTATAAGCAATTTTCATTAAGCCTTCCTTGGTAAGAATTGTAAAACTTTGTGCCTCAGGGTTGTTCCTGTAGAAACTTTTCGCTCTTTAGAGTGGCATTACAGTGATTTCTTTCCTGTTTACGCAACTGTTCAGCATTGGCATTCTTGTTAGATAGCCAGTTCCTAAAAGCGACCTCTTTGGACCTGACTTCTTGTCTGCAAGTCGCATTACACCATGCATTGTCTTAAGGTATAACGCTAATGGTTTTATTAGGAATTAAAGACCGCATTCCTAATAGAATTATTTCTTCTACCATTTTCGCACTGGTTTCTATGTTTTTATGTTATAATTAAATCTATGGGCAAATACGAAAGCCTTGATTTACATACCTCTCCAGAATTACTTATGGTACATCGAAGGAAATTAAGAAGCCTCGTTTAATATCTAATATTAGCATATGAGTTCTATAGAGTACTGGTCCACCTAAAATATAAGTTGTCTCAAATTCGAGCCTACACTGAAAAAGTTACCATTTTATGTTGGTCTTAAAGCTGACCGGTCTTTACTACTATTGCATTGAGGATCGCTTTGCATAATGGTGCAATGATCGTTATGGACATTTGTTACTGAGATGTTATAGGTTCTTATGGTAGCTTAGCTTAGAAGGCCACTTTTCTGACGTTAATATCTTCCAAAGAAAGAAATAGTACAATAACTACCCTGGTTTGACTAACGCATCTATGTAGATCTCAGCTCAAGATAAAAAAATAGCCACCACAGTGAGAATTTAAACGTAGAGGACTATAGTCGACTTCACAAGATTAAATATCAAAACTATAGAAGAGATAGGATCCATACGCGAAGAACATGTTGATAACAGGTGTATCAGGACGAGAAAAAAGAAGTGGAGAAACAACGTTCGATGGTCAAGGACAAAAAGACGACCGGATAAAAGATGAGGGGAGTGCTGGACCTCTTGCTTGAGATACAGTTAAATTAGACCTAAAATACGAATGGAATCTCGCTAGGCTAAAAAGTTAAAAGGCAATTAAATAACTACCTAATTTTTGGAATTTTTTCAAAATCGTCTCATTTCCTTTTTATTTGCCTTTTGTGAACTGGTGTGGCAGTGAACTGGTATATAAAAAAAAATAGATATAATTAAACAAATTATAAAATTTTTGTGTTTTAGATATCTATTTGGACAGAATCGGAATCTCAGCTCATTTTGGGGGGAAAAATTAATTAATTAATTAATTTAGACGCTGGAAAACTTTAAAAATCATAAGGTTTTGTTGAAACCACGGCTATATCCTAAATAAATGGTCGGAGGTAGAACAGTATGGAGGATAAATATTCCTTAGCGAAAAAATAGGTCGGGTAACTGAACAACCAAATAACCGTAGCCGCTTATTGCTATAGGAAAAAAGTTCTAAAATATATTTCGTTTCTCTAGTGTACAGCGGCTTCACAAACGAGAAAAATTAAAATACACAAAAAAAAAATGTATCTCATGATACATATTTTTTAAAAGCTGTTTTCCTTTAGAAAAAAGGGGTGCGATTGTTTTGTTGTTTAGTGACTCCACTTACTTTTTTCTAAAGAAGACTTTCTTTTCTTCTTGTAATGTCACAACAGACCCTGAAGGGCCTAGGCCGAGCTTTTCGCATCCACTCATGTCGTGCATGTTATTTTTGTTCATGGATGGAAGGGACCTACAATTTTAAGCTGAATCCCAACGGCGAAGTAAAAAGCTTTTTATAGCAATTTTAACTCTTGTAGGTTTGCCATTGCCTGCCAAGAGGTGGTGCTATGTAGAAAAAATGTTTTATTTTTACCTTTTCATTTTGCCTGTGCCGAGATTCGAACCACGCCCAGCCACTCTGCGTAACAGTCCAACGCACTACCACTGTATATATTTAAATAAAACAAATTGTTTAAAATAAATTATATTTTTCTCTAAAAAATATATATTTTTATAAAGTTTTCCAAAAGTTTTGAAAAACAATTTATTTCAAACGAAGAGTATGAGATGCGAATTCCCGAAAACAACCAGTATTCTAAAATGCAAATAAAAAAAAATTTTATGATTTTGAGAAAATTATGAGTATAGAAAATATTTTTACTATTTATATCATTCTACGAGGTATGATCAAAAAATAACCGTTATTTTTTCAAAAAGTATTTATTTATTCATCAACAACTATCTTGTCCCCTTCAAAGTAATCTCCCTCAGATATAATACACTTATGCCAGCGTTTTTTCCAATCCTCGAAACACTTCTGAAACGCGCTTTTTGGTATCGCCAACAGCGCCTGTTTCGATTTTTCTTTTATCTCCTCAATCGTAGCGAAACGCTTTCCTTTCATCGGTGTCTTCAGTTTTGGGAAGAGGAAACAGTCAGCGGGGGCCAAGTCCGGTGAATACGGTGGTTGAGGCATGATAACGGTTTTGGTTTTGGCCAAAAACTTAAGCACAAGCGTCGTTGTTTTTGCTCAAAATTTAGCAATTTTGGAACAATCTTCGCTGCCGCACGTTTCATAACTAAAACATCCGTAAAAATTGCTTGGCATGAGCCGAACGATATGCCAACATCATCAGCAACCTCTCTGATAGTGATTCGACGATTATCCAAAATCATTTTCTTCACTGCGTCAATGTTTTCATCGGTTGTTGACGTGCTCGGGCGACCAGGACAAGCATCGTCATTGACATGTTATCGGCCTTCCTTAAACCGGTTATACCACAATTGAACTTGTGTTCTGCTCATAGTAGACTCGCCAAAGGCCACAGTCAACATTTCAAATGTCCTTGCGCATTTAATTTCATTTTTTACACAAAACTGAATACAGTTTCTTTGATCCATTTTTTCGAATAGTAAAAAATCGAAGAGCACACCAAAACACGACTTACCTTTTTATCTGTCAAAAACAAACTGACAATCCAAAATGGTTGGTATTGCCAACATATATAACAGACATGTGTACCAACATAACAGAAAAAAATACGTAACTCACGAAATTTGAAAATAACGGTTATTTTTTGATCACACCTCGTATAAGTTAATAGATTGAAGTGATCTCATTCGTTTTTAAAAAAAGTGCAAAAATAACGCGCTTTGTTATCTATTTATCGATAATGTACCATATTTATTGTTGTAAACAAAAGAGACTAAATATTCTAAAACAAAAGAAATCAACCCGGAAGATCACACCTATGGATAAATTGTAGTCTCGATAGTCTCGGCCATCGCTGATTTTATGTATTACTTTATATTGTCACGGTCAATTTCATAACCTAGCTTGCATCTTCCTATTGATCCTGTTTCAGACTCCAGCAAATATCCCCTAATTGTCAATTATTGCTTCGAATTTCGGTAGGCTGGATCTGGTTTTCTCTTCCTATTGACCCTGACTGTTTCAGACTCCAGCACATTTCTCATAATTGCCACTAGTAGCATCTGCGTATTTGATTATTAATTACTGCTTCGAATTTCGGTAGGCTGGATCTGGTTTTCTCTAACTGCTTCCGTCTACTTTTTATTAACTTTAGATCTTTAACTATGAATTTTCATTTGTTATGTTCAATCAGCTTTTTATCGCTTCTATCTGCTTTCAATTGTCTGTGGATTCTTCTGATTCCGCCTTCTAATAGGCACCAGATTACTTTTCACTGCTTTATATTGATGATAATGTACTCGTATACTGGCTCAGTTATGATCAGCGAGCTTCTTGGAAGCCATATCTTTTACAAAATTTGCTAACGGAGAAAATTCTAGTGGATCATATTCTGTAGCAGGACCTAAGTCCCACAACAAATGATTAGCTTTCTTCAAATTATAAATTCCATAATAAACTCTACCCTGCCGATTTCCTGGTGTCATCGAGTAAGTCAACACATCGAAATTCCACCAAACATTTTACACTTGAATTTAACGTCTGTCTCAGGTTTTGTTTTGACAAATGCTTCCAATTAAAATTCAATAAAATGATTTTAATTCCAATGAAAATAATATCCAAATCAAAAATAGCAAATCAACACATCAGCAGGCATGACTAGAAGCAATCAGTACAAATTCCATGTAAACAGTAACATACAAAAAAAAAAAAAAAAAAAAAAAACAAGAAAAAACGAAATAAAAATAGTAGCAACATGTAGCAGAAGCGTTGCAAGTTGCACAAAACTACAGAAGTGGAAAGAAAAAAGATCGATTGGTGGTGCAATACTATGAAAGGCAAGTAGGGCAGCCAGGTTGGCAGGCAGAGTAAGCAGCAGGAGCACCATATGCACCGCAAGGAGTTAACGAAAAAAAATCTTTACAGGGTCACCGGCAAAGTCAAGTGCATACACACACACACACATATACACTCACAAAGAGAAGAGATAAAATAGCGAAAAACAACTTCCATGGAAAAAAGAAGCGCCTATTGTGTGCCTGCAACACAAGTTGGAAAATGAGTGCGATATCGATAAGCGTTGAGAAATCACGTTTCTTCTAGGCAGCACTAACTGAGCTAACTTTAGAGCTCGCTGGAAGAAAAGAATGTACGACTAGTTATGTACAACTTCTAGCTAAAAGGGATTAGGTTCAAATGCCCAACAACAACAACGGCAACTACATCGTAGTCGTCGTCGTCGTCGTCGTCGTCGTTGTCATCATCATCATCGTCATCACGGCAATCTGCTCCAAATCAAAATTGCTTATTAAACGTGTGTAAAACGCGAATAGTAGTGGGAGCTACCGCTGGCAGTACGCTCAGTTATTCACATATTTTTTGAGTTTTATTCACCTACTCGTAACTAGTTGGATCGCCGCCGCGCAACGAATCTGTCGCCGCACATCGAATTCAACCAATAAAGTTAAGAAATATTTAGTAAAGCAATAGGCAAAAGGCAAAAAGAAAACAGTGCACAAGAATGCTAGAATTGATCACGATTGGTAAGGCAAAACAAAACAGTCTATGGTATGAATGTGGCAGCAATCAGAAGCAGCAACCAGAAGCAATGGCAGCAACAGCAGCCGCCACAATAACCGCAACATTATTGCCATCACAGTTGATGAATTTCTGTTGTGCACCTAAGCGATCATGCGCAAAAAGGGAGCGATCGACGAGCAAGTAGCGCAGTGCGCAGTTAACATCTTGATATGTTTCGCTAGTGAGATGATCATGCTTCAAATGATGATCAAATGCAGCAACAGGCAATAATATTAGCTGCTGCCCCTTCTCCTCCTCCTCCTCCTCCTCCTCATTGTAATACCTACTGTTGTCGTTAAAGGCGCTATAGGGGCTAGCAAGCAGCCAACAACAGCCAGATCGCTGTGCTATGATCTTCAGAAACGTAACGAAATGATCGATCGATTGATTGTAACGCTTGTGCTTGTGCTTTGCTGCAGACGCTGTTCACATTACCAGCATAAGAGAAAAGAAAAGAGGAAAACTTTACACAAATTCTCCGCGCTTTGCAAAGTGTAAACTTGCCAATAAGCGTATTATACTCTGCAAGCGAGGTTAATACTACGTAGCTAAATTACGAGTATCGATCGTTTATATGGTACCTTTGTTGCTGTTCCTATTGTTACAATAATTGTACTAGCTGCTGTTGCTGCTGCTGCTATTGGCCTTTGAACTACATGTACGAGTACGAGTATGTTTGTAAGTATGCAAAAATGTGCAGTATCCGAATTAGTTATAATTGATCCGCAACTATCCTTTTTACGAAATCAGTGAAAGATTTTTAAATAGCGATTTGTTGCTTGCTGCATTGCTAGTGATGGTGATGGTGATGGTGATGGTGCTGATGTTGTCTTTGTTCTTTTTTTTTAGGTTTCCCTAAAAGAAAGCCTGCAAATTATCGAATTATACGCTCTCAAGTGCATCGCCTGCTTCTGCTGTTGCTGTCGGTTACACTTGGAAAATGTCTTAATGTGTTGCACTCATATCGCGTCAATTTTACCGATGGTTGCAGAAAATGCCGTTGTTGCTTTTTGTAATACGTCATGCTTATACTTAGATTATTGTTTGCAATAAGCATAAATTGCTCACTTAATATGTTTTCTCCCTTTTTTTTATTATTAGTTAGGTACTTATTATTACTGCTAATGTTTATTGTTTTGAAACAACTATGTAACTTTTAGTTACAGATTTTGCAAGAGAATTCTTTCGATTTCAAGGTTTTAGCAAAGATGAAAATTTCTCACCATCGTAAAAAAAGTGAAGATAATTTTTTAAAATTTTGTTTGTTGAGATTTTTAACTACGTTTCCTTCGTGCATAGAAGGCAAAGGAGGTGTCCCTACAATATTTTCAAATAAACCCATCTTTAACCCTTTGAATGCTGTTGTTTCATTTTTCCATCCAATTTGTAATCGATCTAAATATTATATATGCATTAAAATCTTGTTCTAAAAAATTTTATTGTTCTGGCTTTTTCCCCCAGGAAGGTAGTTATTGATATTCGCCTTACCAAAGATTTTTGTATACGTTGTTTACCACTGCCCACCCGGGTGACAAAGATGAATTTTGTAAGTAAATGCGCTTGGTGCTAACTTGGTGCTAGACAAGAGCGATGTACTTGTCTGCACTGAGCAGACAGACTTCCATAGCTGGTAAAATGGAATAACAATGACATGGAAGATGCCAAACGAGTTGAAGTGAACCAACCAACCACCTCTGTCCTCTAGACTATCGAGGTCTTCAAAACAAAAATATTACTGGAACTAACTGTCACTGTGCCCCAGCTAAAAATAGGTCCGTGCTCTTAATGTCTACTAACATTGAAATGGAGATGTTGAAAAATCGGTTTGTATTATAATAAAACCAAAGGTGAACACGTTGGCGAAAATGTTGTCGCAGTAGTCCATCAAGAGAACAACACTCCGCAGCAAAATAAAGCAGTTCATCGAGAATATTCACCAGGTCAGAAAACTAACTAATAGTACAGATTATATTTGGATGTGGACAGAAGGACCATAGATCTGACCAAAGTCCACTAGACACTTATACTTGGCCAAAAAAAAAGGTATAGGAAAAGGGTTAAGTGAATAAGTGTAGGGTAACAAGGTCCAAATACCTTGGATACACTTACAGCTTATTGCCGGTTGTTCCAAACGGCGCGGTGGCAATTTGTTATCCCTTGATGGTTTTGCCATTACCTACCAACAGGTGTACTTGTACACATTCTTTTAATTCTCCTTCACTTCATATCGAATATATATAATCTATGAAGTTTTATGAGAACTAACCACCAGACAATAAGGGGAATCGAACATTCAACCTCCCGGGTGAAAGTCTAGTCCTCTATTCTCTAGACTATCGAGGTCTTCAAATCAAAAATATTACTGGAATTAATGTTTACTATAGGAAAGCCGAGCGATGTCTGTTAAGACTTCCTCGTAGTCGGCTGGCGGTACTTCAACGCCGTAAGTGATTGGTGTTTCCGGAGCTGATTAGCTAATTCCGCAGTGGTGGGATTATTGCCGTCATCACCAATAAGCAGCTGGGAAAAGTACTCCCTCCATAATTTCATAATACCCTGGTGACAGTTGACAGACAGATGCCTAGGGAAAGTTGGACATACATATATTGAAACCAAATTGTCATTGACTTTATGAATTTGAAGGAGAATTTATCGTCCATTTGTTAAAGTTTGTTTCAGGATCATTGAGCAACAGCTGAACAGTGATACCAAATCTCTTTAAATATATGCATTCCAAATAATATTCGTATTTTGATCGTATTAAAATTATATGAATTTACTTAAGAAATAAATATCGATTGAGGATCGGTCAAAATGTAACTATCAGAAATACTTAGTATATTATTTTGATGTGAGAAACGAAGAACGTGGAAGACCACCGAAAAAGTTTGAAGATGCCGGATGCCGAATTGCAAGCTTTACTCGATGAGGATGATGGTCAAACGCAAGAACAACTTGAAGAACAATTAAATGTGACCCAACAATGCATTTCTCAAAGTTTAAAAGCCATGGGCATTGTTTTTGAAGGTGGGAAGGTGGGAAGATGGGTGCCGCATTAATTGACTGAAAGAGAGCAAGCAAATCGAAAAACCACCTGTGAAATGTTGCGCACCAGGTACAAAAGAAAGTCATATCTTCATCGAATTACTATTTTTACTGGCGATGAAAAATGGATCTATTTCGAGAATCCCAAACATAAACGATCATATGTTAAGGTACACCGGCCAAATCGTTAAGGTACACAAGTCAAATCGCTTAAGTCAATCGGAAAGAAGACAATGCTCTGTGTTTTTTGGGATCAGCGAGGCGTTATCTGGTTTGACCTTCTGAAACCAGTCGAAACAGTTACTGGTCAACGCTAACAACAAAAATTGGCCGATTTGTACAGTGCTTTGTGCCAAAACTTACTTACTTAGTTTACTTTTAATGGCACAACAGCTCATGGAGGACCTAGGCCGAGCTTTCGCATCCACTCATGTTGTGCGTGTTATATTTGTACATGAATGGAAGGGACCTACAGTTTAATGCCGAATCCGAACGGCGAAGTGAAAAGCTTTTCATAGCAATTTTTACTCTTGTAGGTTTGCCATTGCCTGCCAAGAGGTGGTGCCGTTTAGAATAATTATTTGTTCTACTTTTTGATTTTGCCTGTGCCGAGATTTGAACCCCGGACACTCTGCGTAGCAGTCCAACGCATTACCACTACGCCACAGCGACCACGTTCAGAAACGTCCAGAATAACAAGCTAGGCAACACAAAGTGATTTTCTTGATGACAATGCACCATCACATCGAACCAAACAGACTCGGGAATTGGTAGATTAGTACATCTGGGTATCCCTCCCCATGCGGCTTATTCACCAGAATTGGCTTCATCTGAGTACTACTTATTTTCATCAAAGGGGCACACACTTGCTGAGCAGCACTTCGATTCGTACGAAAATGTGAAAAAATGGCTCGATCACTGGTTTAACTTAAAAAACGAACAGTTTTTTTGGCGAGGCATTCACAAATTGCCACAGAGATGGGGAAAATGTGAAGCTACTTAGCAATGGCCATTACTTTGAAGATTGAATGTATAACCATTTTTCTTAAATAATTAAATAATATCGATTAAAAAGTATTAAGCAAGTTACTTAACAATAAATATCATTTGAAGATCACTTATCAATAATAAAAGAACTTCATTCAAAACTTGAGCATAATCCATTAAAAGAGATATTTAGTTTTCCTCAATGTTCAAAATTATTACTAAAAATCTGAAATCAGAAGAGAAAAAATTCGATTATTTAAAATTGAAAAATTTTTTCAAGTCAAACCAGCTTTCAGTATTTTGCATGTACTTATATTATTTACACATACTATATAAAATTATCAAATTTAAAAACTGGGCAAGTTTTCAAGAAAATTACATTTTGTCTTGTTGCTAATTTTGAAAGCCTTCACGAAAGTGACTACTTATGTATGCCGCACTTACCATACTCGTAACCTCAAACTGAAAGCTGAACGTGCGCGGGTGTTTCATATACCATGCTGCTGCGACTACGTACGGATGGACCTATTTGGAAAAACAAAAACAACATACACGTTCTCAGGCTCGTACGAGTACACACATAAATCGATCACGATCAATTTTTCGAAAATAGATAATAATTGAGAATTGGCTTATGGGGCGAGCGCACTAAATGCCCAAATGCATACAGTATGTTGCAAGTTGCACACACATATATGTATTCATACGAGCGCTCAATATCGAATAACAATAGAAAAACAACAACAACAACAACAACAGCAACGAGCAACGAGCAACGAGCAACGAGCAACCAACGATAGACAAGAGAGGCGTGTAATCTTATCTGCATGCGTTTTTGATTGAGTGAAGTCTTGTTGCTGCGCTTATTTGGCAACAATTTTAGCCAATGTTTATCGCTAGTGCGCTCAATTGTTGGTGCAACAAACAACAAAATGCAAAATGAACAGCAGCAGGCAATCATGTCAAAATCAAAAAAAAAAATTAATAAAAATGGTGAAAATGAATAACAAAAACTACGGGTACTTGTAACAATTGTGGGAATTTTTCTCATTTTTTTGTAACTATAATTTTTGTGTGGTGTTGTTATTTTCTTTTTTTTTTTTTTGTCTTTTTGGTTTTATTGTTTATTGTTTTTGTGTGATGCCAGCAACTGTGAAACTGTGTTGACGTGTTAAGTGCTGCCTGCTGCATGCTGTCTGCTATTTACTGCTTACTGCTGCTGCTACTCCAGACATGCCCTGAAATTTTCGTTCATTTGGCGATTAAAATTTTTTTTCGTCTATATTTTTTTGGGCATAATAGAAAACACTTGCCAAAGTGGTAATTTTGTATTTTACATTAAACCGTTTTTAACTAGAAGAAAATTGGCGAAGAAGAAGGTGGCATAAATTTGTGAGCAATAGCTGTGAGCAATTCTCAAGCGTTAGGGCCGGCCGAGTCCCATGGTGATGCGAAGGTGTTGAGCTTCGAAAATGTGGCAGCAAACTAGAAACGGAATAGGAAAATATTAAAAATGATTTTGGGACATTATGATTTTTTTTCTTCGATCGTGATGCACGAAAGCCTCACACAAAATTGAGCTTCTTTTATTTCATTTGTGTTACTTATTTTGGCAGTTGCGCTATTTTCGTAATTTGCGATTATGCATGAATTCATTCAAAACGCAAACTTTTTTGGTAGTTAGTTAAATTTCATAGATGTTTCCTGAAAAGGGTTATATAATTTAGTTGCATTGCAAATATATCATAAGATTGGCAACAGTTTTGGTTTATATGAAACATAAATTTTTAAACCGAAATGTCTCCAGAATTCACCATCTGACCATTATTTTGAATAGGGAACCAAATTCAAACAATTGGAGTCTATGTAATATAAAGTCAGTGAGTTCAACTGGGAGATTTTTTGTGTTGTAATCCCACTTTGTACTATATTTTCATTCAGCATTCATAGAATTGAGGTATAACACCAAATCAGTAGGTTCCAAATTATGGAGTCAAACATGGAGGAAATATAAATTTATGTAAGTAATCGGAGCAGATTTAGTATTTGTGAAATTCATGCTGTAGGAGTCTTTAATGAGATCAGGGTGGTCAAATTCAGGGGAATTATGAGGAATTAAAGTTTGTATTTGGTGTTCTGGCAGTTTAGTACTACAACCATATCGGTGGATTCCAAATTGTAGGTTTAAATATGACGAAATTATTTATCTACTAGCTGAACTTCGCCCTGGACCTGACAAAGTTTGACAAATACGAAAATTAGGACAAAAAAAACTGATGACCACAGAAACTGAAGACCATTCGAGTAAGGAATTCTCCGATCTAATTCGTATTATTTTAATTTGTATGGGTAATTCGGCATCTCAGGTAATACTACTAAAACCCCGTCTAAACACAGCAACAACCTTGATCACTTTCTTGCCAGACTTTGGTGAGTCTAGTATATTGTTTGTGTGGGAGTTTCACGCCCCAAAAAACCCAATAATTACTACTGACATAGCGTCTTCGTATTCAAACTGTCATTGTCTTCTTTACGATGCTTCCTCAGTTACGAGACTTTACATACCACATATTCTGTTGTATTGGAGGCAGTGGCGTAGGTAAGGTGGAGAGGGCTAAAGAGAATGAAAAGAATTATGGAAAAACAGTTTGTATGCTACCCAAAGTAAGCAAACGTTATACGATGGCTAAGAAGCAGCAAAAGTTTCTGGGGTTAATAAGGGTTAATATAATAAATCTTATGATAGAAGATTTCTTCTTTGAAAGAAAAGTAAGGATGGAAGGGTATTTTAACCATATTTCCAAATATGCCTGCAAGAAATTTGACACATAATATCTTAGTTGGGTAAAGTGATCGATTGCTGTTCGAAATTTACGGTGAATACCCTCCACCGACTAAAACATGCGAATTCTGGCTTCGGCGAAACGCCCGCGTGAATAAAGAATAAGAAGAAGGAGTATTTAAGCAAGTTCCGGTTCATCTCTTGTTCATCACTTACGACTTAGAAAAATAAGAAATAAAGGGTTTATTTTTTAAAAGTGTGGTCTTCAATCTGGCAATACTTTTTTCGGAGTTGGTCTTTTAGACAGCTTTCACTTGATTTATTCTCAGTTTGGTTTGCCATTTCAAGAATTGAAGCCGAACGACCATCAAGCGAGTCGCATGTTTGGTGAATGGGCCCAAAACGAGTTGGCCACCGATCCCGATTTTCACCAGAAAATTTTGTTCAGCGATGAAGCTCACTTTTGGTTGAATGGGTACGTTAATAAGCAAAATTGTCGTATTTGGAGTGATCATAATCCACAAGCCATTGTTGAGACGCCGTTACATCGTCAAAAAGTCACTGTTTGGTGTGCTCTATGGGTTGAGGGAATCGTTGGTCCATATTTCTTCAAAGATGAAGCCGGTCATAATGTTACAGTCAATGGGGAACGCTCTAGAGCCATGATTAATGACTTTTTCATGCCTGAATTGGAGGATGTTGATGTGGACGACCTTTGGTTCCAACAAGACGGCGCTACATGCCATACAGCCAACGAAACAATCAATTTATTGAAGGAAACTTTTGGTGAGCGCATTATCTCGCGTCGTGGGCCTGTGGTGTGGCCTCCAAGATCGTGCGATTTAACACCGCTGAACTATTTTTTGTGGGGTTATGTGAAGTCGCTTGTCTACGCAGATAAGCTCGAGACGATTGACGCCTTGGAGAATATTCGGGGCGGCTATTACTGACATACGACCCCAATTGCTGCAAAAAGTGGTCGAAAATTGTACCTCTCGGCTGGAATTTATTCGAACCCGCTGCGGCGGCAACTTGCCTGAAATCGTTTTTAAAACATAATGGCAAATCTTTATCTTTATAATAAAGCTAAATTCTTGGACATAATTTTAAATTATATGCGTTTATTTCTTTGTGAAAAAAACACCCTGTACAACATGGTATTAAAATAATATCATATTTTCAGAAAAGTCATCAATTAACAAAGTTACAATAGCTTGAAGTCGGTATAAAAATATTGAAATTTTTATCTTAAATCTTAATAGTTTCATACCCTTGACTTTCAAGGCTCCAAATCATTAGAAAAAGTTATTACTTATTTAAAAAAAAAAATTTCCGGTTCAAATGAAGGCATTGCCAGTTAATCTCATTTAATGTTTTTTTTATAATTCACAACATAAAAATTTTTGATTTTGGCCGCACTCGTTACACTTTGCCAAGGGAGAAAGTTTGAAGATGTATAATTGGAGATGATTGCCAAATGCAAGAGGAACTTGAGATATCATAGTGAGCTACTCAAGCTGCTTCAGCGCTATAAAAAATAAGACGTTTCTGCATCGAATTATTACTGGTGACGAAAAACGGATTCATTACGACAACCCGAAGTGCAAGAAGTCGTAAATGAAGCTCGGCCAACCACGAACACCAACCCCCAAAGCAGAATATTCATGGCGCCAAGGTAATGCTCTGTATTTGGTGGGATCAGAAGGTTGTGATATATTATGAGCTGCTAAAACCTGGTGAAACTATTACGGGAGAGCTGTATCGAAAGCAATTGATTCGTTTGAAGAGAGTAACGTCGGAAAAACGAACAGGCACGAGAACGTAATTTGCAACATGACAACGCGCTGCCACAGGTTAAAAATTATCGGGAAAATAGTTAATGGGAAGTTTTGGCTCACCTGCCACCATCACATATTTCGATCGATGCAGATTGCTCTTACTGGAATACGCTTTACTTCAGTTGAAAGTATCAAAAATTGGATAGATGCTTCCACTCATGTTGTGCGAGTTATATTTTTACATGAATGGAAGGTTTAGTTTTATGCCGAATCTGAATACCGATGTTAGTTCGACTGACTTAGGATTATTTCTCATTTTAAAAGACTTGTCGTGACGCAGAGTTGCTACTACAATAACAAAAGAACAATCAGCTGTTTCCAGAAATTATTTGATTTATATTTGAGAGCAACGCATTAATTTTCACCGAAAAATGTTTTGTCGTGTAGAAGCAAATAAAACAAATATTTTTTGGGAAAACACAAAATTTGACAGCTACAACGAGATTTGTCTTAAGACAATGTCAAACATGAATGCAGTTTTATTCTAAACAAAAGCAAAATCTAAATTTTATTAAAATCTGATTTAACACAGATACACACACACATAGACACAATTATATGGCACTTCCAGCTAGAATTCTTCTCACATGTTGAAGGAAGGAAAATGGTTCTAAATTTAAATGTCACAACAATAAATAGCTACTGCATTGGCGCTGCAACAGTGATTTGTTGCCACTCTTAAGCTGATGAATATCCTCACTTGCCAACAATCCAACAGCAACAAAACAACAAACGCCTTCAAGGCGTTACGAGACATTTTTCTCTCCAAATGCATGCGCTCCTCTCTAGATTTATATTTTGCATTTCACATGTTTGTTTGTAGCAAATGATTAAACGCCTGATTTGCCATGTAAAAAAAAAATATTAAAAGAAAAATACAAAATCTAAATATCAGCAAAACAACGAAACCAGCAGTAGCAGCACAAAAAAAAATAAAAAATAATTTAAAAAAAAAATGCGTTCAAGTTCAGCGCAGCATAACGCCCGAGAATTGTATATAAAATGTTCATTGAAGAAGTATGCAAGTATTAAAACAGCTTAGATAGCTGCATGCATATGCTTACAAATTCGTAATAATAAAACAAAAAATGCGGTGGGGAAGGGGTAAAGTGACGAGTTACGAGTGACGAGGGGTGGTGAGAGGAGATGGCAGGAAAACGACACAGCAAATAAAAAATCCAAAGTCATAAACTAAAGACTTTGTTTACAAATTTAATGTAGGCAACAATAGCAACAGAGCAGCAACAACAGTGGACAACATCTTCATCTTCAGCAGCCGCAGCAGCTGCAGCAGCAGTTGCTGCAACACCAGTCACCAGTACCAGTGAATGCTGGCAATGGTGGTGGCGTATGCCGGAAAACAAAATATACAACAACAAGCAATATGTAAAACACTACAAAAACAATATGCGCGCATTTAACCCAGTAAGCAAATTGCAGCGAAAAAAGACAAAGATTTAATTCTTGTCATTTTTTTGTTTTTGTTTGTATATTTTTTTTTTTTTTTTCCCCCAACTGAACTTAAATCTCAAATGTTTGGTTGAAAAATTCTTTTACTACAACAACAACAACAACAAAGTAGTAGAAGTATCTTTCTGTGTTTCTGTGTTTTGTATGCATGTGATAAATGCATATTTTTGCATAGATACGTAAAATCTGCACTACCTCCTCCGCCTCCTTCGCCTCCTCCTCCTCCTCCAGCCAACTTGCACCCTGGCGTATGCGTTCTGAGCGTATACATATTTGCAGTAATCGAAAGGCAGCAACTTAAAAGATGAGAGGTGCTGGTGACGGTGCTTAGCTGCCTGCTTCCACTTGAAGTCTTCCCTCTTACCATAACTAAGTCTTGTGCGAGAAGTCGCGCCACGCTACGCCACGCCACGCCGCGCCGCGCCGCGCGATATCTCTGCGCATGTGAAATTTGTACATATGTTTTACATGAATTTTAAATGATATGTTAAATAAAAATAAGCAGCCACAAGGCTTCCACGTTTTCTCTTCTTCATTCTTTTTCATCTTCTTCCTTTCGGTCTTACAATGCAGCAACCTCAGCTGGACCAAGAACAGCAACAGCAAACCAGAAGACAACAAAAAATCGGTCAAATTCACTAGAAACCTTGCGCTGGCGTTTCTTTTTGTTTTTCGCATTTTAATGTATGTAGTATGTATTCGCAAGACAAACAAAACAAAGCAAAACAAAACAAAAGAAAAACAAAATAATATTAAAAATAAATATTTAATTCTACATACTCGTTATACAGCGGCACAATGTGCCTGCTTCACTTTGCCCGGGTTATATTAGATCGAAAACTGCTGCCTTTTATTGGTTTACACTGAATTCTTGTACATGAACCAACGCAATACTGCAGGTGATAGAGATGTGTACTTTTGTTAAATAATTTTAGAGTACATAAATAAAATTGGCCACCAGGATCTTCTGCAGAATGAATTTCTTCTCTTGTTTCTTTTAATGGCACAACAGCCCATGGAGGGCCTAGGCCGAGCTAATAAACGAAAACTCTTGGTCGGTACGTACTCGTACATATTATGCTCAAGCTTGACTCATTCGTTATAACAGTTCATTATAATTAAGCCGAGCAAATATAAGTTCTCGATTCTGCAATAAGTTCAATATGTCCTTTAATTAGGGCCTCTCATAAAAATCTATGATCAAGCGAAAAATATGAGTCTTTTAAAGATTTCTGCAGAGAAAACTATAAATAGAAAAGTTTGAGAAGAATCTCAAAATGAGTTTATCAAAAATTAAAGACGAAGGAAAAAATCTCTGAAAACTTATATATGAAAAATCGGATGAAAAAAATCACACCTGAAATTTACGAAAAATTCAAAATTAATGATGATTAATTTTTGTGATTTTTCATATAAAGAATTTTCCAAAAATATCACAATAATCACGATGAGAACTGAGGAGGTGCAAAGTTTAAAGTCTAGAAATTTCTTATGAATTCTCTGAATGTGGTTGCAGTCCCCACGCGATTCCAGCATTACTGGCTGGGAGCACTTTGTAGCGACTTATTGGTCCACGTCGCTTGGAATACGGCCAAACAGTCGCTCGAATGGTTTACACTGAAACTGATTTTTGGAAAGAAATTTTAATGACTGACAAGGCAATTTCACACTCTCTGGCGCCGTTAACAAGCAAAATTGCCACATTTGGGGAACAACACAAGATCGATGAAACAACGTTGCATGACCGAAAAGTGACTACTTGGGCGAAACAGTTGATATCGGTGGATGTTGGCTCATTATGTCTGCCCACAAATACATATGTAAAAAGGTCTGAAAGGTTACTGATTTCAACAAGACGGTGCGCCATGCCACACTGCAAATCAAACAATACAATTTCTGCAACGAAAATCGCTGCAAAAAGAACACATTTTTCTTTGGTCAATAACGGCGGCCACTTGATTGATGTTGTATTCAAAAACTAGTCCAAATAAGTTGTATAGAACCAAATTAAATAACAAAACCTCATATATGCAAATCGGTTGTTTTTTTTAAGTTATTCAATATTCACATACCAACATAACAGATAGCGCACCCTGTACTTCTTACCAAATTTGTCCATCCGATAGTACTTAAACCTTTTCTTCACACCGCCTTTCAGGTATGCCGTGTAGTAGCTTCGACCGGGAAGTTGCTTGAAATCTTCTTTCACGTAGGTTTCATAATCAATTAAATAACAACCTTTAAAACGGAGCAGATAATTTAACAACAGCTTACGAGCTTGAGCTTTGGCACTTTTCCCCACCTCCGAGTTACGATTCAGCACTTTTTGGACGACGCAAGACTTTATTATCATTGGGTGATTATATTTTGTCAATATATGGTACGACTTCGCAACTTGAAATTTTCAGTCCAAATCTCTGAGATCGAATTTTTTTCCCAAAGAAGCTTTTACATTACGAGCTATAGCTTTAAACACAACTCCTTTTTTCCGTTCACTACCTCTTACATGGGTTGTCGATTGCTCCTTATTGAATTTTAGTGACGGGTGATTTTTTTAAGAGTTTGGATTTTGAAAATGAAAAAAAAATACAGAAATTTTACAAAAGTGAATGAAATTTTTATTTCGATTGATAAATCAATTTCTGCCATTTACTTTTTAAATATAATTTCACTTAAATGTTGTCCGTGCCTACGCTTCAAGTGGACCATTCTGAAGATCCAATTTTGGCACATTTTTCACTCATTTCGGCCTGAATCTCACCAATGACCAATGACGTGTTCAATGTTGGCTTCCAAAGCAGTAATCGTGTTTGGCTGGTCCCTATAGACAAGGGACTTGCCATAGGCTCACAAAAAATAGTTTAAATTGATCAAATCACACGATCTTGGAAGCCAATTGACTGCACCATTACGTAAGATTAACTGCTCACCAAATTCGCCTCTCAATTGATGCATGGTTTCGCGTGCAGTGTGCTATGTGGCACCGTCCTGTTAGAACTACATGTCGGCCGAGTCCAATTCTAACATTTTCGGCCAAAAAAAAGGTGTTATAATCGAACGGTACCTTTCTCATTGACCATAACGTTGCGGCCTTCATCGTCTTTGAAGAAGTACGGCCCAATGATGCCACCTGCCCATAAACCGCACCAAAAAGTGCATTTTTCGGAATGCATTGATAGCTGCTGAATTGCCTCGGGCTGGTCTTCACTCCAAATACGGCAATTCTGCTTATTCACGTATCCATTGAGCCAAAAATGAGCCTCGTCGCTAAATGGACGTAGCTTGCGAAACACTTTTTTCACAGCGCATGAATTTTGATAATAAATTTCAATAATTTGCAAACATTGTTCAGGCGTAAGTCTATTCATTATGAAATGTCAAACCAAACTGAGCATAAATCAAGTGACAGCTGTCAAAAAAACCAACTCCGAAAAAAGTATTGCCAGATTGAAAACCACACGTCTAAAAAAACACCCTTTATAACATTTCTAGTGAATCATTGGCCAATCTTCTGGATTGGCCAATTATCTTTTTACGAATTTCTCCTTCTTTCAAGTGGATTATTTGAATTACACAACACAACTGATTTTTAATAATAGAAATTTCTGCAAATTATAAAATACGAAATTTCGAAAATATTCATGGCCTCCTTACATGAAAATTTTTCGTTTAGAATTGTAAAAATTATTTCGTGAACAAGGCTTAGGTCCCGTATTAGAGACAAGCTCTTCAAACTACACAAGTTCACTTAATCCTTTTTGGAGCTTGGCATCAATGCTTAGTTTAACTTTTCGCAAGGCTGTCACAACTCAAAAAACCTACATATATGTATTTCAAGACAAACTCATTCAAGCTTTTAAATTTAAGTACCTGTCACTCCAGACAATTGGTAAGCACAAGTACGCTTCACACGTAAAGAGTTCATAAGATACGGAAATGATTTTTTACACAAGATAAAGCACTAACGCACTATAACGATTTTTCTATTTTTTATTAATAACAGTCTTGTAGCAAACTGAAATTTTGTTAGACCGTTGTTTCTTTACCACATGAGTAGAAGAGAGGTGAGGCCTACCAAAATATCTAGCAGTTCAAAAGTTCTAAACAAGAAATCTCAAATTGGCGTAATGAACGAACAAACAAACAAACAACTCTATTTATTTTCATATGCACAAATTCACACACACACACACACACATGCACACATAAAGAGATATAGATGTAGGTACATACATATATTGTACTTACCTATATGAAAATGTAAACGCAATAACCAACAACGAGATATAGTTGTTGTTGTAAAAATTTTTAAACTATGCAAAATTTATGCGAATGTAAAATATTTGCTCATGCGCATGCGCCTCGTTTACAATTCTACATACATAGACACCATACATATAGACGGACTCTAAACGTATTGTACCTACCTTATTTTATTGTTTTGGTTTTTGTGACTTAAATCACGACTTAAAAACTGAGCTTTTAAAAGAGACAACAAAAACAAAAACACCACCATCCACCCAAACCACAACAAGCCGAACAAGAAATATTTAGAGGTACAAAAAAACAATTGCGATAGAATCGATTGTAAAAGTCAAATGGGGGGACAACAAAACAAATCGGCGCTGCATCTATAATGAAGCTCAACCTAACCTTAACGCTAGCCACATACAAACATACGAATACATATGTATGTACTTACATATACATATACGTACTTCATGTATGTATGCTACTTGCTATTTTTGTACCTCAGTTTTTTAAACTTTTAGGTTTTATAAGTTCATTGTGATATTTTATGTTCGATAAGATTTTGGATAGTCTTTTTATTTTGGTTCTATTGAAGCTGTAACCAACTTTTATATTTTCTGTTTGGCATTTACGTGATTGTGAAAATGGTTGTCAAACACTTTATTATATAATTGTATATTCATGAGCAAGATCATGAAATTGACTGTATTCCACTCAGATCAGAAGAAATCTAGGTTAAGCTTTCATCCTCGAATTAGTCCTTATGCATACATTAAAAATGGATAGTTTACTTTATCTTGGTTTATCTTTCTTCTCCTTTTAATGGCACAACAGCCCATGGAGGTCCTAGGCTGACCTTTTCGCATCCACTAATTTCGTGCGTGTTATATTTGCACCTGAATGGAGGGACCTACAGTTTTATGCCGAATCCGAACGGCGGTCTGAAAAGCTTTTCATAGGCAATATTTAACTTTTGTATGTATGCTTTTGCCTAACAAGAGGTGGTTACTTTACTTACTTTTAATGGCACAACAGCCCATGGAGGGCCTAGGCCGAGCTTTTCGCATCCACTCATGTTGTGCGTGTTATATTTGTACATGAATGGAAGGGATCAACAAGAGGTGGTGCCGAGTAAAAAAATTTTTTTTTCTACTTTTTGACTTTGCTTGTGCCGTGATTCGAACCACGACATGTACTACCAACTACGCCACAACGATCATAAACTTGTAACCAACAATAAAAAAAACGGCTGTTTTTTAGATGTTAGATACTTCTGTTATTTTTTCATAGTCAAAAAAAATAATTGGTTAAAAAAATAATAAGATTATGCTTGAGTTGCAAAGAATACCAATGTATCAGCATTACATAAATATTATATTTTGTATAAAGCTCGTATAAATTATAAAATTCCCGAAAGCTTCAAGTGAAAACATAGCAGTTAGTAACCCTGTCTCATAGCTTGCAAAAACTCTAAATTTGTACTGATCTGAAAAAGTCTTCCATTTTCGGTTGATTTTTAAAACAATTTACTCTTAATTAAGGACGAAAATTATGAGCTACAGGATTTGTTAAAAATACATAAACATAACATATGAAGAAAACAACTCTACCGACTTTTTCGGTTTTTGGCCTATAACTTATAAAGGGTAAGGAATTTATATTTAGTGTCTTTAGAATAGTTGTAGCTAATATCTTTACGCACAACTTTGTAATATATGAAATATCGAGAAACCGACTCTAGATGGTGTGTTTTGTTTCTAGAGTCGGATTAAGTGTGCCTTTTTGCGGTTTTTGACTTATAACTTATAAAGGGTAAGGAATTTCTATTTAGTGTCTTTAGTATAGTTGTAGCTAATATCTTTACGCACAACTTTGTAATATATGAAATATCGAGAAACCGACTCTAGATGGTGTGTTTTGTTTCTAGAGTCGGATTAAGTGTGCCTTTTTGCGGTTTTTGACTTATAACTTATAAAGGGTAAGGAATTTCTATTTAGTGTCTTTAGTATAGTTGTAGCTAATATCTTTACGCACAACTTTGTAATATATGAAATATCAAAAAAACGACTCTAGATGGAGTTTTTTGTTCCTAGAGTCGGATTAAGTGTGCGTTTTTGCGGTTTTTGGCCTATAACTTATAAAGGGTAAGGAATTTCTATTTAGTGTCTTTAGTATAGTTGTAGCTAATATCTTTACGCACAACTTTGTAATATATGAAATATCAAAAAAACGACTCTAGATGGAGTTTTTTGTTCCTAGAGTCGGATTAAGTGTGCGTTTTTGCGGTTTTTGGCCTATAACTTATAAAGGGTAAGGAATTTCTATTTAGTGTCTTTAGTATAGTTGTAGCTAATATCTTTACGCACAACTTTGTGATATATGAAATATCAAGAAAACGACTCTAGGGGGTTTTTTGGTTCTAGAGTCAGATTAAGTGTGACTTTTTGCGGTTTTTGGCCTATAACTTATAAAGGGTAAGGAATTTCTATTTAGTGTCTTTAGTATAGTTGTAGCTAATATCTTTACGCACAACTTTGTGATATATGAAATATCAAGAAAACGACTCTAGAGGGTGTTTTTTGGTTCTAGAGTCAGATTAAGTGTGACTTTTTGCGGTTTTTGGCCTATAACTTATAAAGGGTAAGGAATTTCTATGTATTGTCTTTAGTATAGTTGTAGCTAATATCTTTACGCACAACTTTGTAATATATAAAATATCGAGAAAACGACTCTGGAGGGTGTTTTTTGGTTCTAGAGTCGGATTAAGTGTGCATTTTTGCGGTTTTTGGCTTATAACTTATAAAGGGTAAGTAATTTATATTTAGTGTCTTTAGAATAGTTGTAGCTAATATCTTTACGCACAACTTTGTAATATATGAAATATCGAGAAAACGACTCTAGAGGGTGTTTTTTGGTTCTAGAGTCAGATTAAGTGTGACTTTTTGCGGTTTTTGGCCTATAACTTATAAAGGGTAAGGAATTTATATTTAGTGTCTTTAGAATAGTTGTAGCTAATATCTTTACGCACAACTTTGTAACATATAAATAATCGAGAAAACGACTCTAGATGGTGTTTTTTATTTCTAGAGTCGGATCAAGTGTGCTTTTTTTCGGTTTTCGGCCTATAACTTATAAAGGGTAAGGAATTTCTATTTAGTGTCTTTAGTATAGTTGTAGCTAATATCTTTACGCACAACTTTGTGATATATGAAATATCAAGAAAACGACTCTAGAGGGTGTTTTTTGGTTCTAGAGTCAGATTAAGTGTGACTTTTTGCGGTTTTTGGCCTATAACTTATAAAGGGTAAGGAATTTCTATGCATTGTCTTTAGTATAGTTGTAGCTAATATCTTTACGCACAACTTTGTTATATATAAAATATCGAGAAAACGACTCTGGAGGGTGTTTTTTGGTTCTAGAGTCGGATTAAGTGTGCCCTTTTGCGGTTTTTGGCCTATAACTTATAAAGGGTAAGGAATTTCTATTTAGTGTCTTTAGTATAGTTGTAGCTATTATCTTTACGCACAACTTTGTAATATAAAAAATATCGAGAAAACGACTCTGGAGGGTGTTTTTTGGTTCTAGAGTCGGATTAAGTGTGCCCTTTTGCGGTTTTTGGCCTATAACTTATAAAGGGTAAGGAATTTCTATTTAGTGTCTTTAGTATAGTTGTAGCTAATATCTTTACGCACAACTTTGTAATATAAAAAATATCGAGAAAACGACCCTGGAGGGTGTTTTTTGTTTCTAGAGTCGGATTAAGTGTGCCTTTTTGCGGTTTTCGGCCTATAACTTATAAAGGGTAAGGAATTTCTATTTAGTGTCTTTAGTATAGTTGTAGCTAATATCTTTACGCACAACTTTGTAATATATAAAATATCGAGAAAACGATATCGAAATATCGAAACCGCAAAAACGCACACCTTATCCGACTCTAGAAACAAAAAACACCATCTAGAGTCGTTTTCTCGATATTTTATGTACTACAAAGTTGTGCGTAAAGATATTAGCTACAACTATACTAAAGACACTAAACAGAAATTCCTTACCCTTTATAAGTTATAGGCCAAAAACCGCAAAAAGGCACACTTAATCCGACTCTAGAAATAAAAAACACCATCTAAAGTAATTTTCTCGATATTTTATGTATTACAAAGTTGTGCGTAAAGATATTAGCTACAACTATACTAAAGACACTAAACAGAAATTCCTTACCCTTTATAAGTTATAGGCCAAAAACCGCAAAAGTGCACACTTAATCCGACTCTAGAAATAAAAAACACCATCTAAAGTAATTTTCTCGATATTTTATGTATTACAAAGTTGTGCGTAAAGATATTAGCTACAACTATACTAAAGACACTAAACAGAAATTCCTTACCCTTTATAAGTTATAGGCCAAAAACCGCAAAAAGGCACACTTAATCCGACTCTAGAAATAAAAAACACCATCTAAAGTAATTTTCTCGATATTTTATGTATTACAAAGTTGTGCGTAAAGATATTAGCTACAACTATACTAAAGACACTAAACAGAAATTCCTTACCCTTTATAAGTTATAGGCCAAAAACCGCAAAAAGGCACACTTAATCCGACTCTAGAAATAAAAAACACCATCTAAAGTAATTTTCTCGATATTTTATGTATTACAAAGTTGTGCGTAAAGATATTAGCTACAACTATACTAAAGACACTAAACAGAAATTCCTTACCCTTTATAAGTTATAGGCCAAAAACCGCAAAAAGGCACACTTAATCCGTCTCTAGAAATAAAAAACACCATCTAAAGTAATTTTCTCGATATTTTATGTATTACAAAGTTGTGCGTAAAGATATTAGCTACAACTATACTAAAGACACTAAACAGAAATTCCTTACCCTTTATAAGTTATAGGCCAAAAACCGCAAAAGGCCACACTTAATCCGACTCTAGAAACAAAAAGCACCATCTAGAGTCGTTTTCTCGAAAACGTAGCCGAAATCACAGATTATATAGGAAAAGTGCAATTGTTCTCAAATGGAAGGTATTATTTGAAAAGTATGAGATCGAGAAAGTAGGAAATCTAAAAAGAAAGTATAATTTATTTTATGTTGCTCTCTTACTTACTGTTCGACACTTTGTACCTATGTGGAAAATGAAATAACTAATAACCAAATGCCCAACAAATATAAATGTAGAAATAGACTCATGAGACAGCTAAAGTTACTTTATGTTTTCGTAAATATCACCACTCTAGCGCTAGCTACCGGGTCCACTCGATTTTGAACATGAGCTAAATTTATCGAAATGTACGTGTCTCGGCACCAGCGTCACCTACCGGGTTCTAAAAATAAATAAACCCTCTCGATGAGTAGAAATTTATTTGACAGCTAAACTTAACTACCTACAAAACTTTTCCAGGACCGTAACGAGCAAAACGAAAAAAAAAGAGTTCATTCAAAAATCGCATGGAAGAAAGCACTTTCAGTTTTTCCGGAATTCTCTGGGTAATTTTACCGACATTTTTTTCGTATCAGCTTGATTTGGACTATTTCTAACATTTACCATTTACATTTATCAAATCGGTCCAGCTGTTCTCAAGTGATGTAATCAACTACTCAAATCTCAGCGAAATAAGTACATACTTGTTAAATTTAATAGGTACTCACTCCGAATATTAGCAATATGGTATTACTTATCGCTTACAAGTATTTAGTGGCAATGATGTAATGACAACAATTTTGTAATTTAGGTGATGCCTACATTAAAATACCCGACTTATTTAGCAAAAATGTTTTTGCTATTTCTGTTTGTTGACTTTAAAGTGCACTTACATAAATATAAATTTTTTGTCCAAGCTGCTAAGGCAATGTTAAAGAGACTCAGCAGCAGAAGAAGAACACGATGAAAATATCAGCAGCGAAACATTGAAATGTGATGAAAGAAACAAATGAAAATAGAAATCAGATACAAAAATGCTTAAAGTAGCCAGCATTAGGAAACAAGATGGTAAAATCAGAAGATAGTAGAATTATCTGGATGCATACGAGAACACTGCTACCCTCTTTAGTCATTACATTTTTGTGTAAATACGAGTATGTATGTAGAAGAAAAAACAAAACAGAAATAAAAGTGATACTAAAAGGAATTCTTAACAGTATTTGCACATTGCCAAAAATAAAAGTAAAGAATACAATAGAAATACCTACAAAACAGAAAAAAAACGAGAAAAGAGACGAGATAAACCAAAACGAAAAAAAATCGTCCATACATAGTAAGTAGGTATCACATGAAAACCCCTTTCGCTTGCTGTTTTATCACTCATCATCGTCACCAAAATCACCGTCATCATCATCACCAACGTCCTCAACATTGGCAGTTTTGATCTGTGCTCACACACACTCACGCTGTGTGTTCAGCTTTCTCCACTACCATTACCACTTCAACTTCCACATTGCAAGTATGTTTGTGTGTTTGAGTGTGTATGTGCAGGTACACATTCATACATGAATAATGCATTACGACGCCGCGCCGCCACTCATTAAAACGCCCCTAAGCAAATACATAATGTTTATGGATGTGTGCTTGGTCACCCCCCTGTACGGGCACCAGTGCCCTCCAATATATTTACAGTAATGTGAAAAAAAACAGAATAACAGCTCGTGTAAGAGCTCATATAAAGGTTACCTGCTATCATACCAGCATCAGGGCATAACAGCCACTCATTCCTCCAAGATTATATTCGCCCCAAGCCCAGCAATTAAACTTTACAATTTTATTTGCAAAAGAACTTATTATCGATTTCAGTTAGATCGACAATGGGCTCCTGTGAATTCTATCAAGACTATTTTATTCTAACAATTACTTTCCTCCAATGATCAACATCGTTTCTAGCATTGAATTCAATATATTGGAGTTCGATTAATGGAATTACCATGGCGAAGAAACAGCAAACAAGGTTGCGTCAGCCCTTGATCATTTATGTTTGATTTGCATTTTCTTGAATATCCCCGAATTACTGATTTTACATAAATTAGAGTGGATCGCCATACAGAGACTTTTGTAACCCTCCACATAACATCTCTTTTTGACAAGAGGGGGTAATTACAAAATGCCTGACATTTTTCTGTGAAACCCCCCATTTTTACGTTTTTGAAATTTTTACATACTAAGTTTTGATCAGAACCACCCTCCGAAATAATTTTAAATTGAAGTCTAAGTTCAAAAATAGATTCCTTGGCTT
Source organism: Palloptera scutellata (assembly GCA_958295655.1). Classification (NCBI taxonomy): domain Eukaryota; kingdom Metazoa; phylum Arthropoda; class Insecta; order Diptera; family Pallopteridae; genus Palloptera; species Palloptera scutellata. The sequence goes on from OY282449.1 coordinate 145,002,205, forward strand.
AAGAAACCCTGGTACACAAAATTTCAACCAAAAAGATCAGTCCAGAACCTAAGAAAATTCAATTTCTCTCAAATTTACCAACTTTTGTTCGCGGTTCCCACAGAAATGATTTTAACATCATGATGACTAAGGCCAGAAATGAGTTCCCTGGCTTTACACCAAAAGGAATGCAAACCAAAAAGTGACCAAAAAGGTGAATCCATGTAGGGGTCTCCAGAACATAAGAAAACTAAACTTCTCTCAAATTTGACTAACTTTTGCTCGGCTTTCCCACAGAAATAATTTTAAGATCATGACTAAGGCCAGAAATGATTTCCGTGGCTTTACACCACAATGGATTACAAACGGAACAGTAACCAAAAAAGGTCAGTCCATATAGGGGTCTACAGAACGAGAGAAAATTCAACTTATCTCAAATTTTACTAACTTTTGCTCGGGCGCCCCACAAATTTTTAAGATAATGATTAAGGCCAGAAATAAGATCCCCGGCTTAAAAACCCATAGTACACAAAATTTCAACAAAATCGATCAGTCCATAGATGAAATTCCAGTATAAGAATTCGTATCGAATTTATATACTTATATAATTCGTATCGCATTTATATACTTTTACTCCAGAGACCCATCAGAAAAATGTTTAAGATCAAATGCCAAAAATACGTTATTGGGACCAAAAATCGCTGTTAAAAAAAATTCGATAAAGACGGTCAAATTTTTTGACACTTTCACAGTATTTTTGTGGAATAGTCAAATTATTTTTTTTTAAATTTTTACGTTTTTTTGGAGTTAAAATATTACTTTATGACCCCAAAGTCAAAACCATTTGATCTTTACCTACTTACTTACATTTTTTTTGAATTAGTGTATTCCAGCTAGAACAAATTGAGTATCTAGTGCGGCATAAACCATTTTTATTCAAAAATAAATGGAGGATGCAAAAATTAGTTATGGAATTATCGTACACGGTATATGTAAATGCAGGATATTATGGTTAGGTTTTCTTTTTATTTTTTAACTTGACATAAAATGGCATTAAAAGACCAGTCAGTGCGAGACATTCTCACGTTGAAGCCACCTCTCGTCAGTACGGATATTCCTCCCGGAACCACCGTTAGGTGTTACGTCGGAAGGCCGTCATGAGCGTAACGCTCAATCGTTAGTCATGGTTCTGTCCATATGAGTCCGGTTGCATCGTCAGTTGACCATTACTTCTTTTCTTCTTGCTTCTTCTTTTAATGGCATAACTGCCCAAGGAGGGCCTAGGCCCAACTTTTCGCATCCACTGATGTCTTCCGTGCTATATTTGTACATGAATGGAAGGGGTTGATGAGTACTGCCTCTATATATTCGGCATATTCCGCATTTCCGGTAATTATTTTGCTCTCGCCTTTACGCGCACATTCTGTGTTGTATAGCGTATTCATGACATTTGCAACAACCATTCATACTGTATTCCACTAGTCTCCAACTTGTCTCTGTTACTCCTGAAATAGTAAATGCTACCCGTTTTCCAGTTCCTCAGGGCAGCTCGGGCAATCCGAATTTTCCTCTCCGAAATTGAACTTATGTAGGTACTTCTTGAAACACCCATGGCCAGTTAGCAATTGCGTTATGTGATAATTCAATTCACCATGTTTGCATAAAAGTCCATCGACCCTTCTCGGATAACTCCCACTTTCGCTACCATTCCATATGATGCGCTGCGTCCCCTCTTTTTTTTGTTGGTATTTGGTCAAATTTGCCATATAACCGCTTCATTTTTTGTGCATCATGTAAGTCAATTAGCACCATACTTGCGATGATGCAAATAGCTTCGTCCGATACCGTGCGACACGCACTGGCTACCCTCATGGCGCTGAGTCTATGTGTTGCGCAGACATCTTTTCCGGCATACAGGATTACGAAAGTGGTAACTGTTGAAAGCAGCCTACGTCTATCCCCCCGTGTGCCTCCGATGTTCTCCTTAGTACGCTGTTTACTCTGGTTGCCTTTTCATTAGCGTCTTTCAGATGCTCTTTGAATGTCATTCTGGTGTCCATAACTAATCCTAATGAGATGGTCTCCAACCGTGATGACCAGCTGTACACGCGCCTTACTAGTGCTCAGTAGTACGACTTCGGTCTTCTGCACTGCCCACTCCAACTTCGAGCTATTCAGCCATCTTCTTACCTTTGAGATGGCATCAGCCTGTAGCGAGTCCAGATGTTTAGCTACTGCCACTATCGCGAGTGTCGTCAGCATAGCAAATAATCGTGGTATCCTCGAGGAGTTCCAGTTTAAGGATGCCGTCATACATTGCATTGGTCCGAGCACTGAATGCTGCAGAACCGCTCCTTTAATCTGGAACCGCTTCACGCCGTCATCGATATCATACACCAATACACTGTTTTCGAAGTAGTTCGAACTGATATTAGTTGCAATAAGTACTCCGGTACTTCAAACTCTTTTAATGCACTCATTATCTGAGGTTAGGTTAGGTTAAGTTAGAGTGGCTCCCTATACACTTATGCCAGGGCAGCTCATATAATAGCATTTTATGAAGAAGATTTTTTTGAAATTGTTTGCTGGGATATTATTGAATTTTATGTTGTGTTTGTGTGAGTATGAGGGGGGCATCTTAGCCTGCAGGGGTATGCGCGTCAACGGAAATTACAACAATTTTTATATCTTTTATTTTTGGCAACGTCTTTTTCTTTTCTTTTTTTGTTTTCGGCAATTTTTATACAAGAATTTGCTATTTTTTATTTTACTATTTGCTTCATTTCTTGTGCTGATTTCTTTTTTTACATACATACATACATTTTTTAGACAACAGCGACAGCATCACTAAGTTTGATACCATAGACTCGTACGTGTGGGCATAATGTCCATGCCCATATTCGCTTTCTCTCCCTCCCTCCCTCCTTCAGTTAGGCAACAACAGAAACTAGGTGCATTTTTGTCATTGTTTGAAAATAATTAACACGAGTAGATATTTTCCATGCTGCCGTTGCTCCTGCGATTGCTTCTTCATGCTTCACACCGTCTCGCGCCCTGTTCATCATCTGGTTATGGATGAATTTCACTTTTGGGGTTTCGTGTTGTCCTATCAGAGAAGGAAAATGAATAAAACAAAGGAGCACATCAAAATACTTAGGAAACATCAACCAACATCAACATAAGAAAGATGCGCTTACTCTTCACGTTGAACAGCAGCAGGATTTTTCTACGCTCTGAAGGACAATGTTGATGCTGACGACGGACGTTGTTGTTGTTGTTGCTGCTGCTGCTGATGATGAGTGATTGCTGAGTTGTCAACATTTTTTATATTTATAAATGCATGCATAAGTATTATAAATTTTAATACCCTTTTTCGTCATTTTTGGTGTGGAGCTTCTACATAAATGATTCATGTCCGTCTGTGTTCGTCGTCTTGTATTATTTGTGTATAATTTGTTAAAACAAAAAGATTTTCGGTTGTTGTTGTTTTGTTGTTAAATTATATAGTAAAACCAATTTCTATCTTTAGTTGTTGTATTTTTGTGTTATTTTTATTGTTAACATTATTTTCTTAAGGGAAACCTATTAAATTATTAGTTTAATAAGTTTTTATATACAGCTCTAATCGCTCCCCCTACACGAGGGGATGTAGCTCAGTGGTAGAGCGCTCGCTTTGCATGTGAGAGGCCCCGGGTTCAATCCCCGGCATCTCCAGTAAATTTTTTTTTGTTGCTTTTATTCTTATAGTTTCAATAGCAATGCAAATTTGAATAGTTGTTTCTCGTTTTCTTTAATTGTAGTATCTTTAGGTGCTTTAGTTTTTATACATACAAAAGAACAGTGTTGGCAAATCTATTACTTAACAAAAAAAATTATTACATTGGCATCGGCTATTACCAAAGTAAGTAGTAAAACGTGTGTACCCTATTTATGGGGAGTTTTTGATTGCATACTTTTAGGGCTGCCAACAAATTAAGGTTAAAGCAACAATTTTGTTGTGTGCCTTCAAATTAATTAATTTATTTGACTACAAAATATTTAATTTAATTTATCAATAGCTGTTATCTAAGATGAAATGAGGGAAAAGGGACTAGCAAAGAACTTTCTTCAACTGATTGCCAGCAAGTCGAGCATCTCAAATCGTTGTTCATAATACTTATTTAAATAGCAAACATTGGATAACGAAAATTACTTCTCCTATAACTTAATCCTGATTTGTAGTATGATCGCCCTTTCTAGAAACGCTTTCTACCACCCTATTACTAGAATTTCAATTATTATCTTCTGACATGCCATATGACATTGTTGTTTGAACAAGTGTGAGTATGTAAATTCTTCAAATTGTTAAGAAGCAGTAAACTAAAGCATAACCACAGGATGGAGTGGTAATACAATTTTAAGAGTGCTGCCCAAAAGTATGCTTTAATTTTAATATGATGCAGTTTTTATGGATACTACCTACTACATACAGAATCTTCAATGATCGTTGAACCTACAATTACAACAACAATAAATACTAACGGCACATACAAACGTAAATAAAAAAAAACTGATTACGTACACTCAGAAAAATTTTGCATGCATAGAAATAATTTAATACAGACGTTTTTATTTTTTCGAGTGAAAACATTTTTTTATGCATGTTTATTAAAAATATTATTACTTTACTTACTTACTTACTTAACTGGCACTACAACCGATGATCGGTCTTAGCCGCCTCTATGAAGCTTCGCCAGTCGCCTCTGATAAGGCCAAGTGCAGTCAGGTTGCCCTGCACCTGGTCTTTCCAACGGAGATTAGGACGTTATCTTCTGCGTGTTCCTCCACCGTGGTTCGAATAAAACACACTTCTAGCCGGAGCGCTTTCTTCCATTCGCTCAATATGACCCAGCCAGCAAAGCTGCTGGATTTTTATACGCTTGACTATGTCAGTGTCGGCGTACAGCTCATACAGCACATCGTTCCAGCTTATTCGATACACGTCGTCCACACATACTGGACCGTAGATCTTACGGAGTATCTTCCTCTCGAACGTTTTTCATAGCCTCTTATCATTGATGGTCAATGTCCACGTCTCTGCGCCATACATTAGGACGGGAAGGTTGAGGGACTTATAGAGCGTTATTTTCGTCGGTCGAGCGAGGGCTCTACTTCTCAATTGCCTACTAAGCCCGTAGTAACACCTGTTGGCAAGAGTTAGTCTCCGCTTGATCTCAAGGTTAACATTACTGTTGGTGTTTATGCTGGATCCTAGATATACGACATCCTTGACGACTTCAAAAGTATAGTTGTCAACAGTGGCATTTATATATTATTGCTTTACCTACGACTTATTTCATGATGATTTCAAATATATAAAAATATTTCGGTGTAGCGATATTCTTTATTTTTTCTCTGAATTGGTTTCGAAAGAACTTCTATAAGTTCTTTCTAGTCCAAAACAGAGACATACGGGGTACCTATTAAGTGACTTTCGTATAGGTGTATAGATTTCAGATCTAACCGGCATTTGGCCGGATTGGCTCTAGTTAAGGAGAAATCCGTATTTAAATTTTGCTTAATAAAGTCAGGTTTGCAGCTAAAGAATAAAGACACTTACATGTGTATAGGCCCTAAACCGATTGGAATATGTATTTACGGTCTTCGGCAAAGTTGTAGCTATGATTATGGCCAACAAATTTGCTAAACACACTAACACAAAAAAGAATACATTCAAACAGTGTTTTCGACTAAAATGTCGAGAAAACTCAACTATAAGTAATTTTGCTTTAATATCTCAAGAAATAAACATAAAAATTCTTTTCCCACAATTGAATATGAAAATTAAACCTACAACTATGAATTTAACTTAAATTTTAATGCAAATTGAAAAAACTTTGAACAATAAAACATATTTTCTATTGTTTATTCTGTATTCTCTTCATCTTGTTCTTGCTGCAAGTTCCAGCAAATGTCTCATAGGAGAGCGTCAAGATTTTTGCCACTGTACCAGTGCTCAAGTCTTTGCCGTCACTTGATGAAAACATTCACCATACTCATCGGATTCGGCTGGTGTCTGTTCGGCGAATTTGTCCATATGGAAAGCATCAAGCATGTTTTGAATGTCTGTGTGCCAATTTTCTTCATCAAGCGGCGAATATCAGGTCCATTGAGAATGCCTGTGATAGAATTATTCGAAAATATATGGTGCTGGAGCTATAACGAATGCATGGTTTTACCTTCTTTTATTTTCATTCCGCTCAATCTTGGGAAAATTCGGGTCAATTCATCGAATGCATTGCCTTCAGAATTCAGCGACTTTATAAAATTTTTAACTATTCCAAGTTTTATATGGAGCGGTGGCAACAAAACTTTTTCGATCAGCACAAGTGGAACCTCAACGATTTGAAGCCTGTATCTCTTAGAGCTAGTGGCTTGGGATTGTGTGAAAGTAGTCATTGAAAATGTACTTGGAATCCATCGTAACAAAAATTGGTGTATACACATTCAAAGAAGATAAGCTTGCAAGAAGTCCCAGCCTCTCGTTAACAAAAACCATTAGTGAATGATGGGCGCCACAGCTTGAACGAGGTGACGCTAGTCGTAAAAGATACTAGGATCTATGCTAAAGAGTCATAAATACTATCCTTTGTTCATCGGATTTAATCCTTTGTCAATCGGCGGTAACAATGCGGCATTCCAACGGCACAACTCGCTGGTGCCTGTACACCCCCAGGTGTAATTTTATATACTCCACACTCCAAATTCTCTTTTAGGTTAGGTTAGGTTAAGCTACTTGTTTTGCCATGAAAGTTCGCGTTTTTCATTTATTTAAAAAAAAAATTTTTTTCAAATTAAAATATGAAGGCATTATGCGATTTACATCATCAAGAAATCAAATCGAAGGTAATTGAAGGAAAATATAAATTAATGTACCTCTTAATGAATATCTTAATTTTTAAGCCGCCAGAGGGCGGGCAAATCACCATAATAGGATACATTTATATGGCAGCTATAAGAATGAATCATTGGGTTGCATTTAAATTTGACCATATTATTATCAATACCACATAATTTGTAATAAAAAATTGCTAGATAATCCTCCCTTAAAACGTTCTCTTTTAACAGACAATCAAAATATATGTTTGAAGGTTACTTCTTTAGCATCGTTTTTATACCAGAGGGTAAAAGATGATCGTGGCAAAAAAGGAAATTGTCATGGAAATAAAGGGCAGCACATACGTATGTATCCACATGTATCAACGAGTATGAATCAAACTCGATTGATAGAGGGCGCTGATTCAGGTATGATTGAAACTTGTTTGATAGAAAGCGCTGAGTATGAATTATAATCGATTGATCAGTTTCTAGTAAAGAAAGCTGAAAGAATGAGCGCGAGTATAGACTGAAAAAAACAAACGCGGGGCACAAATAAATGACGATTGCGTTACGATAAAATCTCCAGCAAAAACTGCGACTGAGAGACATCGTGAATGTAAAAATGTTGGCTCGACAAAATTCAGATTATGCTATTGTGAAAAAAGACCCCGAAAACCAGCACCGGGAGATCGCGAGAGTGTCGACCTCGCAAGCAATTTGAAACACAAAAAAAATTCAAATTTCATTGAAAAACAACTCGTAAAGACTAATGCTCCGCAGACAGAATGAGAAAAGAGTAGAGCAGTGTCATTGAGTACGGATGAGGGTGCTCAGATTATATAGCAGTCATTGAGGTGGCTAGGTGGCTTCTCAACGAAAGAGAAGGGCAGGAAGATTTAAGTACTTGAAAATCTATGGAAAGAAAACAATTCGCATCAGCACAACAAAACATAGAAGAGATTTGTCAACTTTCTAGTCAACCTCATTACATTCGCGAGTTCCCAGACTGGCAAGTGGCAAATTTTCCACCCATTAAGATCGTACAACCTGAATATTTTGATTGTGATGAGAAAAAAAAAATATTCAGTTCATAAACAATCAAGTTTCAGAGAACAACATTTTTTTTTCGTTCTTAAAAATGTCGAATTTTGTGCCTACAAACTACGATATGTGGACATCATTGATTTTCTGTTTCCAATTGAAGAAATCCGCTTTGGAATCTCATCGAGTGCTTGTGGAAGCTTACGGCAGGCACACTTTAGTCACAAAAGAGTGCAACGAGTGGTTCAATAAGTTTAAAAGTGGCGATTTTTATGTGAGAAACGAAGAACGTGGAGGACCACCGAGAAAGTTTGAAGATGTCGGATGCCGAATTGCAAGCTTTACTCGATGAGGATAATGGTCAAATGCAAGAACAATGCATTTCTCAACGTTTAAAAGCCATGGGATTGGTTTTGAAGGTGGGAAGATGGGGGTCGCATGAATTGACTGAAAGAGAGCAAGCAAATCGAAAAACCATCTGTGAAATGTTGCTCGCCAGGTTTTGTACCTAGAAAGTCATATCTTCATCGAATTGTTACTGGTGATGAAAAATGGATATATTTCGAGAATCTCAAATGCATACGATCATATTTTAAGCCTGGTACAATCAATCGAAAAGAAGACAATGCTCTGTGTTTTCTGGGATCAGCGAGGTGTTATCTGGTTTGACCTTCGGAAACCAGGTGAAACAGTTACTGGTCAACGCTACGAACAACAATTGGCTGATTTGAACCGAGCTTTGCGCCAAAAACGTCCAGAATATCAAGCTAGACAACACAAAGTGATTTTTCTTGACCATCACATCGAACAAAACAGACTCGGGAATTGGTAGATTCTTACAGCTGGAAAGCCCTCCCCCAAGCGGCTTATTCACCAGACTTGACTCCATTTGACTACCACTTATTTTCATCAATGGGGCACACACTTGCTGAGCAGCGCTTCGATTCGTACGAAAATGTGAAAAAAATGGCTCGATGACTGGTTTAACTCAAAAAACGAACAGTTTTTTTGGCGAGGCATTCACAAATTGCCAGAGAGATGGGAAAAATATGTAGCTAGCAATGACCATTACTTTGGAGATTGAATATATAACCATTTTTCTTAAATAACCGTGTATTTTCTTAAAAAAATACTTGTACACCTGGTATTTTGTTCTTGGAAAATCATAAATGATGTGTGGTAGTCCAGGATTATATTCTACAAATCGCTAAAACTTGTAAAAAAAACTGAAGTGATTCACACTATGGTAAGTTCCATACTTCACATTACTTCGACGCTGTGTTGTGAATGAGTCAATAAAAAGAAAAATTTTAAAAACAATTGATGGCTAGTTAAATTTAGATACAGCTCTTAACCTGATGACCTTGGCCAATGTGTAGCAGCTACCTTTTGTTCCCTTACAATCTTCGCTCACAACTCTCATGTCTTCGTTCTCACTCACACCCAAGCACATGATCTGTTAAATGGTAGTTATGAGTGACCGAGATCATCGGAGTGACCTACACTAAGCCTTTAATCTTACACTAATCATAAATTACCTTTGTAAATGCGCTGCAATTATTCGAAAGCTTAACTTAGCCATACAAACATAAAAAATTAAATAATATGTAATAAATCTCAAAAATGTTGCTTTAAACGATACTTTGTTCTCTAACATTTTAATAATAATTAGTTAATACTAAGTTTATTATTCCTTTTCCTCATAACAATTATTGCAATAGCTCTAGAATTTTTCGCTATTTCACAACATTTACAAATTAAATAATATGCAAAGCAGCAAGTCAAATAGTCAGTCAGTCGGTCAGTTAGCCAGCCGGAAAGATATTCATTTAAGATACCTAACCTAAGTATAGTAAGTAGATTCACTGATAGGCAAATAGACTAATGAGCTTCTAATGGAAGCTTCACTAGCGCGAGTTTCACACATGAGCGCGCACACTTCAAATTATAAACTTGATCGCAATTCGAATTGATAATTAAATTACTTTAAATATCAAATGAATATGCCTGAAGTTTCAAATGAAATGTTAATGCTGTTAATAATACTTTAATTAGATATGACTTTAAAGATTTTTATGCCATAATTGACCTACCAAAAAAAACAACCAAAAAAAAACAAAATCTAACAAATCTTCTCAAATCTGCAAAACTAAAAACAAAAACTCGTTTAATGGCTAAACATTATAAAAATACCATACAAAAAATTAATTAATTTAGATGTAAAAAAAAAAAATATTTAACAGCCAACGCAATGTCAGAAATTATGCAGAAAAAGCAAATAAAAAGCCAAGTAGCAGCAACAGCAGTAGGAAAAGAAGGAGTATTAAAAATGAACTAAGTAGCAACATTTTTAAGCTAATCATTGAACGAATTCGTTAAAGGTTAAAGAGTGCTGGCAATGCAGCATTATAAATGAACTTCAATTGAAGGACACATTTTGCAAATGATATCTTTCTTATTCCCAAAACTATCAATATAACATACGAAGCTTTGTGTTTTTAGTTAGCCTTTCGAAAAACTGCTTTTTCTTTTCGAAAAGAGGATCTAACTACGGAATTCTGACCTCAGATGAGGTCATTGACTCAAAATACCAGACTATATAAAATTTTAATCACTAACAACTAACTAATATATCACTAACAGAAAACAAAAGGTGATCTTCCGAAATGTCGTAACAAAAAGCATTGCTGTTTATTCCGGGCTTCCGAAAACAAAAATTTATCTTCCGAAATACCGTATCAAAAAACATTGCTGTTAATTCCGGTGTTCTTCACAGTAGCTAGTATCTGGAACCTTTATTATTTCTTCTGTTCATTAATGATTGGCCATCTGTAAGTCGAAATTGTTACATCATAATGTATGCTGATGATTTAAAGTTGTTCTAATCTTATAACTCTGTAATCCGAGAAAAACTTCTGCAAGAAGATCTTGATAATTTTTCAAAATGGTGACGATTAAATTTAATGATACTTAATCTTGATAAATGTAAGTTGATGGCATTTACGCGGAGGCAACCTATGCTTGCTAAATACTCTTTAAAGGGTCACACTCTGAATAATGTATTGATATTTGTTGATTTGGGTGTGACCATAGAATGCAAATTAAGTTTTAACTTGCATATCAACTCGAGTGTGAACAAAACTAAAAATTCGTTAGGGTTTATTAAACGCTTTAAACGCTGGTCAAAGGAGTTTAACGACCCTTATACAATAAAAACGCTAATCCCTTCACTTGTTCGACCATTTCTGGAGTATGCATCTCCTGTCTGGAATTCTCAATATAATTTGTACATTTCTAAAACAAAATTAACATTGTCAAACATACTATTCTCTTCACAATATAAGAAATAACAAAAACAATTAAGGAGTTAACGAAAATTTTAAAAAAGCACCTGTGTTAGATAAAATAATACCAAAAATGGTTCCTAAACTTCCCCAGATAGCAGTCAAACATCTTCAGCATATCATGAGTGGTATATTAACATTAAATTATTTTCCACTTGTTTCGAAAATCTCTGAAATAATGATGATCCTTAAACCTGGCAAAGATCCTACAATTGTAAATTCATACAGATCAATAAGTTTGCTATCAGTTCTCTCGAAACTTTTTGAAAAACTACTTGTTGGAAGAATACAATCAGCCCCCGATAGCAATAAAGTACTACCTTTGAGCGTGGCACCATAGAGCGTGGAACCACAGAGCAAGTCCACAGAACCGTGGCACAAATAAAAAATAACTTTAAAAAAAAAAAATATTGCACTGCAGTTTTCTTAGACGTAGCCCAGGCAGTTGATAAATTATGGCACGATGGATTATTGTACAAAATACAAACACTGCTTCCGCAAATACTTTAAAGCTACTTATCTTACAAAAAGAAAATTCATTGTCAAGCACAAGTCATTTACATCGCGTTGCTATGAAATATAAGCAGGCGTGCCACAGGGGAGTGTGCTTGGGCCCCTTCTTTATCTCGTGTTCATAGCAGATCTGCCTACAAGCAGGGAACTATTAACATAAACTTTCGCTGAGGACACTGCAATAAGCGCACATACAATTGCAAGTAAAGCAACAGAAAATCTTCAAGCGCACATCTAGCAATGGCTGCAAACATGGTGAAGTGACATGGTACACAAGTGATATTCACTCTTAGAAAAGGGAACTGTTCTCCCATTAGAATTACTTACATTAGAATTACTTAAATGGCACAACAGCCCATGGCAGGCCTAGGCCGAGCTTTTCGCATCCACTCATGTTGTGGACACGCATTGTGTTTGTACATGAATGGAAGGTCCTACAGTTTGATGCCGGATCCGAGCGAAGTGAAAAGCTTTTCATAGCAATTTTTACTCTTGTAGGTTTGCCATTGCCTGCCAAGTGCCAAGAGGTGGTGCCGTGTAGAAAAATTATTTTTTCTACTTTTTGATTTTGCCTGTGCCGAAATTCGAACCCCGGACACTCTACACAGCAGTCCAACGCACTACCACTACGCCACAGCGACCACCATTAGAATTAATAACAAAAATATCCGAAAGAAACCTGAAGACAATTACTTAGGGGTACATCTTGACAAGCGGTTGACGTGGCAAAAACATTTTCCAACGAAACGTACTCATGCTAAACTTAAAGTAGACAACATGAATTGGCTTTTACGAAGCAATTCAAAGTTGTCGCTCGAAAATAAAGTACTCCCATTTAAGACGACCATTAAACCAATATGGAACTATGGTATCGAACTGTGGGGTACTTCATCCAGTTCCAACACAGATAAGATTCGAAAGCTTCAATCTAAAATACTAAGAACCTTGGTACTTAAAAAATACCAACATTCACAAGGATCTTGAAGTTACTAGCGAAAAAAAATATGTTGTTGTATAAAACTTGATTGTTTATGAACCGAATATTGACAGAACTAAATGCGAAGAAATGGCGCTATTGATTTGGTTTGACAGAGCGTATAGTTTTACCTAGCGACACAGAGATGTCATTTCCGGTTTCATACTTTCATAAAGAAGATATTGTGTAATTCTGTCAAAATTATGCTATAAGACTAAAGGTGCACCCAAATAAATTACTTAAAAATCTGCTGCAAAGAAAATACACTAAACGATTGCAAAAAAAAGTCACCACTGATATTGGAATACTAAGTACATACCTATGTATAATTGCTAAAAACTACCAACCTAAACTAACCAAAACATTGAAATAATGATATAAACAAAAAAATTAAATTTAATTATTGTGTAAATTACCATAAGAAATATTTTGTGCAATGGCAAGAAATATTTTAAATATTAGATTTAAGATTTGTAAACTTATTGTTATTTTCCAAATAGTAAAGATTCAATACTAAACAATCAACTTTGAAACGAACAAAAATTCTACTAAAGTGAAATTGAGTCGGTTCAAAAACAATTTCTTAATTTTGCACTAAGGGGTTTTTGTTGGAATCCTCTTCTGAATCTTCCACCGTATCGATTAAAACTTACCATACTGTAAAATGTGATGTTACCTTTGAATGCAATTTTTTAGCATACTTTAAGATATAGCTCCTTACTGGGTCATTTCAGTTTCGATTCTTCGGCACGTATTTACGAGAATCGAAGTAGTGAAATCTTTTAAATGCAGAGGTTACTGAAGGTCAGGAAATTGATTTAGATCTTTTAATAATTATATCTTCACTTCTTCTAAGATCTGCCTATGATTTAAATTCTTCACAAATAGAAACAAGAAGAATACTAGAATTTGGTAAAAATGCTTGCTTAATGTGGTCGCATTTGCTTCTGATGCCTGGATTCAGCGTATGCAGTGTGAAAAATCACATTAAAATTGTTAAAGTCAATATAATCGGAGAAGGAATACATATTTACTTATATAATATACGGCATTTTTTTTTTTTTGTCTTTCAGATGTTTTACTAGAAACTGGTGGGCAGCGCCCTCTATCAATCGTATATGAATCCTACTTTACTTTACATTACTTTTAATGGCACAACAGCCCATGGAGGGCCTAGGCCAAGCGTTTCGCATCCACTCATGTTGTGCGTGTTATATTTGTACATGAATGGAATATGAATCATACTTGATTGATAAATATAGGGCGCATAACACATAATTTTTCATACGCTACATTCACGTTTTTTTTCACTCTAAACTCGCTTATTCTTTCAGCTTTAGAAATTTCTAACAATTTTAGTTAGAAACTGATCAATTGAGTATGATTCATACTCAGCGCCTTTTATCAATCAAGATTAAATCATACACGAATTAGCGCAGTCTATCAATCGAGTTTGATTCATACTCGTGATTCCATGTGGATGCTGCCCATCATTTATGTGTATATACCATACTCATCATCGCATTCCTCATTTTTTTCATAATTGTTTTTAAAGGCAATAACAATGGTCATTGTTGTCTCCGTGTGGAAGGGCGGATATTTACTTATCCGTGGGTTCGGAATGAATTATCCATTTTAAATTTTTTTTTATATTCCAGTTTTTGAATATGCTCATTTTCATATCTTAGTTTTAGCTTCTGTATTGATGGATATTCTTTGAATAAACTTTGGGTCGTAGTAAAAATATTGCCCTATCAATGCGAGCCAGAAGTAGATACAGGGTGTTTTTTTTAGAAGTGTAGTTTTCAAGAAGAAATAAAACGCATATAACTTAATGTTATGGCCAAGAATTTAACTTTATTATAAAGATAAGGATTTGCCATTATGTTTTACGGGTAAGTGGCCGCCGCGGCTGGTTCGAATAAATTCCAGCCGATAGGCCCACTTTTTGCAGCAATTGGGGCCGTATGTCAGTAATAACGCACCGAATATTCTCTTCCAAGGCGTCAATCGTCTCGGGCTTATCTTCGTAGACAAGCGACTTCACATAACCCCACAAAAAATAGTCCAGCGGTGTTAAATCGCTCGATCTTGGAGGCCACGCCACAGGCCCACGACGCGAGATAATGCGCTCACCAAAAGTTTTTTTCAATAAATTGATTGTTTCGTTGTATGGCTGTATGGCATGTAGCGCCGTCTTGTTGGAAACAAAGGTCGTCCACATTAACATCCTCACTCCAAATGCGACAATTTTGCTTATTAACGTACCCATTCAACCAAAAGTGAGCTTCATGGCTGAACAAAATTTTTTTGTGAAAGTCGCGCGAACCGAACCATTATTTTGGTAATAAATTTGCACGATTTGCAAACGTTGTTCAGGAGTAAGTCTATTTATATGAAATGGCAAACCAAACTGAGCATAAATCAAGTGACAGCTGTCAAAAAGACCAACTCCGAAAAAAGTATTGGCAGATTGAAAACCACACTTCTATAAAAAAAACACTCTATGAGATTTATATAATTTTACATTAAATAATCAATTTATCAAATTTTTCTCATAAATTAAATAATTGAAAAATTAGCTTGGAAGCATTGTTTAAATTTTTAAAGATTAATTCCTATAGAAGTTAACTAAAGTAGAATTATTTTGAACGTTATGATTATAGTATAAGTAGAATTATGATTTTCAAAAATAGTACACTGAAAACATTCAATTAATATAAAATTTAATCAATTTTTTTTTAATAATATTTGACACAATACTTTTAAAGTCGTTGACATTTCGAACAAATTTGCATATTCATAATAGATCAATTTAAGAATATGTTGTAATATCAAACCATATTTCAGTTGATTGTGATCATTTATAATGTTTTAATATTTTATATAAATGTGCATTTTTTTTAACATCACTTAATCACTAATAAAATTCACACTCTTGTGTTTTATGTTATACATTTTATTATTATCTAAAATGAATATGAACATTAACATTTTGATTGATGAATCAACATTAACGACTTAAAAGATATATTAAGTATACAAAATCATAAAATATGTACGCGAATTATAAAAAGTCAATAAAAATTATACATTGATACTTTGAAATAAAAGCATCAAGAACTGAGGAGGCGAATTTTAAGCTGTCAAGTGATTAGGAATGAATACTAATACATAATTTCGTATGTATTGGTGTTTTTTTTTAAAGAAAAACTTAAATTTCTGAGTGAACAATTAAAAAATGTGAGAGTTTAAAAAGTCACGCGTGAAGTGAAACTTATCACCACCAAATTGTTTTACTTCTATACTTATCAATCTACTTATTACGTTTTCAATGCTTCCTCACGTCCTCTTCCTCACGTCCTCTTATTTCTAAAGGTATTCTGCTTGAGTCACTGCAATGAAAAACCGTAAAAGCAACTTTGTTGAAAAAATCAACTCTCAAAAGTAATAATTTCAACGTACAATTCTTATACGAAACTCCTTTTGTTCCTTTTGAATATGAGAGAGAGTATTATAGAGTTCATGAACAGGCAGTGAGAGAACCGGTATTGTAATAATAAAAAAATTACATAATTTTTTAAGGCTCATTTGTAATAAAAATAACAAACGAGGGTAGATCAATAAATACCCGTGTGTGAAGACAGGTGGCGTTGCTGAGGGAAGTTGGCATTACCGTCGAGTACTGCCATCTGTCACACGACACCGCACTAAATTTCTAACTGATTCATAGGTTAGTTTCTATTTGGCAGTCATTAGTATCACACGTGTTTCGTGTTTCGCAATAAAATGGAAAAAGTACAATATCGATCTGTAATTCGCTTTTTATTTTTGGATGGAAAAACATGCGAAGAAATAAAAGCGAAGTTGGATGATGTCTATGGAGACCCTTCACCATCTATGACAAACGTAAGATATTGGTTCAACGAATTTAAACGTGGTCGTACATCTGTTTTTGATGAGGAGCGCCCATTCAGACGTGGTTACCGAGGAAATCGTTGAAAAGGTCGGCGACATGATTCTTGCTGATCGCCGAACGAAACTGTGCAAAATAGCAGAGGCCGTAGGAGTGTCGTACGAAACGGTAATTAATATTTTACATGATATGTTAAGCATGAGAAAGGTGTCGGCCCGATAAGTGCCGCGATTGCTTACGGTGGACAACAAGCGGAAACGGAATTGTCGCGGCCAAATTGCATGAATTTGGTCGCTGTGGCGTAGTGGTAATGCGTTGCACTGCTACGCAGAGTGTCCGGGGTTCGAATCTCGGCACAGCAAAAGTATAAAAAAATAATTATTCTACACCTCACCACCTCTTGGCAGGCAATGGCAAACCTATAAGAGTAAAAATTACTATGAAAACCTCTTCACTTCGCCGTTCGGATTCGATATTAAACTGTAGGTCCCTTCCATTCGTGTACAAATATAACACGCACAACATAAGTGGATGCGAAAAGCTCGGCCTAGGCCCTCCATGGGCTGTTGTGCCATTAAAAGTAAGTTAAGTAAGTAAGTAAATTGCATGAATTCAACTACGAATTGCTGCCGCACCCACCGTACTCGCCCGACTTGGCTCCCTGCTGCTTCTTTCTGTTCCCCAACATGAAAACGTGGCTCGGGGAAAAAAAATTCAGCTCAAGCGCGGAGGTTATCGTCGAGACAGGAGCGTATTTTGAAGAATTTGACAAATCGTATTTTTTGGAGGGGTTAAAGAAATGGCAGAAACGTTGGGAAAAGTGTATTGTACTAAAAGGAGATTACGTTGAAAAATAGAGAAAAAAAAAACTTGTGTAAAACTTGCCTCTTCATTCCTAACACGGATACTTATTGATCTACCCTCGTATGCATGTCATGTCAGCTATCGTCTAGAGAAAGCTTTTTTACAAAATTATTTGCATCATTAAGCTAGTAAATTTGTAAGGACTTCAGTACCAGCTGACAAGCAAACATTTATTTTGATTTCAGATTTGAAAGAAAATGCGATTTAAAAGGTATGATTGGTGCCATCGATTGCATATTGCATTCTTCTAAAGATAATACCAATCCAGTTTCTTTATACATGAACCGAAAAGGTTATTATAGTATAAATGTGGAAGCCGTAAGTTTGCATCAGTCACAAATGCAAATGTACCTATTCATTTAAAGAGTACTATAAACATAAATTATCTTACTGATTCAACAGACTTGTAATCACCGATTGAAATTTATATCAGTTAATGCAAAATATCCGGGATCTTGCCTCCATTCTGCAATATGGGCAACATCATCTGCTCGAGCAACGCTAATTAGAGAACATAGACCAAACATGGACAGTTGGCTCATAAGAGACCAAGGGTACCCTTAAAATTAGAGTAATGGCTTCTTGTTCCATTCGCTGAGGTGACTACACGCAAAGAGGATAAATTTATTAGGCTCCATGCGAAAGCACGGAAAGTAATTGAAAGAGCATTTGATGTGCTGAAATCGCGTTTTCGATGCCTGTCCAAAGACCGTGTTCTCTACTATGTATGCTTCCATTATTTTACACAATATGCTGGTAGACATTAATACACCCACCAGATGAATAATAAATTTTAGCAGAGAATAACAATCTTGGTGAAGTCGAAAATGCATCGTCCAGCAATGTCTCTTCTAACACCTTCAGAGAAGGGCACAGAAGTAGATATTCCAATTCATTGCAAATTCATTTTAGTAAAAATAATAACGATGGTTAAATTAATAACGATGGCTAAAGCGCAAAGATGTGGTATCCAAGCCTACCTGTCTAGTGTAGAGTTGTTGTAAATGACTAACCAATAAAAATTTATTTATTATATAATCATAATGAAAGAAGATCAATCTTACTACTTGTTGACAGTACAGTTACGAATTAATCTTTTGGCCACGCGGAAGCAGTTCGTAGTACACAGGACCCTTGCAATCCCACGAAATACTAAGAAAAACCTTCCTTGGTGTCAGTTCCGGCCTTGCGACGATTTTGGCAGGCTCACCTCGTTTTGACCATGATCTTTTTCGCGCATTATTATCATACGTTATCCATTTTTCGTCACCAGTAACCAATCTGTGCAAAAAATAGTTCGAGATCAGTCCGTTTCAGAAGAGAATCACATA
Source organism: Palloptera scutellata (assembly GCA_958295655.1). NCBI lineage: Eukaryota > Metazoa > Arthropoda > Insecta > Diptera > Pallopteridae > Palloptera > Palloptera scutellata. Next base: position 145,021,027 of record OY282449.1, read on the forward strand.
CTAAAATGCGGTCAGTAAGATTATTTCGCTATTTCCGGGTGGTCCTTCATGAATTGCCTTCCTATAAAATATGAATCTATTAAAATATTTTAAGAAACAATTTGTTTTTACTTACTTTTCTTACTCGCCAACATTTTCAAATTCTCAGCATTACCAACTATTCACAACTGTCAAAACAAAAAAGCTTTAAGAAAGTGTTCAGAAATGTTTTTGATGTCAGGTAGGAAGTAGATTTGCTGACATCAAAACTGACAAAATAGTTCTTCCAAAATTTTGTAAGAATTTTATTAGAATTAAGCTGAAAATTTTATTGTATAGGGATCAGGCCCATGCAGTACAAGCAGAGATGTCGGCTCTCTCAAAGTTATATCATGTGTATGTACATATGAAACGCGGTCAAGAGCGAATAATTTTCGTATTAGCGATTGATTGACTTCAGAGAAATTTACAGTTGTTGTTAATCGTATTATTTTTGCAAGAAAGAGAAGAGAGAGAGAAAGTTGTTATTGCATGAGTGTATTTTGTTTAGTCGCTCTTTTGTTTGAGCCATTTCACTCCCATCCACTCTATGTGTCACAACAATAAAGAGAATGAAGAAACGAGTTTGCTGTAATTTTTTGATGTGTGCATAGAGAGCCAAACAAAATAAAAAAATAATTCGTCAAACAAAAGTTTGCCGATCCAGATTTCAGTAACCTCCCATAAGAAGTCTCAAGGAACCTCCCATGCAGAAGTCTTTCAAGAAAGCGTAGAAGCATTCTTCTCCATGACGTACGAAAAAGATTTATTCGAAAGCATAGAAGCATTCTTCTCCATGACGTACGAAAAAGATTTATTTGTATCTTTATCTTTCTTCAGCTCACGTCAAGAATTTACTTGGAATATTTGGTAAAGTTGTATATGGTCTCTTATAGAAATTAAATTAAAAATAAAACACGCATGACCTGACTGGATGCGCAAAGTTCGGCTTAGGCCCTCCATAGTCTAGTTTGACCTGAACAGTCTCCGTTTTAATATACAATTTATATGCTAACACATGGAAGCTGCAGACTGTGAACGAAACCCATCTGAGTTCATAAATTTTTAGTTTTCTATACAGAGGGAAGCCAATGGTAGCAAACTAAGCAGTTGTTGTAGTTAATTGTAGAGTTACATAAACAAAAGTATGTATGTTAATCTCTCCTCATATCGTGTGGCCTAAACTTTATTTAATTTTTTTTCCCCCATATAGGAATCATTTTTGTAAATAACAGTAACAAAAAATAATCTCTCAATTGTCCAAATATTATAGATAGGTGCCATACCTATTAAAACAAGAATGGGCTCACCAAACAGGCATAAACTACGGTCATGATTTTCAACCAAGATTACTCTGACATCATTTCGAAGGAACAACTCCTAGATTAATCTATTCTTTAGTTCAATCAAGTACCCCTAATGCGAAATGCACACATCGTCCTAGACCCCTGGATCGGAACAGGTTGTTGTGATATAAATTTACTACCTAAAATTTTATATTTATAAACAATACCAATTAAAGTTAATCAATCATGCCGACCTACGCTATAATTTAATTAAATCATTTATCATTTAACTGAAAACTGAAAACAAAGCGCAATGTAATAATTATAAAATAAATATTAGTTTAATATATATTTTATTTTTTTATTTGTTTTTATTTATTTTTGCAATGACATAATGTAAATTTTTTTTTATTTTTGTTGCTTCTATTCATTTTTGTAACTTGTTTCAAGCTCCTTTCTTTTAGTATTTAAATTTATTGCTGGAAAAAAATTGTTTAATCATTAATTTGAAGAAATTACGTAAACATTTAAATTAAATTTTATGCTATTTTTAAAAGGAACAAAAAAGTACATTTTTTCTCTCTGCAATGACTTTAGGTTGTTGTCATTCGACTGCCATCCGAACCTGTTCTTTGTTTGATTTTCTGATGCTGATAAAAATTAACAAATTCCTACATATTTGCATAAAAAATTAATTCAAATGTATTAAAATAAAAACGGAACAATTAAGTACTAGCTGGCAAAATGATTCTTACTCACACATACAGTGCTGTGCAAATCATTTGCAACTGACAACACATAGAGCTAAATCGTCGATTTTCGGTCACTAAAAAACGATGCAAATAAAGAACTTGGTATGATATTTGAAGTCATATATATAGACGTTTATAAAACAAAAGTAAAAAGTACATACGTACTTCACCACAATGCAAAAAACAAAACTTAACTTCAATGTAAAAATTTATCGTAGTTGGCTGTGCAAAACATTGCAACTATTAATTTAAATTAAGCATAAATATCAGAAAAATTAATATTTAATGGAATAACTGCTGTTTTTTATAACAACTGCGCACCTCATTGGCGTAGATGTGACTAGATTATTTAGAAATGTTTTTGGAATGTCCTTCCACTGTTATTCAACGTCTGCAAAGAGCTCTACCAGTTTCTTAAAATTGCTGCAGCCTCTTCGTCGTTTTACGATCTCCCATTCTAGATTCTAGATTGAATTTAGGTCTGGCAACTGCGCCGACCATTTAAGAAAATTAATAATCTATCCTTTGATACAAACTTTTACCACTTTCGACGTGTGTTTGGGACCTCCAAATAAGTGTCATTTCTCATGTTGCATATGGCAGCATGGTATTTTCAAACTGCTTTTATAATCTTGAGAACTGCACGGATGGCTGCCAAATGACAACAAATTAACGTCATGCCAGAGAGAAGAAATTTATTTTTTTCAACACGGTGAATCGGACCGGTTCCTTGTGCAGAGAAGCAACCCCAGACCATGATGTTGCCACCTCCATGCTTGACGGTTCCTTTTCTATATTTCGAGTTCAACCTTTCACCCTTTTGGTCTTCTCACTAAACTTTTACCATCCGATCCGCACAAATTAAATTTGGACTCATCAGAAAATAGAACTGTTTTCCATTGGAAAGAAGTCCAGTTCAAATGTTTCCGCGCAAAATTGAGACGAGCCAACCGAATTTTCGCTGAAACAAAAGTTTATTTCTCTTTTCTGTAATTGCAAAGATTAGCTTCTAAGGCTCTACTTCTGATAATAGAAGTGGCCACATTTAATTTGATTTCTTTTTTTGTTTTCTTTTAAAGATGCCTGAGGATTATTCTTTATGAATTTTATTATTTCTCGATCCATTCGGTCGCTTGACTTGCGAGTTCTTTCACCTTTATGACATGACAGAGCATTTTCACTGTTAACAATGCGCGAAATAGTTGATTTATGTAAAGGGTGATTTTTGACCGGGGTTCGAATCACGGCACAGGCAAAATCAAAAAGTATGAAAAATAATTTTTCTACACGGCACCACCTCTTGCTTGGCAGGCAATGGCAAACCTACAAGAGTAAAAATTGTTTTCGGATTCGACATTAAACTGTAGGTCCCTTCCATTCATGTACAAATATAACACGCACAACATGAGTGGATGCGAAAAGCTCGGCCTAGGCCCTCCATGGGCTGTTGTGCCATTAAAAGTAAAGTAAAGTAAGTGATTTTTAAGAGCTTGGTTTTTCAAAATAAAACAGAAATTTTACAAAAGTGAATGAAATTTTTATTTGGATTGATAAATCAATTCCTGCCATTTGCTTTTTAAAGATAATTTCACTTAAATGTTGCCCGCGGCTACGCTTCAAGTGGTCCATTCTGAAGGTCCAATTTTGGCACACTTTTTCACTCATTTCGTCCGGAATCTCATCAATGACGCTTCCAAAGTTCAATGTTGGCTTCCAGCAACATGGCTTGTCCCTATAGACAAGAGACTTCACATAACCCCACAAAAAACAGTCTAACGAGGCTAAATCACACGATCTTGGAAGCCAATTGACTGCACCATTACGTGAGATTAACTGCTCACCAAATACGCCTCACAATTGATGCATAGTTTCGCGTACAGTATGGTATGTGGCACCGTCCTGTTGGAACCACATGTCGCCGAGTCCAATTTTCGCATTTTCGGCAAAAAAAAAGGTCTGTTATCATCGAACAATACCTTTCTCCATTGACCATTACGTTGCGGGCTTCATCGTCTTTGAAGTAGAACGGCCCAATGATGCCAAACACCAAACAGTGCATTTTTCGGGATGCATTGGTAGCTGCTGAATTTCCTCTGGCTGGTCTTCACTCCAAATACGGCAATTCTGCTTATTCACGTATCCATTGAGCCAAAAATGAGCCTCGTCGCTGAAGACAATTTGGCTTGCGAAACACATTTTTAACAGAGAACGAATTTTGATAATAAATTTCAATAATTTGCAAACGTTGTTCAGGCGTAAGTCTATTCATAATGAAATGGCTGAGCATGAAACCAAAATGAGCATTTTTTACTTTGACTAATGTCCAGAATCACGCGTGAACTGTCAGAAATATAAACGTCAAAAACCCAAGTAGCAAAAAAAATCACCCTTTATACATAAGTACAACATCAGCTTTAGAAATTTGATATAATTAGTTGGTTTTTATTTACTACTTAAACATTTGTTTTATTATTATACCAGAATGGGGGCGTTTGAGGTTTGACTATTTCTGGTTTGGCGAAATAGCTGCTGGAAAAATAATAAGAAGACCAATTTGGGTATAGTGTTTAGCTCATTTAGCCAGATATGTTATATGGAATCAGGTGAGCCTATACCGTAAACAAAAAGTTCCGGCATCCAAATCCAATCCAAATGACTACAACTATGCGCTAACACCTTCATTAAAATTTAATAACGAGTTTTATTACATTTGTTTGTACATACTATACATTGTATACATATGTTAACATATTTATTATGTATGTATGTATGTATGTATGGTATGTAAATGAGCGTTTGCCTCTAAACTCCCATTTACGAGTATGTTCGCACTTTAATGTTCGCACCAGAACAACAAATTATTACATATACTCGTATTTAAATTAGTCACGCTTTTGTCGAATGCCAGTTACGGTGCGGCATTTTTCTTTTGCAATGGAAACAAGTCTCGCAGTTGATTTACTTGCAAAACTACACAACCTCATCTTACCAATAAGTTGGTCAGTGCATCGTTTGGTTAAACACCAGACTTAAAAAAGAGACAATCCTGGTAATCACTAGAAACCCTTAATATGCTTGTGATTGTCAATAACACGCTATTACTTTATTTTTTGAGGAATTTCATACCATAAAAAAAAGAAAAATTAATTATAATTTTTCAGACTGGGATTTCATAACTCATATTTAATTAAAAAATATTTTCAACTTCAATAACCTCACAAAATAAAACCAAAACCAACGGCAGCAAATATGAAAGAAGTTGTAGTTCATTTAAGTAATTATTTCTTAATTTTATATTTTGTAACGTTCAAAGGCACACAAATTTTCACAATAAGCGCCGCCACTGTCTTTTTGCTATTTTTCTCCAATTTTCGTATGCAACATTGGTTTTACTATGTTGCGTTGCAAATTGCATAGGTAGATGAAATTTTTGACATAACTTAATATTTACGCGTTGATAAATACTATTAATAGTAAGCTTAAGTGTGCAGCGAAATGGGTTTTATTTTTGAAAAATTTCACCACGACATTGTTACAGTTGCAATGCTTACATCTTTTATGTAGAAAGAACCTAATTGACATTTTTGAATTTTTCTACAGGAGAACACAAATAAAATTAAAAAATCACCACAAACATACTGTTTTAAATACTTTTTGAAGTTTACTTCTTTCGAATTGTTTTTTATATTTACACTTACTTACTTACTTAGCTGGCGCTACAACCGATGATCGGTCTTGGCCGCCTCCACAAAGCTCCGCCAGTCACTTCTGCTATGCGCGCGCTGGCGCCAGTTGATAAGGCCAGTGCAGTCAGGTTGCCCTGCACCTGGTCTTTCCAACGGAGATTAGGACGTCCCCTTCTGCGTGTTCCTCTACCGTGGTTCGAATAAAACACCCTTCTAGCCGGAGCGCTTTCTTCCATTCGCTCAACATGACCCAGCCAGCGAAGCCGCTGGAGTTTTATACGCTTGACTATGCCAGTGTCGGCGTACAGCTCATACAGCTCATCGTTCCATCTTATTCGATACACGTCGTCCACGCATACTGGACCGTAGATCTTACGGAGTATCTTCCTCTCGAACGCTCCTAACAGCCTCTCATCATTGATGGTCAATGTCCACGTCTCTGCGCCATACATTAGGACAGGAAGGATGAGGGACTTATAGAGCGTTATTTTCGTCGGTCGAGAGAGGGCTCTACTTCTCAATTGCCTACTGAGCCCGTACACCTCCGGCGTAAATAAATGATCGTCGCAGCGAAAATTGTCACGGAAATAATGGGCAAAGCTGCGTATGAAAAATTTTTGTGTATACACATATGCATCCTCATTTCTTTCATACTTAATGGATAGAGGGCACTGCCCATCAGTTTCTTGTCAAATTTGACATTTCAAACAAAAATTTTACATGTCAAACAAAAATCATTAGAAATTTAAACGCAAACATTCTGAAGAAGTAAACTTCTGTAGGGCGTCCCACTGAAGCTCACAATTTATTTTTTTAATTACTTCTGAGGTACCAAAGGTTCCAAAAAAAATGCAATTCTGCATCATAAAATAATTGTTCTTTTATTTTTAATGAAATCATGCCACATTTTTGCTTCTCAGTGTTAAAAAAAAAAACACATAAATGTCATTTAGGGCCTTTCTAAATTATGATGATGAAATTATGATGTTATGTACGAAGATACAACTCAAATCCCTCCAAGCCTATATCTAAGATCCACCACTGACTGAAGTAACTGTTTTTAAGAGTATATGCCTTTTTTACGTGATATAGAAATGGTGGCTTTGTCACTAGTGCTTTGCTGTTATGTTGTAGTTTCATGCTCCAAACACATTGCCGAAGGCAGCTACAGGACCACATGTCTCAAATTATTAAAAAAAAAACACTTATGGAGACGATTTGAATCTATAATCCAATTTGAATATATTTCTAATTTACAAGCAACAAGAGAAAGAAGAAGAGAGAGGGTGAAGAGAACTTCTGCGTTTCTGCTGCTGCTGTCGCACAAGCAACAAGAAAAAGAAGAAGAGAGAGAGTGAAGAGAACTGTTTGCGTTTGTGCTGCTGCTGCTGTCGCTTTCATTTCAATCACGTAGCTGACTACACTGCCACTGTTGTAGCTGACGACAATTCGTGGTGAAGTGTTCGTGTAGCTGCTGTCGTCAATGTGTTTAGAGCATCATTTATGATTATGTAGAGAAATAAATAAAGACAATACATTTCAAAAATTTAATTATTTGTTTTACTCATTTAATGCAACAAGGGGGGGAAGGAAAAAGGGCAGAAAGCCGACTGATGCTGCAAGTGAACAACTATTCGAGAAACTCTCATAAAAACATGGGAACCACAGGCAGCATTAATTTTTAATTTCGCGTGGCAACATAAAATAAAGGGTGTTTTTCTAGAAGTGTGGTTTTCAATCTGGCAATACTTTTTTCGGAGTTGGTCTTTTTGACAGCGTTCACTTGATTTATACTCAGTTTGGTTTGCTATTTCATAATGAATAGACTTACGCCTGAACAATGTTTGTAAATTATTGAAATTTATTATCAAAATTCGTGCTCTGTGAAAAATGTTTCTTATCGCAAAATTGTTTTCAGCGACGATGTTCATTTTTGGCTCCATGGATTCGTGAATAAGCAGAATTGACGTATTTGGAGTGAAGACCAGCCAGACTCATTCAGCTACAAATGCATTCCGAGAAATGAACTATTTGATGGGGTTTATGAGAAGGCGGCATCATTGGGCCGTACTTCTTCAAAGACAATGAAGGCCGCAACGTTACGGTCAATTGGGTAAGGTACCGGTCCTTTATTTTTTTGCCGAAAATACAAGAATTGGATTCGGCGGACATGTAGTTCCAACAGGACGGTGCCACATACCGCACTGCACGCGAAACCATGCATCAATTGAGAGGCGAATTTGGTGAGCAGTCAATCTCACGTTTTGGTGTAGTCAATTGACTTCCAAGATCGTGTGATTTGACCCCCTTAGACTATTTTTTGTGGAGCTATGTTAAGTCTCTTGTCTATCCAAACACTACTGCTGCTTTGGAAGCCGACATTGAATGCGCGTCATTTGTGAGATTCCTACCGAAATGAGTGAAAAATGTGCCAAAATTGGACCTTCAGAATGGACCACTTGAAGCGTAGCCGCAGGCAACATTTAAGTGAAATTATCTTTAAAAAGTAAATGACAGGAATTGATTTATCGATCCAATTTACTTTTGTAAAATTTCTTTGTTTTTTTTTTTTTCATTTTCAAAAACTAAACTCTTATAAAAATTACCCTTTGCATTTTTACGCAACAGCAAACGTAAAACAAAAACAATGAATGGTTTATTTTCATATTCTGCGTTGACGACAGACAAAATGCAGGGCTACGAACAATTGTGAAACGACTTCAGATTGTAGTTGCAAGTCTTCGATTTTGCAATGGTCTTAACCAGAGTTCATTTTAAATTTTTTTTTTTTTTTTCATTTTTAATTTTTGTTGCGGTACTATTTTCGACGTTTACAAGTACTTAAGTTTAGTTATTTCTTATTATTGGGGCATGTTATTTCATTTACCACATGAGTTCATTCCATAAATAATAAGAATACGAAGTTGAACTGAAAAATGGTATTGAATATTACCTTTTGGTTATACATAATAATAGATAACATCTTAATACATACAACAATAAAAAAATAAGAAATTGGAGATGCCGGGGATTGAACCCGGGGCCTCTCACATGCAAAGCGAGCGCTCTACCACTGAGCTACATCCCCGTTATAGAAATGGGAGATCACCGCTAGGTTGCATTGTCGTTTATTGGTGTTTTTTTTTATTATCTGTTATTTAAAAGTTAACAATGTGGATAAAGAAAACATGTGCCATTAACTTGGATTCTGTTTTTTTGTTTGTTTCTTGGGTTAATTTAATTCAATTTGTTTATTTTATAGCTTGAAACATACATACATACATACATAATACTTAGCTATGGCACGTGTATTTATTTTGTTCGTTTGTTGGGTATTAAATTGTGGTGTAGAGCTCAAGTGTGCGCAAAAGGTGTCACCTTCTGTGCTGCATACGATTTGATTTCAGTCCATGTGTTTGCGTATTTGTAAAATCTCAATACGAACCAGTAAAGCTGTAAAATATGGCAATCTCTCTAAGTTTGAAAAGGTTAAACTTTTTAAAAAACTAATTGATATATTTCATTATTTTTGTGAATTCAGAATTACGAGCGTGAAGTCATAAGACATTTGAAGTCAATGACTTATGCTGCATTTTTGAAGTCATGTCAGTCATTTTATCGCAAGAAGTCATTAAAAGTAAATTAAATTCATTGAAATATAAGTAAGCTTGAAATGATTAAACATATTATGGGTATTCAATCAAAGATGTAAATGCCCAGTAAGTGAGGTACATATATACATATATACGAGTATATGATGTAAATTTACTTTGGCGTATATTGCAAAAAGAAATTTACATAAAAAATTGTATACGCCGTAGACTCTTCAATTTTGAGGTGTAAATTGTTTACACAGCGTAAATTGCAGCTCTGTACCAGTCAAAGTTTTTTATTTGAAAGTTGAAAAAACCATGAACTCATGACACCCTAGAGAAAATAAATATAGAAAATATTCACGGCAACAAATCCCATAAATTTTTCAAAGTAATTGAGAAAACATAAAGCATTATTCTTAAATTTTCGCCACAAAGTTGGTAACTACATATGTTATCAGCTGTTCACAAAAATAAACAAATCGAAAAGCCATGACTGGAGTGGCCCACAAAGCAATACATATACAATTACAATAAAATAATTACCATTCATTTTTCAATAGCCATGTGAAAGTAATAGTTCCTGAATTGCATTTTGCTCAAGCGCTTTATTAGTTTTTATTTTTCACTTAATTTAGGCATCTCAACGTTTTGGTTTTTCGTACCAACAAAATCAAACAAAATTTGTGGTTTTTAAATTGCATTAAACGCAAGCTATCACATATCGCTTTTTGAAAGAGCGTTCATGCTCATCAGCAACGTAAACTATTTATTTCTATATCGAAGTAAGCTTACGCAGTTGATTGAATACCCTTATTATTTTTTTAATTTAACTAACACATTTTCATGTTCACACCAGCCCATTCTGGTGCGGGTATTCCTTTTTCACTTTTGCAGAAATCATGCGATTATCTCATCGTGTAGAAAAGGTATACATGTAAAAAGTTATCGACATTTCGATTAACAATATTTTTCGATTTCTAAAAACACCTCTCTTGTTCTGTGAGTCTCCAACGAATTCAAGTCAATAATTTTAACGATTGATTGACTGGTTGATTGATTTGTACAATCAATCGTTTGTGTTAATCGGTTTATAATTTATTGATTTACAGACACTGGAAGTCAAACTTCCGAAATTGAAATTAACAAAATTGTATGAAAATGAATATGTGAAAAATCGAGTTTGCCCGTCTTCACTTAATGCTTCATAATTTCTAAATTTTTCTTCATTATTCTCTTGGTTAAAAAATTATCTTTTGCATGCAATCTTAAAAATAAGTAAAATATCTCAGTGGAATAAATGAAACTGAGTGATTTTCAAAGAAGGTCGCAAAATACACTTTTTTTCTTCAGAAAGAAGATTCAATATTTTTCGAACGATATACAGTCCATGTCAGTTGAATCAATCTTTTTCGAGATTTCGGCAAATAACTGAAGAGAAAAGAGGAAGAAATTGTGTGCGTCAGTGGGACGCCCTGCAGAAGTTTACTTCTTCAGAGCGTTTGGGTTTTGGGTTTTCAGGTTAAGTTTAGTAATATTGTAAGAACCAGAGTCTACCGCAGGCATTACAGGCGTGGCCGAAGGAATTTTTAACGAACTTTACTTACGTTACTTTTAATGCCACAACAGCGCATGGAGGGTCTAGATCGAGCTTTTCGCATCCACATGAATGGAAGGGACCTACAGTTTAATGCCGAATCCGAACGGCGAAGTGAAAAGCTTTCTATATGCAATTTTTACTCTTGTAGGTTTGCCATTGCCTGCCAAGAGGTGGTTTTTCTACTTTTTGATTTTGCCTGTGCCGAGATTCGAACCCCGTACACTCCAACGCACTACCACTACGCCACAGCGATCACCATTTTTAACGAACATGTTTCGAAATTGTTTATTTACTGATTTGTGCAAACAATAAGGCTTGTACAATTCAGTTTGATGATTCTCTGATAACTTCATTTTGACCGTTTGCATTTCCAATGCATGCAACACCCTCTGCAAAATCATCATCTCCATCAAACTATTCATACTCAAAGCATCCGAATTTATTTGCTATATCACTATAATTATAAACTTACCATCATCAGTATTATCATCATTACAATAATCATCATCATCAAAACATTACTGTTGTATGACCTCAACAGGTGAAAGATTTGCATGTTGCAAAACTCGCGAATGTTATGAATTTGACTAGAAGTTTTGTAAATCCCGTCTATGTTTTTTTGTGCTGATGTATGTTGATTTCTTTCCACAAATTTTCAAGTACCATAAATCTTCTGCCCTTCTCTTTAGTTGAGAAGCTGGTAATTCGGCCACCTCAATGACTGCCTGGTTCTGCATACTTAATCTGACGACCTTCGTCGGGACTCAATGAGATTAGTGTTATTGCAATTATTAGCTCTAATGAACTCATTTACCATTCAGGCGAGTTGTTTTTCAATGAAATACAAGTATTGGTGTGCCTCAAGTTGCTAAGGAAGTCTACACTCTCGCGATCTCTCGGTGCTGGTTTTTTTTCACGTTAGCAGAATCTAAATTTTGTTGGGCCTCCATTTTTCGACGAAGTTCACATTCTCGCTGTCTCTCAGTCGCAGTTTTTGCTGGAGATTTTATCGTAACACAATCGCTATTTGTTGGTGTATTACGTTTGTTTTTTCCAGTCCATACTCTAGAAATTACTAACGATTTTTTGTAAGAAATGTAAAATTTTGTTTGACTATTAAAATTTTACTACAAATCCATACTCTAGAAATTACTAACGATTTTTTGTAAGAAATGTAAAATTTTGTTTGACTATTAAAATTTTACTACAAACTCTCTATTGTTGAACCTCTATAATTGAACATCTTCTTTTCTCCCCTTGACCGAATTTGCTTTCCACGGCAGTGCGGTCACTCCAAGGTTTTCTACCAATATGCATAAAAGCAGGGCACTATACTTCGCAGATTCTCTACTGTCTCTGCAAAACATACAAGAGTCATACATACTACTGTGGACAAAAAGTAGTAAGACTTTGTTCATAATTTCAAATTTTTTTATTCATTCTTCCAAATCTATTTCGTCCCCTTCAAAGTAATCCCCCCCGGCCCCAATACACTTATGCTAACGTTTTTTCCAATTCTCGAAACAGTTGTTAAAGTTAATTTTCGGAATAGCCTTCAATGCGCTTAGCGATTCATGTTTAATGTCTTCAATTGACTCAAAACGGTGTCCACGAAGCGGTTTTTTGAGTTTAGAAAATAGCCAAAAGTCATAGGGTGGTTGCGGAACGATATCAGTCGAATTTTTGGCAAAATGGTCTCGTAAAACCAATGCAGTGATTTTGGAACCAATCGTGCATTCACTCTTCTTAGGCCCAAATGATGTTTTAAAATGGTTTTCACTGATCCTTCCGATATTCCAACGATGCCAGTAAGGTCTCTGACTGTTAATCGTCGATTCTCGATTCTCGAGCACCAATTCCTTGATTTTATTGACGTGTTGATCATCAGTTGATGTTGATGGCCGTCCTGGACGTGGTTCAACGCGTGGTCAACGCGTTCTCGACCATCTTTGAACAATTTGTACCAATCAAAAACACTTGTTCGCGACATACAATTATCACCGAAGGCCTTTTGCAACATTCTGAACGTTTCGGCACCAGAAATTTGATTCCGCACAAAAATGTAATGGATCTTCTTTGTTGAATAATTTCACTCATTGTGAAAATCGCCGAATGCACTTTTTGTGCTTCAGAAAGACAAGCGTATACTAAACACTAATGATTATTTTGATGTGACATTTGGCACAGATGTCACCGACAGTCATACCAACCTTAAAAAAATAATATTTTGATGAATGGGTTTCCGCGCGAAATTTAAATTAAAAAGTCTTACTAACTTTTGCCCACAGTAGTAGATAGAATTCCCAGATTTGTTAGATGATAGTTAAAGTGGATAATGCCACTGTATTAATTTTTGCTGTACTGTAGGAATAGGGACTTGTGTTCTCGAAATAGATTCTGCTTACGATGTTCAAACCTGCCTTCTTAAACTAATAAAGGTTTTTTCAAAAGAGATATAACAATTTTGTTACATTCAAGTATGGTATATCACTCATGTGACCAGCGATCGATTCTTTGGAGCCAATTTTCCACCACTATTCCACACATATCTGCCGGAACCTTGGCAATTTCGCGTTCGATATTGTTACTGAGCTCCTTTAACTTTGTTCGATTGTTGGCATAAACCAACGGCTTAGCTTAGTAACCCAATAAAAAGAAATAAAATGCCGTTAAATCGGCAAAAATGTACTTCATTACATAGGAGTATTTTTCAATTGATGGCGAGGCGTCACTTCTTGTGATATGTAATTAGATCTTGGAATGGTGTAGGCCAAGATCTTTACGCAAAATTCGCCACAATGTGGAATGAGGACACAGTTCCTGTGAACTGTGTGGAATCGATTGATTTGACTCATTTTTAACTAAAAGTGTCTTGTCTCATTAGCACAGTAACATTAAAGAGTGAAAATATTGCCTCGAATTCATCCACTATAAAACGCCTAGCCAGTCTAGTGGGATGATTATTACGTTCGAAAATTGGAGTAAGCCGCTCTGAAACTCAGAATTTTGGTAATAAGTAGTTTCATTTCATAATTTCCAAACGTTGCTGGTTAGTGAGCTTTACCATGATAAAAATGTAAATCTTGAGTAAGGTTTTGACATTGCCAGATCAACAAAATACAAAATTGTTATGTTCCTATTGAAAAATCGTTCATAAGATCACTTTGTATTCCATATCTTTTTTTTAGTGTACAAGTTCAAAAGAATGTATAGGATCATTGCAGAACAGTTGTAAAAATGTAATCATAAGATGAGGGAAAATTATCAACGAAATATTTTGGATTAACCAGCGCAAGTCGTTGACTTCCATTGAGTAATAGTAAAAGTGTCAACTTAGTTGAACTTAAAGTTACAGAAGAAGTTAAGCTAAGACAAGATGTGCACATTTCAAACAAGAAGAGTAGAAACGGACAAAACGAGGTAGCTGCTAATCAATGATCACACTACATACAGAGTAAGTATGTACTTATTTATTTTGATCGAAGTAAACTGCATAAATATTGATGAACAAATCTATTGACCTAACTACTTGTGCGGGCAAAATACACTGAGTTATCGCACTTCTGTGTGTGCATAGTGCCAGACAGCATTTGCCAATTTATTTGCAGCCTTTCTCAATCATTAATTTATAAATAGGTACATAGTACATACTCACTCGTAGGCATACACATGGTATTATGTGATAGTATATAGGTATTACCAAATAGGGAAGTATAACCTCAGTATGTACACTTTAGCACCAAGCTAATCGAATTTTATGCGAAAAATTAAAAAACAAGTAAAAATCAAATAAAATTTATGTGCATACTTAAGTTTATATATTTCGCGTTAGTTAAGCACATTTTTGCAAAACATCTTTAAACATCAATAAATGCCCGTGAAAAAAAAAAACAAATACATACACTCAAAAAGCAAAAACCAAAAGTTGTTGACTAGGTTCAAAAAAGCATAAACATCATCAGTACTTGGGTTCGTCAGTGTACAAATACAAACCTACAAACTACGAGTATAGTTACTATGTTCATATACTTAGTACATATTCAAATAGCGATGAGCGTTAAGTAAACTTTAAAAAGCTTCTTTGGATTTTAGAAGGAAAAAAATTTTCCAAAATCCTCGGGCAGATGAAGAAGTAAGTAGTAGTTGCCTGTGAATGTTAGACCTAACTATGGCAAGTACTAATGTATGTATGTATGTATGTTTGTATGGTCCATACGAGGGCATGAGTATGGTAAGTAGCAAAAGTATGTATTATGCAGTAGTTTTGTTTGAAAAGCATTTAATTTGATAAGCAAACATTGGAAATAAAAGTTAAACACATTTTTCATTATTTGATGTACGAGTATGTATGTATGTGAACTGTATTTATGTAGATATATGTACATATGTACGCATAAAAGCAAATACAACTGCGTGTAAGTACACACAAACACATACACTGGGCATTACTTCTTTTTTTTTATTATTTTTTTTTTTTGGCTTTTATGAAGCTGCTAAAATAAATTATGTAGTTATATTAAATTTAATGACAACTTTGTCGTTGTTGGTTTCGCGTTGTCTCTCTAGTTGTTCATAGCTTTGTAGTTTACTAGACAACAAAAATGGGTTAAGCTATGACCAATCATAGATAAATAAATATGTATGCAAACAATTTATGGAAAACAATTGAAAAATATTATCATGAGTGCCAATATCTTACATTTTATTTTATTGCTGCTGCTGATGTTGTTGTTGTTATTATTGTTGTTGGTATTAAGACAGTTCAAGGTCGAATTGTTCTGCTGTTGACTTTCAACGGTAAGTAATAATATTAACACATTTGATTATTTACACAAAAAAAAAAACCGACTTTTATGTTGTAGTTAGTTTTAAAGAAAGAAGAACTTGATTCCGTAACTGCCACACTCACTTTCTATAGAATGCAGTGAATAATAATAGACAAAGAGAGTCATAAAAACATGCATAAAAGGTGAATACAAAGTAGTCACGCTCTCCAGAAATTTCACTCGCAGAGAGAGAGGGAGAGAGATATTAAATGGTTTCAAGCATTATTGATACCATTCAAAAAACAGTAAACTACAAGCAGAGATGCCACCTTAAAGGGAGTACTACGTACTGCGAGGAATGAAAAGTTCTGTAAGAAATCAAGGAATTTCCTTATTTTTTTTTTGCGGGAGATTTTAAATTTTGCGATACGTTCCATTACACTATGTGACAAATTTCAACTTCATCTCTCGGGCATGCATTTATGCATATGAATGGAATGGTTACATACCTAGGATCAGTAAATTAGGTTTAGTGGTTGTCCGATAGAATACACTTAGGCCAAATACGACCTGTAGTGATACCACATGGTTTTTGAAGGGAAAAACCCTTTCTTATAACAGGCCCTATTTTTCAAACCAATTGAACATTGTTAAATAATTAAGAAGGTCCCCAAATCAACTGACCCTAAGTCAGATATGTAGGTCATCCAAAAAGTATTCACCTAGAATATTTTTCTTACAGATAATACTGGACATTAGAAAAAATAATTGTGGATGAATTCCTTCTCCACTTCGTCTTTATAGCTTCGAAAAAAGGTAATTTGAGGGCACTCCCAGTCTATGGGTATGAAGGCCTATTATTCATTCAGCTTTCTAACCTTTTTCCACCTATACCTGGGTGGTGTTGTAATAAGGACATTTTTGAGCCAAGTCTAGCCCGTTCATCGGCCTTGATATTACCATGTAAATATATCACTATGGCCCGGTGTATATTGAGTTTATTGGCTACTTCATTAAGATAAATCCGACTATCAAAAGTAACCTTGGAGTTAAGTGATATGCTTCCTAGTGTTTTTATGGAAGATCTGGATCAGTAGCTTAGCTGGTTTTTTTACTATTGAAGTTCGGGTTTTTCATTAATTTCGTTATGCGCCTTACGTGACGATTAATAACTTCAGTGGTATCTAGCTAGGGTATCTACTGATTCTCATCACTTTTCATTACATATGTAACAACCCATGCCCGACAGATTAAGTTAACATTTGTCGTATAGTGTCGTATTTACATATTCTTAATGATGGGCAATAATTTGATGTGGGTGGGGGAATTCGAAGAGAAATCGAAACCTTTTCTACTTCAGTTCAGAGAATTTGGAAATTTGTGTTACTTGTGTGACTTGTCGAAATTTCTTAGATAAAATTTTTGGGCTTGGGTTGAATTTGGGTTGTAAATAATTTTATCGTAACTTACAATAGGGTAATTCTCTAACTCTAGGTTATACCCATGCGCTGGGCAAGAAAAGCAAAATTGCCGCAACCTCAACTAATGGTTAACAATTGAGTAAAACTCTGGTAAACATCGGTCATTAATAAAAAATTCTACCTTCGCTCAGTTCGAAATACATAAGTCAACCGATTTTTACTTTTATTTTTTTCTTCAGTTTAGAGAAAACGAAATTTACAAACGAAATATCTTGCAACTGTGAACTTAATGCATAGAAGAACTCATCGACTAGTGAGCGATATTAACTCAACAGTTGAGTTTGCTGATCACCGTCAAGGTTTAACTTTCATCTATTAGTTTAATTTTTCAGAGCTTTATCACTTTCTTAGGCTGTGGTTATATTCAAATTTTACTCGGCCAACACCATGCAATTGTTGTTGCCCGAACACGAAAAAAAAGAGCTTTTACTCAGTCTCACACCGAACACGATATGCTGGGTGAAATGTACACCGAGCACGACGAGTATTCCGGATGTCAATGAGTTATTCTACAAAAAAATAACAAAAATGTATGTAAAATTGAAGAAAAACATGCAAACCAGTACATCACTATTTTCATATGCAGAAAAGCGAAGTTGCGAATTTTTTTAGTTTTTAAAAGTGAATATTAAATATATTATTCATAAAACTATTGAAGAAAAATCATATTATTTTCATAATTTTTCAATTATATTATTAATTTCACGCTCCATATTAATAAAATCGTTTAAAGTGTTTTGGTATACAGTTGCGACCAATATAGTATTACAAAAAAAAATGAATTTCGACAAAGAGCAACTCTGTAACGAACACCAATGTAACCACTACACCCAGCACGAGAGTAAAATATGATGTGTTCGTCGAACAGCGAACACCAGTATAACCAGCACCTTACAATTTGTTCGCTCACAATTTTTCTTCTCTGATTTGGCCTCTATGAATATGCTGCACAAAATTTCTACCATTCATTGTCAGTTTCGTTTCAAAAATTAAGAAGCTAAACTCTGAATAATGTATGATATATTCAATAATAATACAAAACTAATCAAAAACAACAAAAATTTAAATGTTAAGGTCATTAACATCACGCACTTTGTCTGACACTATTAATTTAAAGTTTTCCGTTATTATTCTTTATTTTTAAACCTTTAACACTTTATTGCACTTAAAATACAGAAATAATAAATTGGCTGAGTCCACAAAATTCAATCATGATATTTCATATTTTTCTTTTGGTAAATAAAACGCTTGCAGTTCAATTACTATATCAACACTGCTCGTCACGTTTATAAGTTAATCACACGATCACAATCGGGCATGTATCAATAAACCTTAAAGCTGAAACTTCAGTCTATAGGGTTATAATTACGAGTAGTAATCATATTTTTAAGGTTGCATAAGACATTTTGGTTTGCTTGAACTTAACCACAAGACACTTAATATCCGACAAAGATTTATTCAAATAATTTTTGAAGATCAACTGAAAAAATGCTAAATAACAATAATTTGCTATTTCCGCTAGTTTAAGCAATTGAATTAAGATATTTAAATTATGGAGACAAATTATGGTATATTGGAGAAAAACTTAATAAGATCGCGTAAACAAATTTGGAGAGAGTCATTTAATTAATGAATGCTCTCAAAAACCGAAACTTTAGATCAGTGCTATCCAAAACACACACAATCTAATATTGAGCCTTTGAGGCGCCAAGAGAGCTCGTTACGAGAGAGAATTCTCAGCATGTCCTATGGCAAACCAAACATTACGCTTCCCCAAAATAATTTTCAATAAATAAAAACATGTTTTTCCAATTTTTATACTAATCATTCTCCCAGTGCATTCACATCAACGGAGTGTGTTGCTATAACGACCACTAGCGTCGGTGTGAAAAGGCGGCAGCCATTGTTGAATACATGTGAAAACACGAGAGAAAATATGTGCAGGATGGCTAGCACTACTTTAGATCAAGCAACTCTATCTAAGGGAAAGGGGAACTTTAATCATGGAATGATTAAAGTTGTATGCGACTTTGGTTTTATAAAATTTTCAAATCGTATGTTTTCTATGTTTTTTCTACGTGTTTCACATTATCGTAACTCTATAAATTACAAGTTATTTCCAGCTTTTCAGCAGCGTACGATCACATCTATTTTCGTATTGAAACTGTTCTTCATATCTAATACTAATGTTTTCGCAATTACCATATTTGACTATTTTGCTATTCTGTTCTAATGAATTGGTATATAGAAATTTTGCAAAAACATGTTTTATTTCAATATACTGCGTGGAATCACAAATGCAAATCAACAGAAAACAAAACGAGATTAGAACATTGCCATTAAAATATACCTACCTAGTAAAATTACTTGATTTAATTTGAATTAATACTAAAAATTTAATAATCGACATTTGTGATAAAGCATCTGACAAAACAAAAACAGGGAACTAGTTCTATAAAAAAAAACAAAACATGAAACGAAACGAAACGAAACGAAACGATGAATACAAATTAAGAACAAAAAAAATACATGAGTATGTTTAGTTAATAAGAAACGTGCAAATACTTATATGAAAAAATGTTTTTAAGAAAACACTATGAAAACAAAAATGTCATAAATTAAAAAATGCCTTTTAAGAAATTTTATGATGACTTATAAAACTAATGAACCCGCGCAAAAATTTGCGGTCTCGTTTAGTGCGTCATCACACTTGACAATAGAAAGACATATGCAAATGAGAGTGCATTTATAATTTAAAGATTTGTTGGTTAGTTAAACTAGAATACAAGAATATTGTTGGTGTCCTGCTTCTTCTGTGCAAAGCTCTCAATATTCACAGTTAAATAAATCAGCACTCTTCTCACATTCATCTCTCTTGTTCACGTTTCTTGTTTATACATTTTACATTTGTATTCGTGAACTAAATACTCAAGTAACGGACTGTGCTCTCTGAGGCGAAGAAACTCCAAAATAGTAATTACTTTTACTCAAAACAAAAGAGACTTGACAAACAATTACGTATATAAGTTGTATTCAACGATATTTCTAAAAAGGCGTTCATCAGGTGGTCGAACATAATTGAAGCCATGTACGATGAGCTTTTTGTTCACACGGTGAAGATTGCACAGTTCAGGCTGAGGAGCATGCTCGAAGACCACAGGTCGTCTCATGAAAAATCTTATCGTGTGGACAGAAATTAGTCTTTTCAGGTAGTCCATTAAACTGATCCTCATACATGTTAACCCGGCAGCGTATTCCGTCGCTGAGGCGAAATTGGAATTTGAGACAGCCGTGCCTCTATTTCGCCACATATCTCCAAAACTGGTTTACCATGGTTTTCATCTAGCAATGCTACCTCAGATGGTCCCTGCTGAAAATCAAAAGATTTTGATTTTCTCCAACTGCTCGAAGACATACTATACAAAAAGCACATATCTGCGAACGCCATCTTCGAGCATTCTCAACCATCTGATCACCACTTTCGAGTCTTTTACATATAATTTGTTGTTATAATCTGTGCATTTATCTTACAAAAAGCGCTCTCTTGAGTTATTTGAAAGTTTCAAATTTCTATACATGACGAGGTACAGAAATGCTCTCTTTAATCCATAAAACAATTTAAAAAAAAAAAAAAGCCAGAGCCTTGGGGAAAAAGATGGCGTTTTAAAATGGAAATTAAGAAAATTTGTATAGTGACGCTTAGGTTAACCAATGACAAAGAGAAAAAACCTTTGTCTCGTATCATTGTATCAATCATTGCTCTGAACAAACTAAATTTCTGTTTTTTCTTCGATTCATAACTTGCGGATTGACTTGGGGATACTATACGATAGACACTGCACTCACTCTCCCCCCCTTTCAGACATTTAGACGTTGTGGTAGTTGCACGGTGCTTAATGAACCTTTCAAATATCGTTTAACTAAGGAAATGCACGTTAAGGCGATGGAAGCGAGCTCCCCAGTGAGCTCTGCACAGCTCAGGTCAGCGATCTCTAGTTGCCTGCTCGACTCTCACTTAAACACTCGCAGCGCCACCGTTTTAAGTTTCAACTATTTCATTCAAATTAACTTGAATTAATGTTTGCTTGATTGCAAAACGTCAATATTAAATAAACAAACATAAAAAAAAATTCGAACTAAGATTTAGAATGTCCAAATAACCGGACTTCAATAAACAAAGAAAAAAAACTTTTATTAGCTTTTTCGCATTTCAATTAAAAAATTAGTAACAGAAAGATTTGATTTTTGATTCTGGAATTTCCAAGTGTTAAACATAATACCTTATATGAGGGTATTATTACAAACACGGATCCACCGAAATATGGCTCTCCTTCTCTATCAGCTTCTCTCTCTCCTTCACTTTTAAACTTGCTTATATTCATCATTCTGAACATCATCTACATATGAGTTAAGTTAGGTTATTATTTATGTATGTACAAATAATTGGGGAGCTAAATGTAAATATTTTATTTTTCCACATAGTGTATGTGTTTCCACAGTTACACTAATTTTTCTTAGACCGTAAGTGGTTTACTAAACTTCAGAATCCCTGATGCTAGCAGATGCAACTGAAGAAGAGTTTAAGCATTTTGTAGTTTTGATAGACTTTTCTAAATTTCTGATGTCAGCAAATTCGAGATCAGCTAAGTTGCTGAAGAATAATTGACCTAAGGATGCTGGTCTACGTGGAAAATAGTTTCCTCCTCCTCCTCATCGATGCAGCTCCTGCAGCAGTCGTTAGCAGACAGACCTAATCTGCGGGCATGCCTTCCTATCAAACAATGCCCATTGAATAATGCTAAAATGTTGCTAATAGAAGATCGACTATTTAGGGAGACAAGTAAGTCTGACAACTCGACTTGTCATTTGTCTATGTATGTTCAAATGACAATAGGCATGCCAGGATCTCAAGCTTTGTGAGGAGTAGGTAATGTTGTACCCAGCTTTGCTAGCTCATCGTCTTTGCAATTACCCGGAATGCCACTATGATCTGGTACACAGTACAGGTGTAACTTGAAATGCTCAGATAACTCATTTAGATTTAGCAGGCGGTATTTGGACATGTCCTTGGTGGTACTGTTTAAACTGTTAAGTGACATAATGGCTGCCTGGTTATTAGCTATGAAGGTTGCTGCACTTCAGCCAGTAAGCTACTTCTTTAATCGGCGATAAATCTGCCTGAAACACGCTGCAGTCGTCATGGAGGCGAAAAAGTGTTCGAATGTCCAGACTTTTTTCAAAGATGCCCCGACCTACCCTGTCTCCAAAATTGGAACCATCAGAAAGAAAAAAAATGAATGGAATTCCTGGGCTGAACCACAGTAAACCTCGGTTAAGTTTCTTTCCAGCTTAAGTGCCTATAATTTTCTATTTTTTTCTGCCAATATTCATAGAAATTTCCCCTTTTATGTAAGCACCTTCCCCGCCTAAGTACCTAAAAAGCCTGACATATTTAACTAAGGCACTTAGATGGGCTTCACTGTACCTGTCTGATGGGAATAAGCGTGATAAACTTGTTATCGAAAGAGGGTCTTGCCAGAGTTTACTCAATATCTTTGGGGTTTGAGCTACTCTTATCTAGTAGTATCCTAAAGTGTCCATAGTTGAAGTGATCCTATAGTGAATCTGTGGTTAATTAGTTTTTGCTGTGCATTTAAAAAATTTCTTACAAATATTTTAATAATATATATTTTTATGTCAGATTCACACTTCATATTAAAAAACTTAATAAAAAAATTAATTAGATATATAACTCCTCACTATTTCCAGCAAATTTTGGGAGTTAAAATTTTGAAGCTCATGGAATTATTGAAATAATTTTTCTTTGTGAATTATTAAAACTTTTTTGGTTTCTAGTTCTTATAGATTTTTCATTGAAACTTATTTCACTGGAGGTGTCAATCTCAGCGCCACTTCGAATTGTGTCATTTGGAAAGACATACTTGAGTATTTTTGCTATTCCAAATATTGCAAAATCTTTGGTGTTCCAGGGCTGTCGTTAAGTCTTCAGTGCCCCTTCAGAAAAATATCAGTTTATATTTGTATTAGATAACAGCTCCATAATCTAATTTTGTACTTTACCTATTTGTATTCAATATCTGAGTTTCATTCACCAAGTATGTATAGGTAGTTTAATATGTGCAAATAAAACGATCCAGTTGTTAACTCCACTTCATTGTAATCTCATTCACAATGAAACAGCTCAATGGCACTGGAAGCTGGAGGTAATCTTCCAGCATTTAACCACAAGCATTTTTTTTATTTATTATACGGTGAACTTGATCTTGCCTACCACATAAGAATTTAATTAAATTTTTATGGCACTACTGATCTTCGGCGGACATATTAACACCTTTTCCTTTTAACTTTTTGCCACACTGTTTTTCTTTCATTATTGACAGTGCACAGTAGGATTGATATTAATTGATAGTAGATAGGATTGAACCAGGGATGTTGAGCAACATACTAGCTACACATAGCAGCTATAGCTTTATATGCGTTATATCTGCAGCTTTTGTTTTTGTTTCCCATACGATTATCGCTGCTTCCTATATATAACAAGGAACGAGTAGCGAATAAAACGCAGCTCATAATTATGTATTATTCTCTTTACAAAATTCTAATAATTTCTACAATATTTTATGCTACTTCATTGCTAAAATTGTGTAGATTCCTTAGGTATGCAAAGTTCGCTCACGAACAATTGATGGTTTGCATGAAATCTACCCTCTAGGTTGTGAGTTTGAACCCACTACTAACGTGGCTATCGGCTGATGACTAAAAATAAACCAAAAATAATAAAAAGTAAGGAATCGATGATTTATTAAGGAAACATTATCAAATTTTTTATTATCGAACGAAAAAGAGGTATTTATCGACCTGTACTCCAAATTTGAAATCAACCGATGCAGTAGTTTCAGAGCAAAAATATTTCAAATATAAAATTAAAAGTTAAAATTGGACGCAAAAATTCTGAAGACAGAATCCAAACACAAAGAAACAATTAGATTTCCTCAGGCCCTAAATCGGAACTACGCGTTAAGGTTAAAGGTCTAAAAATTCAATCGAAAATGCACCAGAGCTTTTTAATTTGATTGCCGTTTTGTAATCAATCAACACATTAACCAAAAATAAAACTTATTCCTACTTTAAATTGCATTAAGGCTGGCAACTACTTACTCGTATTAATTAAGCGAGTTGGTTGGTGTTAAAAAAAAATATAAAAATAATGAATAAAAATATCAATGTCAAATCTTTAGTTGTAAAAAAAGCATATATAAAGGGTGATCCATCTAACATTTGGAATTTGAACTACTGGTTATTTTGAGTGTGGCAACTCTTATGTCATTCGTATTATGACGGAAAATTAGTTTTATATTTGCAGTTAACGAAATGGGACGGTTGACACGCTTAAATAACGTTGGGAAATACTAGAAAATTCAGCTACTTGCATTTTGCATGGTCATTGATCATTGGCCACTTCGCAGTTGCGACTTGACTTTTTTGGCCTATTATTTGTGGGGAGCCGTTAAAGATAAGTGGAACCGTTAAAGCTTACCATCCAGCAACCATTGAGGGCCTCAAGGATGAAATAGGGTTGATCGTATGGGCTACTTCAACGCCAGTCGAGGAAGTCATTTGAATGAAATAGTATATCACAATTAACTGAAAGAATTGTACTTTAGAATAATAAAAATAAGATTGAAAAAAATTCTTCATTTCTTATTTACAAATTGCTAATTATAAACGGTACACCCTGCAGATGGCGCCGATATCTGATATCATCAAGCATCAGGTGTAACTAAAATACATTTTCTAATATACTTATATGTATAATAGGCTGGGTCAAATTGTTCGTGTGATACATTGTATAACTAATTTATGTAAATGTTTAAGGTTTTCATTATAGAACCTTTACATGAGAAATCTTATTCCTACACTAAAGAAAAAAAAGGTACTGAAAGAAACCTTTTACATTGATCTATATAGCTTAGTCGAAAACAATCATATTAACTAACCTGGAATTGTTAAATGGGCGTACAGACAATGTGTACAAAGCAATGTGAGTAAAAATGTTTTCTTTATAATTTGTAAAAAGTGAAATAAATGAGAAAATGTCGATCAAATGCCCCTACAAAAAACCAGGTGAAGACCACTTGTTAAGTTTTGATTCAAACTTGAAGGAAGTAGAGATAAAAGATCAAAGATAAGACTGGCTCAATATTCGGATATCCAAAGACTTGAATTTTTCAAAGTCTTTTGTTGCTAGTCTCATCTTTTTGTTTATATTGGGTCATATAAAAAGTATTCACGGTGGGTAACGTTAAATTTGCCATGTGGTTGATGTTTAGTGCGTCCGCTATCTTCTGACAGCTTGTGCATGTCGATCTTGCTCTACCAGTTGCAAAAGTTCATCAGCTTTTCAAGTGACTTTCAGCGCTCCTTTGATATCGAAATTTCCGGAACGAAATCGAGCAAACTACTCCTGGGTCCTCACAGTAAACCACAAAAATTTGTCAGCATGTTTTTACAGCAGTTTTAACTTTTCTATAGTATGTAAAAAAAAGCATCGTTTTTTTCTTCTTTTAATGGCACAACAGCTCATGAAGGGCCTAGGCCGAGCTTTTCACATACACTTATATTGTGCATGTTATATTTGAACATGAATGGAAATACCATAAAGCATCACATAGCTCATTTATGCAGATATCTCACTCATTTTCAAATCAATGTAAC
This sequence comes from Palloptera scutellata, assembly GCA_958295655.1. Taxonomy (NCBI): domain Eukaryota; kingdom Metazoa; phylum Arthropoda; class Insecta; order Diptera; family Pallopteridae; genus Palloptera; species Palloptera scutellata. The sequence continues at coordinate 145,046,945 of OY282449.1, forward strand.
TTTTTACACTAGCACAATTGTCCTCTCACAAAATGTAGCCTGAAATGTTAATTTTCAAACATGTATTCGTTTGACATAATCGGACTAGGGTTGCCAGATTTGTTGGTACCAAGACTAAAATACATTATTGTATGACCCAATATTTTGGATTCAAAGATCCTATTAGCGATTATTATCTTATTATATTCTTTAACCAGAATTGCACTTCTCAGGTAAATGGTTACAAAAAAAAGAACTCAAGTTTTCTAATCATTTCCTTTAAGCCTCGAATTGGGCTCGAAAAGCTTTTTTTGTAGCAATTTTTTCGAGTGTATCACACTAGTAAATCGTACTTGTTAGGCTGATCAAATGAAAATGACGTAACAAGGAAATTTATGTACATATGTAGCTATAAAAATCAATGATAAATGACTTTTTAATTAGAGCTTTCGGCAATATCCGAGTCATGCAGTGGACACACCACACACACGCGTGCAGACGCACAAATTGTTCTACAAAGCGTTTTTCAAAATTAATTACAACGATAATGGAAATCATCAAAAACTTTTTGCACGCCCTTTCGCTAAATTTAAAAAATACAAAATTTAAACCTGTTATATGGTATTTTTCTTATATATATTTATAATAATTAGTGATATTTCCTTTCTATATGCATATCAAATTTTCTGTTTCGTTTGGTTTGGTTTGGTTTGGTTTGTCTGACTGGCTCTAATAGAATTTGACAACCTGACGTCAATTAATTTATATAAAATTTAACTAGTTGCTGTGCGTGTGTGCATGCAGTGGGGGGCGAAACTAGCTTCCTAGTATGAGCATAAAAGTTATTGCCTCTGATTCAGTTAGCCCCTCTATACTTATACATATTTGTTGTTGTTTCTTATTAATTCTTTAAATAAATACAATTTAGATATTTGCTTTTGTTGAATTTCCAAAAAAAAAAAAAAAGTATTTGGCAGGCGCTGACGCTACAAAGAATTAACAAACTTGGCCTTTAAGCCACAGAAATTCTTAAGTAAATCTCGACGTCTTAATTTATTTTTACTGCTGAAAACATTCAAAATAAATACAATACATTAATGAAGATGAGACCAGCAAAAATAGTTTTTGTTTTATGTGTTAAAAGTATAAAAAGATTGTTCGATTTTGATGTAGAACATCAGTGCTGGATATTAATTCGTGGAGTGGAGTTGAGTTGAGTTGAGTTGAGAAAAGCAGCAGACGCAAATTATAAACAAAAACCAAATACTAAAATGGTTAGTTGAAGTTGTAAGAATTTTACTAAAAGAGCTAGATTTAATAGTTAAAAAAATCAAAAATTTAATTCATAAAAAACGAGCCTTGTTTTGTAACATCTAACAATAATGTTCTGTTTGCATCCTTACCTTATCCTTTTAGAAATTCATAATTATTGCCATAGCGCTCTGCATTGCTGCTTCAGCCTCCGCCGATGTCAGCCATTTAAATAATGAATATTTGCCACCACATTCAGCTGGATCAGCGCATCATCAGCATTACGAACAACACGATCAAGGGCATCAATCGCAAATATCTCAAGCTGTAATTGGTGGCGAAGCGTCGTATGCACCCGCACAAGAAGAAGCACCTGCAGCACCTGAAACACATGAGGCGCATGCAACATATTATGCACCTGAAGTAGCTGCTGGCCCCGAAGAATCACATTACGCTGCCAGTGCAGCTGAAGAAGTGCAACAATATGCTCCCGCTGAGGCAGAAGCTGCCCCTGCTATTGTCGCTGCTGAAGAAACAAATTATGATTTAGCTGGTGAACAACCCGCTGCCGCTGAAGCACAATACACTTACGATAACTCTATCTCATCTGTGGCTTACGATGGCAATTCAAATGCTCCAGCAGGCGCTTCGGGTTATGGCTCCGTCGCACAGGACGTTGTTGCCCAGTATGTAGCACAAGGCACAACACATGAACAAGTGCATGCACAGCATGGCGCACACTCATCGTCAGGCATCGAGACAAACTACGGTTCCAATGGTGGTTATATTTACTAAACTCGAACAATTGCGATCTTGAATTTTTCCAATTTTGTTTTTTGTTGTAAATATTGCATGTAGTATTATGTATTCGCTGAATTTGATATTATAACTTTAGTAATGATGTATTGATATTTTAACAAAAAAAAAAAAAATATATAAGTTGATGTAACTGAAGAAATTATTGTGTTAAAGTTAGTTTCACCTGTAACGAACGATCTGACTATTTGTACTTCTCATATTGAGAGTAGTTATGTATCTTACTCTCGTGAACGATGGAAAATGAACGACTGTAATTGGTCAACTAAGAGAGAGCATGGAATATTTCCTCTCTCTACACATAAAAACATAGAGTATAACTCGCAAAGGTGCATCCAATTATTTTCCACAAAATTTAATGTATTAGATGCGCTTAACCAAAAAATTCACTTAATCGGTTTTTTAAGGCTGCCTTTACTATAGGTGTTCGCATTAGCAAACGTATGAGCCGGTTAAAATTATTGTATAAAAGTACACGTGCCAATTATTAATTTTAGCAAATAATCTATATTTTTATGTTCTTTTCGGTGCAGTAACGTTGTAATGAAGAGACTAATGCCACAATAGCCTCTTTAATCGTGGGACAATTGACATCCGTAGTTTCGCCTTCATATTCAAGTAGGGGTTCCAATCCCGAGATCCCGGGGCAACCCAGAACCACGGAATTTGAAGAATTTACCCTGGAATCTTCAGCATTAGTTTGTTACAAAAATATTTTGTTTTACAACTAGAAAATGACATCAAGTATGTAGAATTAAAAAATTTTATATTTTAGCTTAGATTAATACTGCCAAGGGGCTAAACGAATTATACAAGTTGAATAGTGTGTTTAGGATGAAAATTCCAACTGATGAAATGACGCGAATATCAAATTACTCTAAAGCAAATAGCCGGCTAAATGAATTTTACTGTATTATTTATAATTTGCTCTTAAAGATGCTTCATAATGTTTATTGTTTGTTTACCTTTTTCCGTCTCTCTGATTTCCTCAGCTGATTTTTGACACTGAAGACTTATCCTCCGCAACAACAAAGACGTTTTGTTATTGCCGTTTTGGTTTTTGTACTGCTTCTTTATAATTTCACCATGAATAGCTTTCTTTCTTCTTCTTTATTTTAATGGGACGATATGCTATGAAGGGCCTAGGCGGAGCATTTTGCATCCACTCATTTTGTGCGGGATATATATTTGTACATGCATGGAAGGGACCTACAGTTTCATGCCGAATCGGAACGGCAGAAGTGAAAAGCTTTTCATTGGCAATTTCTACTCTTGTAGGTTTTCTATTTCCTGTCTCCTTTTTTGACTTTTGCCTGTGCCGAGATTCAAACCTCGGACACTCTGCGTAGCTTGCCAAAGCACTACCAACTAAGTTCGGTATTGAACATTTTGACGAACTGGAAGCATTATCAAAATTTGTACTGAATTTAAGTCCCTCTATCGTGGGATCGAGAATTGCATTCAATTAAGTGAATCAGCTAAATTTATAAATTATTACGATGCGTTTCGGCCGAATGAAGATTCTTTCGTTCGTTCGGGCGACTACAGACTATTCCTCTAAATATCCATTTATATGTGAGATACAGAGTTGCCAACCTCCAAAGAATGTAGTCGGCTTAATTTAAGGGAAAAATTACAAAATTTTTTAAAAATAAATACTTAATCTTACTTACTTACTTACTTAACTGGCACTACAACCGATGATAGGTCTTGGCCGCCTCCACAAAGCTTCGCCAGTCACCTCTGCTATGCGCGCGCTGACGCGCTGATTTGATAAGGCCAAGTGCAGTCAGGTTGTACTGCACCTGGTATTTCCAACGGAGATTAGGACGTCCCCTTCTGCGTGTTCCTCCACCGTGGTTCGAATAAAACACCCTTCTAGCCGGAGCGCTTTCTTCAATTCGCTCAACATGACCCAGACAGCGAAGCCGCTGGATTTTTATACGCTTGACTATGTCAGTGTCGGCGTACAGCTCATACAGCTCATCGTTCCATCTTATTCGATACACGTCGTCCACGCATACTGGACCGTAGATCTTACGGAGTAGCTTCCTCTCGAACGCTCCTAACAGCCTCTCATCATTGATGGTCAATGTCCACGTCTCTGCGCCATACATGAGGACGGGAAGGATGAGGGACTTAGAGAGCGTTATGTATGTATATATAAAACAAAATTGAATACATTTAATAGTATTTAAATATTTTGGTTTTATGAAGTCGGTAGTTTTGAAGTCGGTACAAATAAATTCATAGTTTTATAAAAGTAATAATGCACATTTCAAATAAATATTTAAATAAGGTAATACAAAAAAAAATAGTATAAAAAATTTGGTATTTCAAACCCTCACAGAAGAAACAATAGCGTTATGTAAATTGTTACACACGATTATTGAATGATAGGTTATATTTTTACGATTCATCCTTCAAAAAAATCATAGTTTTGAACTTTTAATGTGCCTGCAACTGATGAAATGCCCCGAAAATAATATCAGCCAAGTGGTCGCCGCCAGAGTTAATGCACATTTGTGGGCATTTAAGAGCACTTTCCATCACTTTTCTCAATATTTAATGCGTTATATTCACCATTTCTTTGTGAATGTTCTCTTTAAAGGCTGTTCTGTCATTACCTCTGCGGTTTGTTCAAATAACCCCCACGAAGAAGTTTGAAGCAGTCAAAATGGGCGATCTTGTGTGCCAACGCAAATCAAGACAGAATTTATCTGCCTTCTTGAGGAGCTTTTATTTTACAGCTGTCTTATTCAAAAATACCAAAGTCACGATGAAAGATGGCACCACCACTTGCAAGAATAAAAGCATTTTTCAACAGGGTGAGTACTTTTGGGCCACTATATTTTCAACTCAATGAGTTCTTCGATGAATTATGTTTTCTTGAAGCTGTTTTACCTGTCTTGAATATAGAAAAAATCCGATATTCGGAAAAGTGGCAACAATTTTTTCAATTTAATGAGACGTCTAATTTGACAAATGTCGTTCAGAAGGTATTTTCAATCCCATCAGCTGTAAAATATACGATCCCATAATAAATTATTGAAAGAAATGTTTAAAGCCTTGTTTACATTTAAACATCAATTTAAGCTGCGAAGGTTTATACAGAAATGTCAAGTCGAACATTAATACATATTTACATTATAAAAATATTTGCTCCGGCTAAATAATTGAAACTTTATTAAATGTTTGTTATGCAAAATTTGAGAAAACACCGACTGTCGATAATAGGATTTCCTGAACTTAATGAGATTTTGCAACCAGTGTTCGATGTTTGACGAGCTGTTATAAGAAGTTGCAAAATGTAAAATAAAATCAGTTTCGCAGGAGACGAAACATTTCTGCCTTCATTTCGATGGTAAGTGAATTGCAAATCTCTAATATCAAGTGGTCATCTTGAAGAGTTCACTCAGAGAATTGAAATATGGTATAGTAAAATGTGAAATCTGATCATCACAGAATATTTTTAATGCACTGAAAAGTTTACTGAAAGAATTTAATGCATAGAGAATTCGTATTTGACACAATACCAGTAAATACTGGACTAGTGAATGGATTTGATAAGCGAGCGTTAGTAGATTGGATACCATATTCTTCTATCCTTGATAGAATTTCCCATACTTATATAATCGTAAAGCATATCTTATACTTCTTTAATGCGATTTCTTCTACTAAACCAATTCTCAACAACAAATTCGTTAACGAAGTGATGAATACGATGTCTTGCAGCAGTCCTACATGCAAGAGACAGAGAATTGATAACTGTTCAAAATTCACTTACAGGACGCCCACGAACATACGAAAAATAGATAAACTATTAAATTTCTTACATAACCTTATTTTTAGTTTTTAATAGATTTGATAGTATTAAAATAAAAAACAAAGCGAAAAACCAATTAAAATATAAAAAGAAAAAATAACCTGAATTATACTTTGACCCAAATTTGCAGCTGTTTCCTTCTTCGTCTTCATCTTTCACTTCTTCTTCTTCTTCTTCTTCTTTGCGCAATATTTGGTAAACATACTTTTACTTTAGTTGATAAGTTTGAAGTTGAGTATTTTATTGTTGTTACAGTTCACACCAAAATATCATGCAAATTATGTAAGAGAGAGTGGGGAATTAAAGTTTAGTTAAGTTGAATAAAATAGGATAAAGCATTAGACCCAGAGAGAGAGAGAGAGAGAGGGAGAGAGGAGAGAGAGAGAGAGAGTCTGACAGAAAAGAGATGAAAAGAGTTGAGTGCAGTGAGCTCCAACAATCTTACGGGTAACCAGTAACCAATCCAACTATGTATGGTATAACCTAAAAAACGTGTAGCGCGTGCGTATTTTATGTGGATTAATTTTACGGGCAATATTCATATGCTTCAAACCAGGTGCACATCTGGGGTTGCACTTAGAAACAACAACAGCTGCAGCAGCAGCACTCAAGCCAGATACTGTACTGTCAGTTGCAGCCAGGCAGCCAGCCAGCAGGCGGGCATGCATTTGACCTTGCACAAAATTCACATCATCGAAATAAACCAACATTTTAACAACGGTTTTGACAATGAATTAAAATAATAAAGTTTTTGTTTTCTTTTTTTGGTTTTGGATGGATGTACCTCGTTTGTTATATAGTAGGTTCATATATATAAGTATATATGTATGTAAATATATATGTAAATATGTAAATATATATGTGTAAAAATGTATGTATATTTTTCTTTCAAAATGCGCAAAAGCAATAAATAACTAAAAAAAAATAAATGTTAGATTTTTATCTAATTATGCTGTGTTATTACTTCTCTTTTGATACATTTTGATTAAAAAATTTGAAAGAAAAAGGTTTTGCATTTCGCCAATTCAAAAATGTGTATGTTGGTGGTAGTGCTATAAACGTTAATGATGATGTAGCTGACGATGAACACTAGACGGCACTGGTTAGTTAGGGTTAGTGTTAGTGTTTTAATTAAACACTCCCATTTTTCGTGTTTTTTGTATGTTTTTTGATGTTGTTAGATGTTGTTAGCTCTTTTCTTGACGTTGGAAGCATCAATATACATACATACATATATACGCACATTAATATGTCAGTATGTTTGTATGTATATATTTGACAACTTCTGTCTCGCTATCTACTTACGCACATTAATATGTCAGTATGTTTGTATGTATGTATTTGACAACTTCTATCTCGCTATCTAATTGGCTAGGCTGTCTGCCGACCTGTGTGCCGGCTTGTCTGTTCATTTGAGTTAATAAGTCATTTTATTATTTCAAGCTTTTATTTAATTTGCGTACAAATTAAATATTTTAGTTCATTTTCGTGCTTGGGCATTCTGCCTTTTTTTGTTGTTGTTGTAATTTGTTGTTTAATGGGTACTAACCCATAAGTACTGCTGGTTCATTATTGTTGCTAGCTAAAGTTTTCTGCTTGATTAATAAGCAGTGGTGGTAGTAAATATAATCGTAAGTAATAAACAAGAGTCACTGACTTAATTTCTCACATATTTGCAGTTTTTATGAATATTTTTTTTTTATCGATATTTTTATTTTTGGAAAAAAACAAAAAAAAAATTATTGTAAATCACTAAAACTTGTTTAGCCCTGTTGCGAGTGCGATTTTTTCCGTTTTTTTTTTTGTATTTAGTGTGTATTTTTATTGTGTATAATTTTTTTTTTTTTAACTTCTTCTCATGTTTAAGTAAAAAAGTTTATTTTTCTTTTTTATGTAAGCACATAGTTTTAGTATAAATTGGTCAGTTGGTTTATGGAACAGCATCAGTTCCAACGGTTCCTTCGTACAGCAAAGTAGTCAGCCAGCCAGTCAACTAACTTGACATTTCATCACTCACGCAACGCAAAAATCAAAATCAAATACAAAATGGTTTGTAGTTTATACATATTAGTTGACATTTGCTTTTATTCGATAAGTTGTTAAATTTTAGCTAATAAAATTTTTGCATAATTGCAAAATTGTGAAGTGGTTGAAACTAGTTAAAGCCCAACACGCGTGCTGAAGAGTAAAAAAAAAAAAGCATAATAACATTATGGAAAGTGTAACGAATTAGTACTTGCAAAATGTGTATTGAAAATGATTGGTTTTTAAGCTTTCAAATACACTAATTTTAAATATTTGTGAATTATTAATGTGAAAAGCAAATTTCATCGAAAAATTTTTTTTCCAAAGGATTTTTTTTGTTTTAATTCTGATAATGTGTCTCCAACATGACTCCTTAACATATTGTTTCTGGGGATTCAACTTTAAAAAAATATTGTAAATCTCATAGAAAACCCATTAATATTGACTAGCAACAAACGACACTTTTTGTTAGCCATATGGGGAATAGAAAACAGTACAGCACACTCTTTTTTCTTTAAATAACGCAATGATGGTCACACCATAACACGCGTGCTGAAGAGTATATGAAATATCAATTCTATGTTGCCACAGCAGAAGAGCTAAATGGGTGGCCACACTGGTCTACACTCAGTTATTTTTCAAAAAAATAAAACAAAAAAGAGAAAAAAGATAGATTTATCCCCGATTTTATGAGAGTAGTTAAAAACCACTCAAAACTTACTGTAGAATTATCAATTCGATTGTATTTAATTATAAATGCAATCAGCTTGACTTTTCGACTATGGGTAACTAAAGTATTAAATAGAAACCATAGAATTATATTGAAAATTCAAGAATACACCCAAAAGGGAAAAATCTGATACCGTAATATTGTGTTTTCTTATTCCAATCTAAAAATGAGAAATGTACAATCGTTTAAATTTGTATACAGAATTCATTTCTATAATCTTGCATACAACCAAAATATAGTAAAAATCATCTCAAGATGTGGAATGTGCAGCAAAAACTGTCTTTCTCAGTTGTTATAATTCGGTCCTATTCCGTATATATAATTAATTAATAGCATAAAATATTTTTCAGAAGCTGGTTTCTGTAAGTACCAGCAAATTCGGGAAAACGCGATCTTTCCCAATCATCTTGTAACTTTTTCTAGTTGCAGAAATGCCACAATTACTTGAATTGCACACTTCACACATACCTACGCAAAGTATTCGGTTTTGAATTAGCAATTTTTTTTTTTGCAACCCTAATCGTAATAACAATATTTATGCAAACAACTTCGCTTTTTCTCTTCAACTTTCATTCAATTTAGTTAAACAAATACAAATATTTTTTTCTTCCCACTATACTCGTACTTAGAAATTCTTCACTGTCATCGCTTTGGCGCTACTCGCTGTCGTTTCGGCTGATGTTAGCCACTTGGCACGTTCGTACCTACCACCGACAGCATCGCACCAACACCATTCACTGCCATCGAGTGAATATTTACCACCAGTACAGCAACAACAAACTTATGCTGTACAACAAACCTATGCCGCTCCTGCTGTACAATCGTACGTTGCTCCCGCTGTTCGTTCGTATGTTGCACCAGCTGTACGATCATACTCAGCTCCAGCTGTTCAATCATACTCAGCTCCAGCTGTTCAATCATACTCAGCTCCAGCTGTTCAATCGTACTCAGCTCCCGCCGTACAAACTTACGTTTCAGCACCGTCAAATGACTATTTGCCACCTGCACAAAGCTATTCAGGAATTGTTTCACAAAATTTCGCTTCTGGTCAATCGTACTCGGCACCCGCCATACAACAAACATATACCGCTCCTTCAGCTAGCTATGCTGCGCCTGCAGTACAGTCGTATGTTGCACCGGCTGTACAACAAACCTACTCAGCTCCAGCCGTTCAATCGTATACCGCTCAAGTGAGTTATTCCGCACCGGCAGTTCAATCGTACAGCAGCTCCAGTGCCGATGTTGGTACCCAGTACGCCTCCAACGGCGGCTATGTTTACAGAAAGAAGTAAAGGATTTTTTATTGATTTTGGAACTGTGATTTAACACGATTTCTGCACTGTACATAAATAAAATTGTTCGCTATTTTTTGGTATACAATATGATTTCTATTTTTATTTTCTACATACATACATAATATTCAATCATTTCATCATAAGAACATGTTGATTAATAAATAAATCTTTCATTAAAATATATATTAAATGGTTTTTTTATGCTTACCAAAAAAAAAAAAAAAACCATAAAAACAAGCAAATTTTTTTTATTAGTAGAACGAACTTTTCTGTAGAGTTTGCTGACTATTTTTGAAAGTGCATAAGCAATCTTCAACCTAGGCAAAAGTTCAATAAACTTTTTACACTATTATAATACTTGTTTACACTCAAAAGAAAAAAAATATATATCAAAAATTTCTTGTACTAATTAATTATCTGCTGTTAAATACTGTTAATCAAGCTTATACCCAAAATCTTAAATTCTTTATTGTAAATCTTTTCAACACAATTTTAATTAGGTTCCCCAAACTCACTCTGGGAATTAGTAGGATATCCCGGAGTTCGGAATTTCCACAAGTCCCATAAAAATCATCTGTGGGACGCCAAATTTCCCACCTTACAGACAGAAACCAGTTTAAGAAGTCAATAACTCAAAAATAAATTACATCATCACATTTTCATTGAGGATGAATTCTTGATTTTTTGAAAGAGTAAACTGCTCTGACCTGATTCTCGTATACACACACTGTGGTTCCTAAATTGGAACGCTGGGTGTTGTATTTGCTAGCGCTACCCAATTGCGTTAAGGATCAACCCCAAATAAGAACAAAAATATTTCTTTAAATACAGCAGTGAACTGATTTTTCTGCTTTGTTGCAGCCAACTTCAAATTCGAACTTTTTGTCAAAATTGGACATTGGAATAAGTTGGCTTTAGGTTGCTTCATCTGCTTATCTCACAAAGTAAGAACAAATGAGGTTCAGTACTTTTTGGATCCTTTCTCTCAACAATATCAAACTAAGTATGTGGAGTTTTTACAGTGCCAATGCAGATTTTTCATATCATAGTTAGAATAGTTTAAGCAAAGAAGAATTTCCAACCACTTTTCTTGAGTATAACTAGTAAGAGCTTATATGTATCTAGCTTACATATTTACATATAAGTATTAAAATTTAAATAACACTCCGACGCCTCTGCATTTAAATAAATCAAATATTTTGGGGTTTTTTTTTGTAGCAGGTACAAATCTCTAGAAAATAAACGATGTGTAAAATAGAACATGACAAAGCTACATCAAACTGCGAATACATTAAATTTTATTAACAATATTATTTTTATGATTCATAAAAAGTAACAAAAGATTATATATTTCAAGAAAAAAACAGGTAAGCTGAACAAACAAAAAAGCATTTAAACATTATCTAATGAAATGCTCGTGCCTTTCTTGTACCTTCTTAATTATTATGTAAATGTGAATGGCCAAAAGGTCTTAAACGGAAAGTTTGATATGTAACAGAATAAAACAACAACTGATTGATCGAACCTCAGGCTGCAAAAGAAATCTTCAATATAAAATATATTTTAAAGAAGAATTCACGATCAGTCTGAAGTCAAAGTTCTTGCCACAAACATCGACGATATTTTCCGGTGTGGCATAATTTATTAAAGGGAAAATGGTAAGGAAATTTATAGAAATGCACTTTTAATTTAAATTCGAAGCGTGTAATTAGTTAATAATAAATGGTTTTTTTTTTAGCAGTACTTTGCTCTCATTGCACTCTGCGCCAGCGTTGCGCTTACCACCGCAGATGTTAGTCACTTATCGAAAAGGTATTTGCCACCAGTTGCTAGTAAAGCAGGAATTCAATATGATGAGCAAAAACTAGTGGCAAAAACACATGAGACCAATAGCATAAGGTCAAATAAATACTTGCCACCCAGCAATAGCCGCATCAGCATTCAATATATTGCGCCTATTGCGGCAGAGCCCAAAATATCAAATGCTGCATTAGACCCAGCGATACCTGATTCTGTAAACCCAGGCTTTCAAAATAATCTAATACCTGATGGTGGATTGACAGAACAAAGACAAGGAGGTTTCCCCGGGCAAGGTTTTTCGAGTCAAGGTTTTACTGGGCTAGGGTTTCCAGGACAAGGTTTTCCTGGACAAGGATTTCCTGGGCAAGGTTTTCCAGCGCAAGTTTTTCCAGGACAAAATTTCCCCGGGCAAGGTTTTCCTGGGCAAGGTTTTCCTGGGCAAGGTTTTCCAGGACAAGGATTCCCTGGGCAAGGTTTTCCAGGACAAGGATTCCCTGGGCATGGTTTTCCTGGACAAGGTTTGCCTGGACAAATTTTCCCCGGACAAGGATTCCCTATAATGGCACCATATCAAACCTACCCTGAACCTCAGTCAGGATTTGGACCACAGTCAGGATTTGGACCACAATCAGGATTTGGACCACAGCCAGGATTTGGACCACAACCAGGATTTGGACTACAACCAGGATTTGGACCACAACCAGGATTTGGACCACATCCAGGCTTTGGACCCTATGGATTTGGTGATACTGAATCAAGTATGGACGCTTCAAAAATTCGTAGGAAATTTTATTTAGGATTCCAACAAGGGCTTGGACAAAGCGGATCCGATAATTCAGAAACAGATATTAATACTTCAAACGATCACAAAGTAGAAAGTGATACCGTACACGTATATGGTTCGAATGGAGGTTATGTCTACGAGAAACCTTAGGTAATAGCCTCAACTTCGTATCTTAATTTTCGGTTTGCCATTGAGAAAAAATTAATTATGTACTACTCTAAAATTTATAAAAATAATGAATTTCTATAATAAATCTAGTAAAAAAATTAGCAATTTCATGTTTACGTTTAAGTGATGTTATATACTTACTATGCGCTACAGTTTGGGTATCTATTAGCTTTAGCTTTTGAGTTTTAACCCATTTTGAAGTTGCCATTTTTTAACACTTGTCTTTGCCACAAACAACTATGGCCAGGCATAGACGTAAGTATGTACTTGTGATATAAAAAGTCTGCAGAATAAATAGTTGATGTAATGGTAAAATTTGTTCACTGCCATTTCACTTTGACATAATAACTTTACTAAAAGCATCTTGAATCTCTTTGTAAGTATATGAGCAATGTGTGATTTATGACATGGGGACCACGTTTCTGCATCTACTCGTAACATTGAGCATAGTTGTGCTGCCTATTGTTGATTGGCATAGCAGCAGCGGAGAAGAAGAATTGCAAGAAGAAGCCTCTTTATATGTAACAATGCATGATACTTAGCAAATATGCTATATTTTATACACATGTGCGTATCTATAAAAATATAGCTAACCTTTAAGGCATTCATATGTAATCATTTAATTTGATAATTATAAGTAAATTTTTAAATTTTTGGTTTTTCTTTTATGGCATTATTTTTGGCAATAATTTTTGCTAACCAATGATTAATTGATGCATTTTGAATTTTTATCTATTTTCCTCTTTTATTAAATATCTTCAGATTTGTGATTATCTAATGAATTTAATGCTCGAAGATGTAAATGTTGTAATTAATAATCGGCACCTCGTCGACCTTGCGGTTTTGCGGCCTTAAAACCTTTACATATGTACCCACTATTGCAAATTATTTAGCTGAGAATTAAAGAAGAATTTATCGAACAATCCATTCATAAAATTGATTTCGGACAAACCGAAATCATGAGATGTAAGTATTTGGATTTAAACAATCGGAATTATGTGTTGGGTGTATGACTTGAAAATGGTTCTCAATTGATGGCGTAACATGTACTAAATCACATATGGCAATTCTGTAACTACTTTAATGTTTTGGCAACGTCATGTAACTTTTGTTGTGATTATGTATCAATTTGCCAAAGTGTAAACAACATAAACTTTTTGCGTTAAAAACATCTCAGCATACATGTCAAATAAACAGCATTTGTGGGAAATTGTACTATTCTTCTTTAATTCGAACAAAAGTACTGCTGAAAGTTGTCGATTTCTGTTGGAAGTTTACGGCGAATATATGTACTCCATCGATTAAAACATGTGAATCCTGATTTCGACGACGGAAGATAAAGAACGTCAGTCAGCCGACTACCTAATACTTTGTTTTACTAAAAGATCCAATATATTGTATGTACCAACAATATATTTGTAAGTATCAAAATCATCTTGTAACGAAAAACAGCGGATACTTTTTATATGACCCAATATGAAATGTCTATATATATATTTAGTGAATCCTTTTACCTCCTTCAGCATCTCTTTTCACATCTCACCATCACTTGTCTCGTGTGACACCCCTTCAGATATTATGTTAATAACGCCAATCACTAACTCGTCGGATAGGGATTAATGGAGAATAAGGCTCTCCGTTTGATGTATGATTCACAAATATATGGTAAAGTACAAAGCTTTCATCATGAGACTCATATGTTACCCCAACGTTGCCGTTCGCCTTCTTCTTAAATAGTTTGGTTGATACACAAATTAAATCTATTAATGATCGTTTTCCCAGCAGATTTTTCTATCTCAATAAATCTATTAATGACCGTTTTCCCAGTAGATTTTTCTATCTACTTCCTTACTTACTTAGCTGACACTACAACCGATGATCGGTCTTGGCCGCCTCTACAAAGCTTCGCCAGTCACTTCTGCTATGCGCGCGCTGGCGCCAGTTGATAAGGCCAAGTGCAGTCAGGTTGCCCTGCACCTGGGCTTTCCAACGGAGATTAGGACGTCCCCTTCTGCGTGTTCCTCCAACGTGGTTCGAATAAAACACCCTTCTAGCCGGAGCGCTTTCTTCCATTCGCTCAACATGACCCAGCTCATCGTTCCATCTTATCCGATACATGTCGTCCACGCACACTGGACCGTAGATCTTACGGAGTATCTTCCTCTCGAACGCTCCTAACAGCCTCTCATCATTGATGGTCAATGTCCACGTCTCTGCGCCATACATTAGGACGGGAAGGATGAGGGACTTATAGAACGATATTTTCGTCGGTCGAGAGAGGGCTCTACTTCTCAATTGCCTACTGAGCCCGTAGTAACACCTGTTGGCAAGAGTTAGTCTCCGCTTGATTCTTTATCCGAGGCTTATTTTGAGGATTCATTGGTGGGTATTTTAACGTGGTGGGTTCCAAGCACGACGCACAACCATTCATTCAAGGCCATGGAGAAGCCCGCCGCACACATTAGTTAACTCAGATCGCTATCCAGGGGACGCCACGAGGAGGCTGTGTGTCGACTTGAAACGTAGAAGCACAAGGATCGACCATGGACGCACCTGCGACTGTCACGAACTTTACCTTGTGTCCTACGCCCCTGGCCCCCCTTTTTCTATCTCATTCCGAAATTTGTACTGTTTTCTGCACTTACTGTCAATAATCACATGTACTTTTTAGCCTTGCCATTGATTGTGGAACAGTGGAAATTTGTTCGAACTCAATTGACGAACACGAAGTTAGTCTCATTCAACTGAAAAACTCACACACATCTGCCTAAAAATAGATTGCGCATACCTTTGCTCGTTGTTATTACAATATTTCATTCATTTATCCGTCAATTTTAATTAATACTTATACATAGTTTATGCCCCCTGGTTATGTGTTATTTTAGCAAAAATACCCTCCAATTTAAACGTAAAAAATGTTAATAATTAATTTAATATTTATCAAAATTTTAATATTATGCTGAATGTATGCGAAATTATATATATGGTATTTTCATTATGCTACTGGGTAGCGTTGTTGATTGGACAACAAATGGTTTTATGGTTAAAACACAATAAAACTGTCATCGTTGTTATTTGTCAATTGAAGTTCAAACATTTCCATTGATATGTCATACATGTAATTAACCAAATCAATGGCCCAAATGAATTTTAACATTTAATCATTAAGAAATAAAAGTAAAAACTGTAATCGTAATTAAAATTATATAAGTAGTATGAATGTTTGAGCTCGCAAATTAAGCTTTTAAAATTGATTTACCAGGTGTACAAGTATGAAACCGATAATTTTTTATGAAAATACACGTTTATTTAAGAAAAATGGTTATATATTCAATCTTCAAAGTAATGGTCATTGCTAGCTACACATTTTTCCCATCTCTCTGGCAATTTTGTGAATGCCTCGCCAAAAAAGGTGTTCGTTTTTTGAGTCAAACCAGTCATCGAGCCATTTTTCCACATTTTCGTAGGAATCGAAGTGCTGCTCAGCAAGTGCGTGCCCGCGTACCCCGTTGATGAAAATAAGTGGTAGTCAGATGGAGCCAAGTCTGGTGAATAAGCTGCATGGGGGAGGGCTTTCCAGCTGTTCGAATCTACCCATTCCCGAGACTGTTTTGTTCGATGTGATGGTGCATTGTCATCAAGAAAAATCACTCTGTGTTGCCTAGCTTGATATTCTGTTGTAGCGTTAACCAGTTGTTGGTAGCGTTAACCAGTAACTGTTTCACCTGATTTCAGAAGGTCATACCAGATAACACCTCGCTGATCCCAGAAAACACAGATCATTGTCTTCTTTTCGAAGCGATTTGGCTTTGCTGTAGATTTAGCCGGTGCACCGGCCTAACATATAATCGTTTACGTTTGGGATTCTCGAAATAGATCCATTTTTCATCGCCAGTAACAATTCGATGAAGATATGACTTTCTTTTGTACCTGTCGAGCAACATTTCAAAGGTGGTTTTCCATTTTCTTGCTGTCTTTCAGTCATGCGGCACCCATCTTCCCTCTACGGAACCCTCAAAATCAATCCCATGGCTTTTAAACAGCAGCAGTTGAGAAATGCATTGTTGGGTCACATTTATTTGTTCTGCAAGTTGTTCTTGCGTTTGACCATCATCCTCATCGAGTAAAGCTTGCAATTCGGCATTTTCAAACATTTTCGGTGGTCTTCCTCGTTCTTTGTTTCTCACATCAAAATCGCTACTTTTAAACTTATTGAACCACTCGTTGCACTGTGTTTTGCCTAGAGCGTACTTCCACAAGCATTCGATGAACTTCCAAAGCAGATTTCTTCAATGGGAAACATAAAATCAATGATGTCCGCATATCGTAGTTTGTAGGCACAAAATTCGACATTTTTACGAGCGAAAAAATAAAATGTTGTTGTCTGAAACTTGATTGTTTATGAACTGAATATTGTTGGCAGAGCTAAATGCGAAGAAATGGTGCCAATGATTTGGTTTGGCAGAGCGTATAGTTTTACTTAGCGACACATAGATGTCATTACCGGTTTCATACGTGTACAACTGGTAATAGTTAACATTCACATAAAAGTTTCTGAAAATAAATATCAAACTCTCCGTTTTACTGAATACTCCACAAGGACAAATAAGTACTCTCTTCATACGTAATGAGTTCATAAAGCACAGATATGATTTTTTTTTACACAAGATAAAGTACTAAATAACTGTCTTTCATCTTGTACAATGAAAATGGCCATCACTGCTATACCGACCGACCAACCGAACGATCGCAATAATACATTCACCATCACCCCACTAATATTTAAAAGCACATCCTAAATCGATGTGGCAATCTATCACAGGAAACACTAAATTCATGCGAAATTTACGAATTTATACATAATTCAAGTTGCTACCTTAGTTTACTGCACACTTCTGCGCCGCTGCGACGTAACTAAATAAATATTTACGCCATTTAAATTATGGTAATAGTAAATCTGCGTGTGAACTTTGTTTTTAAATTTATTAATTTATAATTATCTCAGTTGCTGTTACTAATTAATTATGTTGACATACATGGTTTAGAAAACATAGGAAACACCAACAAACATCTACCCACTAAATTGTAAATTGTGTAGCAGATATTTCGCAATAAACACATTCATTCATACATTTATAAATTGATAGCAAGATAAGACGAAATGGCAAACTACAAAAATTTATGTAATCTCATAGAGTGCTGAAAAATTTTTTCAAGTGTGATATTTGAATCGAATTACTAACTAACAATTTAGAGCGGTGTTATTCTTATCTTATAAATTTATCTTTGAATTTGAGAGCTACTTTGTTGTCGATGGGGGTTTCATTTCATTCTTCAATTGTGTAGCAAACCCATATCAAGTCTTAAAATTTAGTCCTCCATTTAGTTTAGGAGTTGGTTTGCGTGGCTGTCCTAGGGGCACACTAGAGACACGCCAGAACGGCCCATTGTCATACCACAGTTAATTTACTAGAACTAGACTAACAAAAGGTAAGCTGAATTTACATTTGTCCTTTGTTCCTCAAAACTATCTTCATCCTTCTTTCTTTACTTTTAATGGCACAACAGCCAATGGAGGGCCTAGGCCGAGCTTTTCGCTTTTCGCATCCACTCATGTTGTGCGTGTTGTATTTGTACATGAATGGAAGGGACCTACAGTTTAATGCCGAATCCGAACGGCGAAGTCAAAAGCTTTTCATAGCAATTTTTACTCTTGTAGGTTTGCCATTGCCTGCCAAGAGGTGGTGCTATGCAGAAAAATTATTTTTTCTACTTTTTGACTTTGCCTGTGCCGACATTCGAACCCCGGACACTCTGCGCAGCAATCCAACGCACTACCACTACGCCACATCGACCACTATCGTTGGAAAATTATGGTCTCGTGGCTGGGCCCATATTGTGGTAATTTTTTTTTTTTTTTTTAATCGAATTAATTATTTTCGTTACAGCTCTCCGGTAATACTCTTACCAGATTTTAGCAGCTCATAATAGATGACACTCTTCTGATCCCACCAAATTTCTTGCATTTCGGACTGTCGTAATGAATCCATTTTTTGTCGCCAGTAATAATTCGATGCAAAAACGACTTACTTATTTTTATAGCACTGAAGCAGCAATAAAGACTTTCGACGTCTCTCGGCTTCAAAACGTATGGCCCCAAATTCCTTCCTTTTGAATTAACCCCAACGATTTGAGGCGCTTGGAAATTTCTGTTTGAGTAACTCACTATGTTATTGCTAGTTCATCTTGCTATTGGCACGAGACTTGGTCGAGTAACATATCTAATTCTTCATCTTCAATATTTTTATCCAGGCCAGGGCGTTTCTTATCTTCCATGTCAAAATCTCCACTTTTAAAGAGTAGCAACAAGAATTTGAATGTTTTAATCGTTGGAGTATATTTACCGTAAACTTCTAACAGCAATCGGTGACTGATAGCAGAACTTTTTTCGAATTAAAGAAGAAAAACAAAGCTGGCATCGTTGTAGCGCAAACAGATTCTGTTGTTTACACTTTGGCAAATTGATACATAATCAAAACAAAAGTTACATGACGTAGCTAAAACATGAAAATAGTGACAGTATTGCCAAATGTGATTTAGTACAAGTTACGCCATCAATTGTGAATCCCTCCTTTTCAAGTTATAAGTACATAATTTAAAGTACATACATAGCTGAACAGTAACTCAAACAAACCAAGTAATTTGAAAATTCTGTGTCAAGATTGGTTATTTCAGTTGAGATGGTACTTGAGTATCTGATTTATTAAAAATTCCTTAATATGTAACACCTAATTACCCTTAAGAAGTAATCATATAAGTCTAGCTTGCTTACTTTCTCAGTAATGAAACTAATCATCTCGCCTAGTTAGCGGAGTACTTAGGTTCGCTAAAAGAAGTCTGGTTGTGGATATTTTGGTTAACCTGGTTACAGAGTAAGCTTTCAATTCAATTGTAAGAACCAGACTTTCAAGTGTACATATAGTACATACGTTCCAAATAGTTATATTTAAATGAATTATCTCAGTTACTGTTAAACGGAAAATGGAATTACAAGTATAGTGAAAAGTATATGTTCGGCATTACTATAGCTTGATTACGGTCATAATCGTGATTAATCTTACAGCTAGAAGCCGCATGGAATCTCATATATTGCAGATGTTAGACATACCCAAATAATATTTACATATTATAGTAATATATTTAGATGAAAATTAACCCAGCTCAGTTTCTCGAATGTAGCGAGCGCTTAACAAATTGCTTTGAACAGAAAACGATGCATATCATTTGAATATTAAAATGAAAAGCAAATAAGAGAAAAAGTATTCTTTCCTTTCATTTGTTTGATACAAAAATTGGTTGGATTTGTTTAAACATTTTTTTTATATGGTTGAGTTAAAGTTATGAATGAAAATCGAATTAGCAACAGCAATACCAAGCAACGCCTTAAACATGTAGCGCGAAATTTTCATTGTTGAAGAGTTAAATAAAGATAAAATAAGAGTTAATAATAAAAAAGTTACTTTTCAGTGCTGTTTACGAGCGTTATTTGTTTTTGTCTCTTCATTTTGGTGTTTGCTAATTGTGTTATCCACAGTAGACCACCAACAACTACTATCCATCGCCCGATTATGGTATATGTGGAGGGTACAACACAAATGCAAAGTCGTGAACTGAATTAGCGCAACGCAACGCAACGCAACGCACACGCCAAAGTCGAGCAGCAGCGAATGCGTTTCAAGAGATTTGACCCTCTTCAACAAACTGCTGTTGCTGAAGCTGCTGCTGCTGCTGCCACCGCTGCTGTTAGCTGTTGGTCAGCGCATTATGAGTTTGGACAATCATTTCGATGATTATGTTGCTTCGATGTTGCTGATGTGGAGTATAAATTGTCAAACGCGTTTTGATTAGAGCATCAGTTTTACAGATTTGTTCGTGTGGTGTAGTACGCAGTGGTAACTCAGTGAAAATGGTTAGTAATAAAAGTAAATCTTTCACAATCGAACGTGGGCTTTAAAAGGCCCTTAAATAATTGTTGTTGGCTATAGACAAAGTGTTAAATATTATATGAATACCATGAGAATACAGTGATTCCAATTTAAATTTCAAACTACCAATTAAAATATGAATTTGTTTCTTTCTTTCGCTTCAGAATTTTTACGTGTTTTTTAGTTTGGCCATGGTAGCCACAATCGCCAGAGCTGATGTCAGTCATTTGGCCAACAATAATTATCTACCACCAGCACCAGTATCCAAAACACTAACACAAAGTTCCTCCTCTGGTGGATATGCAACCGAAAACAACCCACAGGATATCAGTGTTGAATATTATCAGCCACAAATTCAACAACAAAAGACGAACTCACGTATCGAGTCAATTAGCCGCTCGATCCCCATCGCACATTTCTCCGTTCAGAGCACGGTTCTTGCACAGCAATCACAAAATGAGCGCTATGCTTCTAGCTACACCACACAGTCACAAAGTGGTAGCAGTGGCGGTGGAGGTGCCGCTGGTTCTCATGCTTATTCAGCACCCTTACAACAGCAACCACAGCAAACCTCTTACCACAGTTCCGCTCCTACTCAAGCTCAATTGTTCTCTTCTAACGAAAATTCAGCTCAAGATTTCACAACTGCAGCTCATGCCTCTGTTCAAACTGGCGCTCCAAGTTTGAATAATGCAACACCACAAGTTTACGCTTCTGCTCAACAAAAATATTCAGTTCCTGAAGCTGCATCTGTTCAACAAGCAGGAACTTACAAATATGCCGCACCGATTCCCGCTGAACAGACTTTCGCTGGACCTGCTGCAGTTCAACAGACTTATGCGGCACCAGCTCCAGTTCAACAAATCTACTCAGTACCCGCTCCAGTTCAGCAATCTTACTCTGCTCCCACTCCTATTCATCAGATTTACGCTGCCCCTGCCCCTGTTCAACAAACTTACGCGGCACCAGCGGCAGTTCAACAAACTTACTTGTCAGCAGCACCAGTTCAGCAATCGTACTCCGCACCATCAGCAATTCAACAGATTGCATCTGTTTCTCAACAATCAGGATCTTATAATAACTATGCTGCTCCTGCTCCTGTACAACAAGCTTACTCCGCTCCGCAAGTGGAACCAGTTCAACAAACTTACTCTGCTCCACAGTCGGCGGCAGTTCAACAGACATACTCAGCTCCATCTGCAGTTCAGCATACTGAATCTGTAAGTTACTCTTCATCTCAGCAAGCAGGTTCTTATAACTACGCTGCTCCCGCTCCTGCTCAACAAACATACTCAGCTCCGCAACAAACTTACTCAGTGCCACAAGCAGCTACAGTTCAGCAAACTTATTCCGCACCAGCTCAATCATATTCAGCCCCTGAACTAGTTCGAGTTGGGCAATCGTACTCTGCACCAGCTTCTGGACAGCAAACACAGTCTGTAAGCCAAACATCGCAACAAGATGATTCCTATAATTATAGCACCACTGTTCAACAAAGCTACTCGGCTCCACAACCAGAACCGGTTCAACAAAGCTACTCGGCTCCACAACCAGAACCGGTTCAACAAAGCTATTCTGCAGCTGGTTCTGCGCAATCATACTCGGCTCCTGCGCACGCACCAGTACAACAAACCTTTTCAGCTCCTGCTCAAGCTCAATCTTACTCAGTTCCTGAACCCACTCTAGCATCAGGACCAGCATACTTACCTCCTGCGCCAGTTGAACAATCTTATGCTGCTCCCGCTCAAGTCCAGCCATACGCAGCACCTGAACCCGCCCCACTTCAACAATCCTATTCCGCTCCAGCTTCTGGACCAGCTCAAACATACTTAGCCCCTCAGCCAGCACCAGTTCAGCAATCGCATTCTGCACCGTCTCCATCATCCGTTCAATCGGATTCAGCTCCTGAATCTGTGCCAGTTCAGCAAACGTATTCAGCACCAACTGCTGTCCAACAAACACAATCGATAAGCCAAACCTCAACTTCCCAACAGCAAGATGATTCTTATAATTATGCAGCACCTGAACCTATTCAACAGTCATATTCTGCTCCAGCATCAGGACCTGTTCAACAATCTTATTCTGCTGCAGAAGCAGCACCAATTCAGCAAACTCATTCTACAAACACTGCTGCCGCTGTCAGTCATGTTCAACAACAGCAACACTCAGCACCAGGTCCAGTTCAGTCAACACAAGCTCAATCTGATTATCGTGCGCCAGTTGTTGGTGCCCCACGTTCAATTAAATTCGATGTACCTGCTCCACAAAAGTACACAACTGCTGCCCCTGCACAAGTTCAAACTTCATTACAGAGCAGCGAAAGCAGTGGTCACACCGCATCATCCTCAGGATTTACATCGTCAGGCTCATCTTCTGGATTTTCATCAGGATCCTCATCACCATCGAACGGCGATGATGTTGGCACTATCTATGGCTCAAATGGTGGCTACATCTACCGTAGAAACTAGACTAATTGAGAGTGTGTGGGGGACTCTTTAATACTCGTAGCATTCTTTAGTTTCATTGTTGTTATTAGTTTTATGTTTTATTAAGCTATGTTATTATTTTTTTTTTTTTACTAATGCACGCTTCATTGTGAATATACAATATTACGTCTTTCGTTATAAACATTTATTTGTTTTATTAATCGAAATTAATTCTCTAATAATCCAACACTGAGACAACATCAGTTCACAGCGAGTGTTAAATGAGTTTACTAGCTATTTTTAACAATGTTGGCTGCAATATTGAAAGTTTTTAGATCAGCTGTTTGAATCGCAGGAGAAATGTTAAAGGCTTGTAACTTAGGCTTCAATGGTGTCAAAGACACACAATCAATCAATGACAGATCAAATTTAGGTACTCGTATACACTATTTGAAGCTGTAGTCTTTCTTATCTCATCCTTGTTTTCCTCCAGATCCCGGTTGATAATTGATTTAGTTCTAGCAAATGAGTACCAAAACTTAAAATACCAATATGGTAAGTCTTTTATCTGATACAAACTAAACTTTGGAGAAATTCGAGAATAGTTCGTCCAATTTTTTTATTCTCCTCTTTTTCGGATCAGGTCGAACGATTTTTATATACTCGTACGCATTTAACTAATCTTAATACTTATAGTTATGACATTTTGAATAACTAACTAACTCACGGGCTTGAGTTAATCATTGTTTGCTTGATGAGCGTCTTATCGCTATTGCTTTAACGTATTTATTTCATGCTAGGCATAAATCCGGTACCAAGCTTGTGATATCGCATTTGATTTTGAAGTTAGCAAATGCAAGTAATCACTTGCCACTCTGCATTCGTAGGGGTACTCCCTGAGTGTTGAATGTATCAACAACAACAACAACAACAACAACAACAACAACAAACAAAAAAGTATTACTTTACAATTAATGCACCAATCACCAGATTGTCCCATTAATTGATTGACATTAATCTACATTAGTCAAAGATACAATCTCTTTTGGGCCATTGCAGTGCAGTGTTGAAATTAATATTTTTTATTATTACTTTTTAAAGCTGTGTAATTTTATGCAAATTCCTTTTTTTTTTGTAAAAATTTAACAGCTAAATTATTTCTTGCATCATTACACATAACAAAAACTGAAAAAAAAAAAAATCAAAAAAGAAAATAGAGCCGTTAGGAGTTAGAGATGTCAAAACAACAAAATTCCAAACTAACAAAACTAACAAAAAATAACAATAAAACAAAAAATTAAGAAATCTATTAAAACAAAAAATAGAGAAAAATGAATGAAAAAAGTAATAAATAAAATGCTTTTTGTTTCTATTATTTATTGTTTCTGTTTTTTTTTTTTGTTTTGGTTATAACTAAGTGAAATGTGAATACAGTATATTATACATATAAAAAAGATCATTAAACATTCATCAAGATTTGCTGTTTTTTTTTTTTATGGATTACTATTTTTTTTGTAATTACACGCAAAAAAATAAAGGTAAAGAAAACAAAAAATTTGTATATTGTATGGTGTCATCTTTACGCAAAAATGTGGTTCTCTGATGATTAATAGAGTTAAATCGATATTTCTGAAAATTAGTTTCTTAATAATATTTAGCAAGATTTTGATATTCCATGGAGAATGTTGTTTTAATTGTTTATTATATTTTTTATAAATAGTTTGTCGTTTTGGCATTTATAGATCGAGGTAAATACAGGATTTGACCAAAATCCAGCCACACTAAATTAACACAATCGATTTTGATATGCTTGCAGTTGTATAAATACGTCAGCATTTTAGACATAATTTTAGTTCTATCAGATTGATTGAGTCGAGTACATCAAGTGAAGTCAACAGCTTTCAAATAAACATTTCAAAAATGGTTAGTGCCTGGTGCTTGAGTTTTTAAAATTATGAAAAAGGATTCTAAATCACCGAAAGATGTGTTAAAAAAATAAATAAACACTCTACAATAACTCTAGACGAACTGGGACGGTGGAGAATTACATATAATAGCTGATAGCAACATTGCAACGAATGCTACAATACAAAAGAACACACTGCTTTGTTTTTGCAAAGACCCAGAAATGACAAATAAAGAAGAGGAAGAGAGAGAGAGTTGACGCTGCTATCACCTCATATAAGTTCACTATGACCACCTCTATAGTCTAGAGGAGTCTAGCCGAGTCTCTCACCCGGGTTCTTTTCCCGTCTTGGTCTGCTGGTTACTTCTCATTCATAACCTTCTTACATTCCTACCGATATGTGGTGTATGAGACTTAAATAGAAAGCGCACAAAGCAATGGCAAAACCGCAAAATTGGCACCCAGCGTTAAACTGTAGTAAGCCATTCTGGCCTACCTATCGCCTGGCCAGCCACCCAACCAACCAACCAACCAACTCTAGGGTAGTGAATACCAGTAACGAGCCAAAAACCGCACATAGAACTTACTTATAGCTTTCAATGTTCTGAGTGTGAAAAACACGAAAGACGTACAAACACAGAAATGTCCATATGTGATGGCGAAAGCTTAAAGTTTTCCGCTTGTTACCTTAAATACAACACAATTCCAGAACCCTGACAGCTTACGTTCATTCGACCTTTTATTATTATTGTGGAATACTTTCGCTGTTTTTAAATCATATCAAATTCTCTTTTCCATTGTAGAAACTTTTTGTTGTCCTAACTTTTGTCGCCGTATGTGTTACCTTGGCTGCTGCTGACGTCAGCCATTTGGGCTACACCTATTTGCCGCCACATCAGGCAGCCGCTTCACAGCCCTCCATCGAGTATATACCGCCAGCAGCTGCCGCAACTCAATATCAAAGCTATGCAGCTCCAGCTTCTTCATCATATTCTTCTGGCTCATATTCGGCACCAGTTGCTGCTGCTACATACTCAGTACCCAGCTATTCTTCTCACACATACTCGGCACCAGTAGCTGCAGCCTCCTTCTCAGCCCCATCGTATTCAGTTCCAGCTGCTGCTGCTTCGTACTCGATTCCATCATACTCTTCCGGCTCGTACTCTGCACCCGTAGCTGCTGCTTCATATGCCGCCCCATCATACTCATCCGGTTCGTATTCGGTTCCATCATACTCCAGCGATGTTAGCTATTCTGCACCCGTAGCTGCTGCCTCATACGCAGCACCATCTTATTCATCTGGCATTGAAACCGTATACGGTTCCAACGGCGGTTATGTGTACCGCAAATGATTCGAAATTATATACATTCATAAATAAATTGTACGAGTATTACAAAAAATATATATGGTATATGTTTGTTTAAATAAACCTTACGGCTTTGTTTATTCCAACTAAAAACTTTCGTCTTCCAGCATTAATTTACGCATAAGTGGAAAAGCTAAATACAGAATATTCTTTTTTCTACTTATCTTTAAATTTTCATCAACATCATCATTGACACCCCGAAAGTATAAAGGTCTGGAGTTCACGTCTGCTGCAGCAGCTACCAATGTGCCTGGCTTAATATAATTGCTTCCTAGAAATCCAGGATATGGATAATCGGTGACGAAATTGTAATATGGCAATGGTGGTCTAGTTGCAATTTTATTTCTAGTTATTAAATCGGACGGTTTCACGTAAATATGTTGTGTCCCATAATTTGTAGGTACTCTATAGAAATATACGCCTTCAGAATCGGTTAGAACTTGGGCAGCACTTAAATTGTATATTGCAAAGAATATTACTAGCAACGTCAGCATCTGTAAATATTTATTATTTAGGTATATTGTAATCCTGTATGCATACACCAGAACCTATCCAAAAACCAACCTTTGTAATACGTCGGTATTGTACTCGTAGTATCAAAAAAAAAGAATAGTTTCGTAAGACAATCTCAAATACACTAAACTCTTAAGCCACCATGCACCTTTCTTATATATCCTTGGATCGAATGATATAACGAGTTACATCAACTGACGAGTATATGTAACATTTGAGTAAATAAAGATCATATCCAATACACTAATTCTATGTATTTTGATACACTCGTAGTATGTGCACAAGTATATGGTATAAATATTATTTAATAATTGAATATCAAATTAACCTCATTTCATAATAATAAAATTAGTATTCATCATCACTTACTTTGTTGTCTTGTATGTATTCTTAAAAAGCTAATAACTGAGAACAAGTCCGAACGGAAACCGTTACAAAAATTAAGTCGTTGAACAAGATTTTGAGCAGATTCTTTTTTTATATTGTGTTTCAATACTTCATCCTCCAAACTAATAAAACCTTGCGATATCTTTTCGCACATACAACTTTTGCATTTATCCCAATGGGTAAGATATGAAGCGTGTCTCAAAGGAATAACAAGGTGAAGAGCTCCAGGAGGAGGCTTTCTGCTTGCACATATAGCCATGCTAAAGAGAATAGCAATCAAAGCTTTCAAGGGCTCATTTTTATCTAGTCTCTGTTCCTTTTCAATATAACTACTTGTAAACCTTCTAACTTTCTTCTTCTTTTAATGGCACAACAGCCCATGGAGGGCCTAGGCCAGGTTAACCTACTTGTTAATCTTCTAACTTTCTAAGCCGAGCTTTTCAATCTTCTGACTTATAAAACCTCGGTTCAAAAGACCATAAATGAATTTTTTAAATAATTAAATAATAATTAAATATAAAACCTGAAAGCTAATCTTCCATGAAAAATATACAGCTTCAATAGAAGAATCTCAACTTACTCCTCCAAGTCAATCACTTTCAAGTACTTAGCAAAGTGAGGTCAAGTTGTACGTGCAAGCGATAATAGGATAGTAATTAGTTTTTAGAAATCCAGAAAGCTCAAATTGTATTTATTTATTGTTGAATGCTTTTTGAAAGGCTTCTTTACCTATTGGTATTAAATTGGATTATATTTGTGGTACTTCAGCAAACTGTTCTGAATTTTAACTCAATAAATTTCTAATTACCGTACATATATAGGTATAGTTATACTCGTAGTATTATCTGAACATTATTCATAGTTTCTCTAATTCCGAATATTTGAATATTAAATAACCAAAAAAAAAGGAAAATAAATTAATGAAGCCGTTACCTCACCACAAAAAAAAACACTACATTCCCGACAATAAGCCATTGCAGACTTGAAAAAATGTAACATCTTGATTTTAAATAACCCTGAAATAAGTTTGAATAGGGTGTCCCGAAAAGAGAGCGATAATAGCGATTTCAATTTGGTGCCATTTTTTTCTCTGCAAGTGACAGCTCGAAAATTTAACTGCTATCGTCTATGATTGTTCCGAGTTTTACAAATTGAGCGCTATACAAAGAAATCATGCATTAACATTGTGAAAATGAGGCCGGAAATGCAGTGACTGTGACTGACTTTCGTTACAGGGCATGATAATGAAGTTCTTGTAGCCTCAACTGTACGGTATGCATCTGGACCACATATGGTTACAGCAGGACGGCGCAGCCTGCCACACCAGGCATGAATCGATATTGGAGCAACGATTTCCATACTGAATCACCTCCTGAAATTCCGAAGCCAACTGGCCGCCAAGGTCTGAGTTTGAGCCACATCTTTCTCAAAATGTCATCGAGAATTTCATTCAAAGAGCACGGGTCTGTGATCAAAACCGCGGGGGCCATTTGCCAGATATTTTATTCCGTACTTAATCGGAATATATCTACTTTACATGCAATAAAAATATCACCACTCACTCAAAAAATTCAATTTTTTTTCATATTAAACCGTGTACTCGTTTTGGGATACCATTTAGGCGACTGTAAGTGTTGGCCGTGATCTGATGCTAGTGTCACGTCTATAATGTAGATTTTTAGTCCAGTGTCCCAGACTGTATCCAGACTTGATTTGCCAAAATTTGTCGTGATAACATTTTTGCTGATAAGTATAAGACTAAATATATTAAGCAACTTAAAAATATTTTAGAAATTTCAGGCGTTGAAAAGATTCATACATCGGCAGTTGAAAGTTTAAATGGTGGGCAACACTGACACGGTTTATTCAACGAACAGAAGAGAAATGAATTTTTTGTTATCTGGAAAAAAAAAATTTAATTTGTTTAATGTCCACCTGAAATATCACAATATTATTTCTATGTCCCAGGTGAAGTCTAAATCGTATCTGGCAACCCTAGCCCAGTGTGATATTACTAGTAACTGATTTTTGAAGCAAAGTGAGGACAATTTTAGTTTTGTCACCAACGCATAAGTTTTGTCATACTCGTATGCACCGAGAAGAAAGAAAAACTGTGATATCAACAGTTCATCGCTGTTGTTAAGAAAATCTGTATTGGACGCATTTTTTTCTATTCAACAGTTTTTTTCTTTTGATTAATTTTTTCCGAGATTGTGTATTGGAAATATTTTAAAACGAAAAGGATTGATTTCTTGTCGCCGAGTACCATTTCTACTACTGTTTCTGCTACTATTTACTACTTCTTCCTTTTAATGGCACAACAGCCCATAGAAGGCCTAGGCCACTCATCTTGTGCGTGTTATATTTGTACACGAATGGGACCTACAGATTTATGCCGAATCCGAACGGCGATATTAAAAGCAATTTTTACTCTTGTAGGTTTGTCATTGCCTGCCAAGAGTTGGAGCTGTGTAGAAAATTTGTGTTTTTACTTCTTTTTTGTCGATATTCGAACCCCGGACACTCTGTGTAACAGGACACCACCACGCCATAGCGACCACACTATTTTCTACTACTATGGGCTGGAGCTTCGCGAACACAAGTGGAGCTCCTGGACCGTATCCAACATCGACCGATAAAGCTAATATCAGACAGTAGTGTTTCCAGCTCTATTGACTCCTTGGAACATCGTTGAAACGTGGCTTGCGTCTCACTGTTCTACCGTTACTTTAACGGTAGATGTTCTTCTGAGATGCGGAAGCTAATACCGCCAGTTCATGTAGTTCAACAGAATTACACGGTCAGCAAGCGGAACTCACGCCTTCCACGTAGGCACGGTGTTCCAACGCACTACGCATTACAGAGAAAGTTCGTTCATCTGTCTGTCGTACCGCGCGTATTTGGAATAAGCTGCCTGCAACAATTTTTCCCAATTATTATGACCCTTGCAAGTTGAAAGCAAACGTTCATAAACACTTCTCCCTCCTTTTTCCTACCACCTATCAATCTTCCTTCCAATCAATACAATGTTCTGCATTTATAGGGTTACCCTTTGTGTGTTGATTATAATTTAAAAAAAAAAAAAATGTTCGTTAACTTTTATCACTACTTATCTACTACTATATTCTACTCTTTTTCCACTACTATTTATATTGCTCTTCTGCTACTATTTTCTACTACGGATTTCTACTAACTTTCTACTACATAACGGGTGATTTTTTAAGAGCTTGGTTTTTGAAAATTCAAAAAAAAACAGAAATTTTACAAAAGTGAATAAAATTTTCTTTTGGATCGACAAACCAATTCCTGCCATTTGCTTTTTAAAGATAATTTCACTTAAATGTGGCCCGCGGCTAAGTTTCAAGTGGTCCACTCTGAAGGTCCAATTTTGGCACACTTTTTCACACATTTCGTCCGGAATCTCATCAATGACGCATTCAATGTTGGCTTCCAAAGTCTCAATCTTCTTTAGCTTGCCCCTATAGACAAGAGACTTAAAATAGCCAAACAAAAAAAAATCTGACGGGGTCAAATCACACGATATTGGTTGCCATTTGACTGCACCAAAACGTGAGATTAACTGCTCACAAAATTCGCCCCTCAATTGATGCATGGTTTCGCGTGCTGTGTGGCATGTGGCACCGTCCTGTTGGAACCACATGCCGCCCGAGTCCAATTCTTGCATTTGCGGCAAAAAAAAAGAGTGTTATCATCGAACGGGACCGGTACCGGTACCTTTCTCCATTGACCGTAACGTTGCAGCCTTCATCGTTTTTGGAGAAGTACGGCCCAATGATGTCGCCTGCCCATAAACCGCACCAAACAGTGCGTTTTTCGGGATGCATTGGTAGCTGCTGAATTGCCTCTGGCTGGTCTTCACTCCAAATACGGCAATTCTGCTTATTGACCTATCCATTGAGCCAAAAATAAGCCCGTCGCTGAGGACAATTTTGCGATAAAAAGCGGATCGAATTTTGGTAATAAACTTCAATAATATGCAAACGTTGTTCAGGCGTAACTCTATTCATGATGAAATGGCAAACGAAACTGATAATTTTTTTACTCTGACACATATTAAGAATCACGCGTGAACTGTCAGAAATTTAAACTCAAAAACCTAGTAGATAAAAATCACCCTTTACTATTATCTACTACTATTCTATTACTATTTTCAATTACAATTTTCTACTACTATTTCTAATACTGTTTCCTCTACTATTTTATTATCTTTTCTAATACAATACCTTTCACTTACTATATTCTACAACTATTTTTACTACTTTTTTAATACATTTTTCAACTACTATTTCTACTTCTCTGTCTTAATTTATAGAAACCTTAAAATATGCTCAGCTTTTTGATACAAATTCTAATAAAATGTTACTACCTAACGTATGTAGCTTCTGCCAATTATAATTGAGCTCGTTATATGGAATAAATTTACTCCTTGAATCTTTAAACACTTTTACCCAAGGCGAATATAATAAGAAAGTGTTATTATCAACTTGCTCCTATTTTACCTTTGTGGTGAAAAGCTGATTTTCACATTCTGAACAGAACTTCGTTTTGCTGATGCCCCGTTGAATTTCGTTGTACTGCTGCTATCGCTTTATATTGGGTCATATAAGAAATATCCGCTGTTAGTACCCACAAATCTGTCATGTAGTTGGTGTTTAGTACCTTCGCTATCTCCTGACAGCTTGCGCGTATTGGTCTTGCTCCACCATTTGCCAAATTTCAACGTTTTTTTCAATGACTTTCCGTGCATCGTTCAGTGCATCTTTGATATCGAAATTTCCGGAACGCAATCGAGCAAACCACTCCTGGATCCAGCGTTCACTCACAGCATCCTCACCGGTTTTATATTTTCTATAGTAATATTTCACTCGTTTTCAAGTCAATGTAACTTTATACACAAGCGTCGAATTACACAACTGCCTGCAGCCAGAAATATTACCTTTCAAACATTTGTTCGCTTGACATAATCGGACTAGTGTTGCCATATTTGTGAGTACCAACACCAAAAAACGAGGATACTTTTTATATGTTCCAATATGTATAAATTGTCCTTTCTCTTATCTAGTGCATATCATGATCACCTCTTTAATGTTTTTGCATTGATATTGCATACCGATCAGAGTTGTTCAGTGCATTCACATGTCCCGCAATGTTTCGATCGTAAGTAGCTCGGGCTTTATTGAATCTCTAATAGACTCTCCAATTATATAGTCGCACAGGCTCGACTTGACTAGCACTGACGTTGTTCATGCATTAACTTTGATCTTCTTGGTATTGATCTGGAAACTAATGTATACTATAATGTCAAGATGTCTAAAATATACAAAACTTTTTACGCAAAAAGGTCACATCGAAATGATTGGAAACAAAATTTGCTATCATCAACTTCACGTACTTCACATCTTGTTTCCGTATTACTGCCGATTTTTGCTACAGCCAAAATCTCAAATGTCATCGGAATTTTTGAGTTAACAGCCAGTGTCTTCAATTAAGCTATGCCATTTCAAATGACGAATGTATTAACGATGAGCTCTTTCCACTTTGAAATTTAACGATTTGATATTTAATGATTAGTTATTTCCATTGTTTGTTTAAACATTATCGAAATTTTGCTACTAATTTAAATGAGAAATGAAAAATTAACTCTCATGCTTATCTTTTGTAAATCCAAGCAAATATTCGCAGCTGGATATCGTTTTTGAGGGGGGGAAAAATAGTTCCCATGGTGATATGTCGATCTTTTTGATTTCAGTTTAAGCATACATCTTAATTAATAATCGAATTTTGTTTTATCTTAGAGTTTTTTTTTTTGTTTATGGCAAAAAGGAAACTGAGAACTTACTTAAGTAATCGATCAAAACCTGCCTAGATGTTAAATCACAAGAACCACTCGAGTGTTTGTATCTTTGAAAGGTTCGACTGTGAAAGTCATTGCAGAACTCTAGATGAATGTACCGCAACCGAAACGATAGCCACCGGTTAATTTTACTTGCAGTTGGTACTATCGTATAGTACATGCGAAACTCATGGAAACGAGTTCTCCTGATGATAGTTAGAACAGCGTCATGACTGATATTTTAACAAACGAGAGGCTGTGAATTATTGCATTAAGCTATTAACGAGAATCCTCTTATTATGGCGTCTATTATTATTGGGCAGTAGGTAAACTTGTTTTAATTAATGAATTTACTTTCGAATTTTAATAAAATCCAACAACAATAGAGCAACGCCAGAGCCAGTGCAAATATGGTAGAAATAATCAAATCGAAATTAAATTCATTACACATTCCCCAAAGAATGCATAATCTCTGCTCTGCTCTTAGTTGGACTTAGGTAGGTTCTGTGTTCGTATAAAAGTAGCTGGAATATTGTGAGATATCATCAGTGTTTATTGTTTTGTTAAATCGAATAGAACTGAAAGTAAAAATGGTAAGTGTAAGTTTAGTAAAATTAATTCGCATTTTATTTTGCCGCCTACAATGTTTGCTCATAAATGTAATATTTTTGTCTATGTATGTACATATGTAGAAACTTTTTGTGAGTGCAATTCTGTTGGCCATTGTTGCCGCAACATTCGCCAGGAAAATAAGTAGCTCTTACTTACCACCAAAGCATTCAGCTGCTTCCAATATAATCAGCTCGTATTCAGCGCCTGCTGCTGCTGCTTCGAATGTATTCAGCTCGTATTCTGCGCCTGTTGCCGCCTCTTCTTCGCTACTTTCTCATGCAGCACCGTCAAATAAATATTTAGCACCAGCTGCCTCAGCAACGCATGTCAGCTATGCAGCTCCTGCAATTTCACGCTCCAGCTATGCCGTTTCATCGCCCAGCTATGCGGCCCCAGTTGCTGCTGCTTCTACTCACCATGTTAGCTATGCTGCTCCAGCTCGCAGCATCTCTCATCACATCTCAGCTCTAGCTCCGGCCGCCTCAACTTCACACGTTACCCATGCAGCGCCCGCCCACATTTATTCAGCTCCATCTGTCAGCTACACTGCCCCAGCTGAAGCAGCTTCTATTTCGCATTTAACTTATGCAGCACCCGCTGTAGGAATAGGTCATGGTCATGGTGTTGGACATGGTGGTCATGTTGGTCATGTTAGTCATGGTGGTCATGGTGGTTACGGACTTTCGTATTCAGCTCCAGCTGCCGCAGCTTCTGTTTCGCATTTAACTTATGCAGCACCCGCTGTAGGAATAGGTCATGGTGTTGGACACGGTGGTCATGGTGGTTACGGACTTTCGTATTCAGCTCCAGCAGCGGCTGCTTCAATTTCGAAGGTTAGCTACGCAGCTCCTTCCGTTAAATACTTGGCACCAGCTGCATCCACGTCTTATGCCCATTATGCTGCTCCTGCTCGCAGCTATTCAGCACCATCACATGTCAGCTATTCAGCACCGGCTGCTGCAGTCTCCTCGTATTCGGTGCCAGCTGCCGCCGCTTCTTCAAACTTCGCTACATACGCCGCTGCCCCAACAGCTAACATTGCTTCTTATGCCGCTCCTTCAATCTTACGCTCTAGTGCCACCAAGTACGCTGCCAATGGTGGTTATGAATATCGCTATAAGCATTAGTGATACTCAATTAAGTAACGTTTTTGGTTAAAAATTTAATTCCATTGTATACTAACATACACGATCGAATTACAATAAAAAGAATCAATTCCGAATCCGAATAGCTTGAGTTCATCACTGACAGTGGAACTGTTTGAATGGAATACTTAAATATTATTTGCATTTGGAATAGAGAAATTTGTTGTTTACTTAATTATAATATAAAGGGTGTTTTTTTAGAAGTGTGGTTTTCAATCTGGCAATACTTTTTTCAGAGTTAATCTTTTTGCCAGCTGTCACTTGAATTATGTTCAGTTTGGTTCGCCATTACATAATGAATAGTCTTACTCCTGAACAACGTTTGTAAATCGTGCTAATTTGTTACCAAAATAATGGTTCGGTTCCAATATTCGGTCAACATAATCGCCCAGCAGAGTCGGTAATTCGAGCAACCATGGATCGGCTTCGCACCACGTTTACTCTAGTAGATAATGCTCACCCTCAGAGACGCCGTACAGTGCGCGCCGAAGACGCTATTGCTACTGTGGAGCAGAATATCGAAGAAGACCCGAATAAGTCCATCCGCCATCGCGCGCAACAATTGGAGCTGTGCCCATCCACCTTATGGAAGATTTTGCGGAAGGATCTTGGTTTGCGATCTTACAAAATCCAAGTCGTGCAAGAATTGAAGCCGAACGACAATCAAGCGCGTCGCACGTTCGGTGAATGGGCCCAAAACGAGATGGCCACCGATCCCGATTTTCACAAGAAAATTTTGTTCAGCGATGAAGCTCACTTTGATATGTTAATAAGCAAAATTGCCGCATTTGGAGTGATAAAAAGCCACAAGCCATTGATGAGACGCCGTTACATGCTCAAAAAGTCACTGTTTCGTGTGCTCTATGGGCAGAGGGAATCATTGGTCCATATTTCTTCAAAGATGAAGCCGGTCATAATGTTAGAGTCCATGGGGAACGCTATAGAGCCATGATTAATGATTTTTTCGTGCCTGAATTGGAGGATGTTGATGTGGACGACCTTTGGTTCCAACAAGGCGGCGCTACATGCCATACAGCCAATGAAACAATCAATTTATTGATGGATACTTTTGGTGAGCGCATTATTTCGCGTCATGGGCCTGTGGCGTGGCCTCGAAGATCGTGCGATTTAAAACCGCTGGACTATTTTTTGTTTTTTGTGGGGTTATGTGAAGTCGATTGTCTAAGCAGATAAGCCCGAGACGATTGACGCCTTGGAAGAGAATATTCGGCGCGTCAGTACTGACATACGGCCCCAATTGCTGCAAAAAGTAGTCGAAAATTGGGCCTCTCGGCTGGAATTTATTCGAACAAGCCGCGGCGGCAACTGGCCGGAAATTGTTTTTAAAACATAATGGCAAATCCTTATCTTTATAATAAACCTAAATTCTTTCCCATAACATTAAATTATATGCGTTTTATTTCTTCTTGAAAACCACACTTCTAAAAAAACACACTGTATAAGTATGTATATAATTCATCCCTGTATTGAAAATTAGTTGGAGTGTACTAATTAGAAAATGAATCTGTAAGCATCTGTTAACATCTGTCTCCATTGTGATGATTACAAAGAAAGCACCAGGCATTCAAGACTCTGGAGGCCTCGCATATTCTGCCGAAGAAAGGTGGCCCCACATTTTTCATTCCAGTTCTTGCTACAGCCGGGAAATCACACAGGTTGTGTTCAAGAGTTCTACCCTGTCCACTAATCAGCACTCATTTAAATGCAAATACTTAACACTTTCATTATTTAATCTATTCCATAAACATAAAGAACTATGCATTATTGTTAAAAATTATCGAAATATTTATTCAAACGATCTTCAAAATATACAAATTATTACAAAAACGGAACACGAAAAAGTATAGCAAGTATAGCAAAAAAAAAAATAGCATGTTTTCACAAATTTAATAAATATAACCACCATTTGCAGCATATTGAGTGCCGATGCCCGATGAATAGCCTGAGGATGCAGACGAACTATAAGATGGGGCGGCGTATCTAACTGCGGGCGCGTTATAAGTCGTCTGTTGTTGTTGTTGGTATTGCTGACGTTGTACAACTGGAGCATAAGTTTGAACTGCTACTGGAGCTATATACTGGCGTGATACGGATGGTGCCGAGTGACGAACTACTGGAGCTGAGTATAATTGAGCGGGTGCTGAATAACTAGCAGCAACAGGAGCAGAATATTTAGCTACGGGTGCTCTATAACTACTTGTTGCATAAGATTGTACAGCAGGTGCGGTATATACTTGTCGTTGGGGGGCTACATAGCTTGAGTGTTGTTGTACGGGTGCTACGTAGCTAGCATGTTGTTGGACGGGAGCTACGTAACTAGTAAGTTGTCGTTGTGGCGCTGCATATCGAACTTGTTGAACGATACCACCAGTTCCACTAGCCGCCGAATAACGCCCACCAAAACCACTGCCACCACCACCACCACCTCCAGTTGAATAACCACCAGCCTTGGAGAATGTTGTTGTACGTGACGATGACGGTGGCAAATAGGTGCGTGATAAATGTGATACGTCGGCTGATGCCAAAGCGGCCATCACAGCGAATAGAACAAGGCCAATAAAGAGTTTCTGTAAATAAGAATAAATTGTGTTTTTCTTCTTAAATATTGTATTAATACCATAGATTCGTAGTATTATTTTTTTTTAACATTTGTTACGACACTACTCCATTTCCATTTAATTCAGTGCGATCTCAAGTCAGTTTCTATCGGAATAAGCAAGCTGTATTAAATAATACCATAGATAAACAAGGCGAACAACTTGCCTCATATCAGCGAAAATGCAATATACGAGTATACATATATCAACGAAGATATTACTACCCTGGAAACGGCTGACTACCTGCGCTACGTCTAGGAAAACGTGGGTAGAATATAAGGACCTCAGGACAAAACAACTGATAGACTGTTCTCGTCCCAATATCTCACGCATTACCGCTGTTCTCACAGGCCACTGGAAGGTGGGAGAACTGGCAGCTAGACTTAATCTTCCATTCAATACTTCCTGTCGTAGGTGCTAGGAAGAGGGAACAGAAAAGGAAAATCTCTTTCACCATTTACGTGCGTGCCCAGGTTTGGCAAGAACAAGACTTCGCTCATTTGGCAAATCATTCCACTTAAATATTAATGAAATGTTAGAAATCGAGATAAAAAGCCTACTCATATATTTGAACCTCACAAAGTGGGCATAACTCTTTGGGGTTCAGAAGCAGAGACTTGCATTAATTACGACGTCATCCCTAATACCAATATACAATTAAATAGCTGCAAATGAGGAATGTAGTAGTAAAACGGTGCATTGCACTAATTATGTTTTTCAGATGAAAGCAACCACTCAAACAACAACAACAACAACAGCAACCCTGTCATAACATCTGCCTTGATCCAATAATAATGCGCTACACAGGCGCATTTCAAAAAATGCCAATGCATAAGCGAAATTTTGGAGTAGGTAAGTACTCATGTGTCTTATTAGAAAGCAACTGAATGACTCCTTCAGTCATTGATTGATGGATGCAATTATTTGACAAGTTTTTCCAATGGAAGTATGTAACTGGCTACACATTTCTGATGCCGATGTACATAATTCTCGATTATATTTTGAAATCTATTTTTTTGAATGAATTTCCAACTGGCAAATGCAGAGCAATATCTAGAATT
This sequence comes from Palloptera scutellata, assembly GCA_958295655.1. Taxonomy (NCBI): domain Eukaryota; kingdom Metazoa; phylum Arthropoda; class Insecta; order Diptera; family Pallopteridae; genus Palloptera; species Palloptera scutellata. The sequence continues at coordinate 145,085,493 of OY282449.1, forward strand.
ACTATGTACTAGTGAAGCATCTTTTTTTTTAAAGCATCTATTTAATACACAAAAATATAAAAAAATGTTCCTTCATAAGTGAAATTTTGAAGTAGTTAGGTATTCATACATCTTATTACTTAGGTAGCAACTGAATGGCTGAGGGATTGAAGTAATATGTGTACATATGAATCTCTAATCTGATCGGAGGGGACCTAAGATTTTATCCACCGATATCCAGTGTATGAATTTCCCTGTGATCCTTTAAAGATAATATTTATTACATTTCTTCTTTTCAGGATTTCTAACTAACAAATCGGGAATCAGATCGAGATTAAACAAATTTAGTCTTTCCAATTGTCTTTCAAATTGAATGTGCCAATGTTTAGAATGTTTACAATATATTTATATTGATTTGAATTAAATTGAAAGTCCCTCTTTCAATTCATAGAGTATTTATCTTATACACTTTTTTAGTTATGCGTGTACTTATTTTTTCTTATTTTTCATTATTATGTACCATGGTGCATAAGTAAATATGTACAGTAATCCCCGGTTAATTTAATTACGCTTAATTACGTTTCTTGTTTTCTACGATTTTAGTTCAAAATATACTCAAATTACTCAGCTCTTGAATTTCCCCGGTTAATTGAAGCATAAATTGTACATTTTCATTGATGCAATTAAGCAGGGATTACTGTATGCCGGTTTGATGTTCTACTTCATAAAATTTTTTTTAATTTTGTGCTTTATTATTATTATTATTTGTTTTTTCTTTTTTTTTTTGTAATTTATTATACTTTTGGCCTTTGATATTATTACAATCGGGTGGGTACTTTGAATTTTCTCATGCTTAATTTTACTACTACTCATGATGTAAATGTTTTACTTCTTTTCATCACTATATGCAATAAATTGTTCAAAAATATATCTTCTTTTGTTTTTTTTATTACACTAACCATTTTCGTTGATTTAGTTGCTAGTTGTGTCTAGTTAATTATGGTGTATTTTCTTTGCGAGTGCCTCTCGTAAAACTTCACTTGCGGCTTGTACTTTAAGAACTGTTGTTAGCTCCTAGGCGAACACATCAATTTATACCCAAGAAAAATACAACTGAAATTTTTGTTTGTAGAATTTTCAGTTAAAAATTTTTGTTAAAATACAATTTCATAAATACAAACATACATACATACTTATGTACGTAGAGGCAACTAGAAGATCAGTTCACTCATATACAATACATACTTACTTTACCATATACATAAGTATATTTCAGCTGACTGACTACCACTGACTGGTTTCCCTGTGCAAGCCGTGTCTCCATTACAAGCGCAACCATCATTTCCATCGCTGGCATCTTGACAAGTCATATTCCTCTCTTGTATTGGCGTGTCTCAAGCAGTCCAACACACACACATACACACCTGAAGATAATCGTCAACGAAGATTGTAAGATATATTGTATGTGCCTACATAGTATGTATGTATGTATGTATGTAGTAAGTATACTTATAAATACAATATATCCGCTGTTCACAAGTGTCGAATTATATTCATATAATTTAATATATGAAATCCATAAAATCTAAGCTTAAGAAACATTATTCTTTTTCAACATACATATGTATGCATGTATGTATGTATGTATGGATGTACTCGTATGTGTGTGTGTGTGTATCTTGTATCTGGCGAATTTAACAAATATGTTTCCTTTTGTATATTGTATTTGACTTTTGTGAAAATATCATATTGCTTATGCGTGCCGCTTTTTTGTTTTCGTTACTTACTATTGTTGTTAATATTATTTTATGTATAATTAACCAATAATATTTTATAAAATAAATTTTTGATTTATACTTAACTATTAATATGTACACTACACTCAGTCAAATATTCAATAGCACTACTTAGAAAAAGTGAAGTCATGCAAAATGATATCAACTGGATCGATCAATATCAACTTGGGTTCCTTCTAATGAGAATCTAGTTGGTAAAACGAAGAGACTAAAGGAATTGGTCCTTTATTTTTTGATAGATAAAATACTGGAAAAAAATTGTCTATATAAGTACTATATGTAATTTATTATAGTAGCTTAAAGGAATTGGGGCTGTGGCGTAGTGGTAGTGCGTTGGTCTGCTACGCAGTGCTACGCAGAGTGTCCGGGGTTCGAATCTTGTCACAGGCAAAATCAAAAAATTAGTAAAAACAACAATTTTTCTACACAGCACCACCTCTTGGCAGGCAATGGCAAACCTACAAGAGTAAAAATTGCCTAAGAAAAGCTTTTCACTGCGCCGTTCAGATTCAGCATAAAACTGTAGGCCTCCATTCCATTCATGTAGAAATATAACATGCACAATATGAGTAGAAAGGGGAGGTGCGGTAAGGTCAGCCTAAAAAGAAGAAGAAAAAAGGGCATAATCTTGATGGTTCAAATCCCGCATAGTATAAAACTGAAGAGATTTTAAAATACAATAAGAAACTATTTTTAACATAATTGAAAAGCCAAAGCAAAACAAAAAAAAAAGAGAAAGAAGAAAGCTTAGAAAATCATAGAAAAATAGGGAGGTGCGGAAAGGTCGGCCTAAAAAGAAGAAGAAAAAAGGCATAATCTTGATGGTTCGAATCCCGCAGAGTATAAAACTGAAGAGATTTCAAAACACAACAAGAAACTATTTTTACCATAATTGAAAAGCCAAAGCAAAAAAAAAAAAAGAAGAAAGCTTAGAAAATCATAGAAAAATAGGGTGCCGACCGAAAGGTCGGCCTAAAAAGAAGAAGAAAAAATGCATAATCTTGATGGTTCAAATACCGCATAGCATAAAACTGAAGAGATTTCAAAACACAACAAGAAACTATTTTTACCATAATTGAAAAGCCAAAGCAAAAAAAAAAAGAAAGAAAGAAGAAAGCTTTGAAAATCATAGAAAAATAGGGAGGTGCGGAAAGGTCGGCCTAAAAAGAAGAAGAAAAAAGGCATAATCTTGATGGTTCGAATCCCGCAGAGTATAAAACTGAAGAGATTTCAAAACACAACAAGAAACTATTTTTACCATAATTGAAAAGCCAAAGCAAAAAAAAAAAAAAGAAGAAAGCTTAGAAAATCATAGAAAAATAGGGTGCCGACCGAAAGGTCGGCCTAAAAAGAAGAAGAAAAAAGGCATAATCTTGATAGTTCGAATCCCGCAGAGTATAAAACTCAAGAGATTTCAAAACACAACAAGAAATCATTTTTACCATAATTGAAAAGACAAAAAAAAAAAAAAGAAAGAAAGAAGAAAGCTTAGAAAATCATAGAAAAATCTCTATATTTTTACTTTTCGAATCCGATCTAAAAAATATAACTCTCATTCGCATACACAATTCAACACACTTATGTATCGAATCGATGCAACACACCCACCGAAAACATTTCAACAACACCTGATTCCATGGCGGCAATAGGTGTATTCATGAGCTGGAGCAAATTGTTTGATTAATTTGATATTTGTACAGGGTGCACCCTCTTTTATGTCGGTATATAAACAAAATGAATTATTTTAACATTTATCAACCGATTGACTTGAGTGAAGGTTGTTTTTGAAACGTCAATTCAGTACAACTTTAACAATGAATCGCTTCATACCGAAAAAACGCGCCGAAATAGAGACGCGCTGCATTTTGAAAATTGTTGTTCAGTTGGGTAAACTTAACGTGCATATCATCGAAAATATCATGGCCAACAAGCATCGTCTGATAGCACTATTCATCGTTTGATGTCGAATTTTATTAAGCACAGGAAAGTGGGATATCGTCGGCAAGCTCAAGATGTTCCAATGAACTGGTTGAAGCGGTAAGAGAGATAGTGTTGCCGAGAACCCACATGTGTCGTATCGTCACCGCGCTCAGTTTTTTGGCGTCATTTGGAACTTCTGTGCATTTTGAAGGATGATTTACATCAGTGAAGTGCAATTGACTCAAAGAATATTATCAACAGACAGTCCACGTTGCTTGGAATACGTCCAAACAGTCGCTCGAATGGTTGACACTGAACCTGATTTGTGAAAGGAAATTTTGATGACAGACGAGGCCCATTTCACACTCTCTAGCGCAGTTAACAAGCAATATTTCCGCATATGGGGAACGGAGAATCCACACGAGATCCATGAAACATCATTGCATGACCTGCAATGATGATGATGACTGCTTGGACCGGCTTTTGCGCTAAAACCATTGTTGTTCCATTTTTCTTCAGACAAGGCGAAACAGTCGATTCGAATCGATATCGGTGGAAGTTGGCCCATTATGTCTGCGCAAAAAATGCGCAAATGTCAACAAGACTCCATGCCATGCGCCATTGCACACTGCATATCAATCAATGCAGTTTCTGCAACGAAAATTCCCTGGACGTGTGCTGTCAAAAAAAATCGACATTGACTGGCCACCGAGATCTCCAGACTTCTTTTTGTGGTGTTCTTTGAAAAGCAAAGTGTACGCCAGCAAGCCTCAGACCATAGCGGCAAGCTAAAAGCAAACATTCGTGCGGATATCATCGTCAAACCGACTGAGATGCTCGAGAAAGTAATGGAAAATGCGGCAAAGAGGGCACAAAAACTATTCCAAACAAATTGTAAAGGCCCAAATTAAATAAAAATACCTCATATATGGAAATTGGTTGCATACCGACATAAATAGATGGCGCACCCTGTAGTAAATTTGATATATTTACGAAAACAAAACACATGCGATTCTCAAATACTACAAATAACAAAAATACATATAGTATTCGTACTACACTTCAATTCTTGTACTTCATTCTTCATTTTGTACTTCTTTCGTACTTCTTTCGATTTTAGTAATTTTTGGTCTTTTTTGAAAAGCATAAAACTTTCATAATGGATTTAAAAAAAAGTTGGAAAATGTTCACACTACTTGCAAAATGCGTTGAAATTCCTAATAATTATTTACCTATGTCACAGTTTTTTGATAATTTCTTTTCTTTCATGTTTTTGGGAAATGAAAACACAAATAGTTTTTTTCACTTTTTTATTGACATTTTTTTTTTTTATTAAAAGAGCAATTGAATGCATAAAAAATATTTTACTCCATTTTGAAGTTTACATTCTATCGATTGGTAGAGGGCGCTGATTCGCATATGATTCATACTCGATTGATAGAGGGCGCTGCCCATTAGTTTCTAGTAAAATTTAACAATTAAAGAAAAAAATTTTATATTTCAAACAAAACACGTTTGAAATTTCTAGAGCTGAAAGAATGAGCGAGTATAGACTGAAGAAAACAAACACTAGGCACAATTGAATGGCGATTGTGTTACGATCGATGCGGTTCAGAGACAGCGAGAATGTAGACATTGTCGAAAACAACAAAATTTATATTCTGCTTATTATTATCTTGGTTAAAATCCAAAAACCAACACCGAGAAGTAGCGAGAGTGCAGAGTGCAATCAATTTGAGGTACAACAGAATTCGAATTTCATTGTAAAACAACTCGCAAAGACTAATAATGCGGAGAGACAGCATGAAAATAAGTAAGTTCATTAGAGCCAATAATTTCACCAATGCTCATATCATTGAGTCCCGACGAAGGTCCTCAGATTATATAGCACCAAAATTCCCAGCTTCTCAACGATAGAGAAAATCTACCTGAAAATCTTTAGTCCGTGGAAAGAAAACAACTCGCATTAGCACAACAAAACATAGACGAGGTTTGTGAACGAGGTTTCTAGTCAACCGCATAACATTCGCGAGTTCTCAGACCGGCAAGTGGCAAATTTTCCACTTGTTGAGATCATACAACCTGAATATTTTGATGATGATGATGATGATGATTGTAAGATTATAATTTTAATGATGTAGCAAATAAATTCGCATGATTTTGCAGAGGGCGTTGCATGCATTCGAAATGTAAACGATAAAAATGAAGTTGATCCAGATGTACGGTATCAGAGAATCGGATCAGAGAATCACTAAACTGAATTATACAAGGCCTATCGTTTGCATAAATCAGCACATCGTCAAAAACTCTTTCAGCCACGACTGTAATATCTGCGATAGACACTGGTTTTTACAAGATTACTAAACCAAACCTGCCAACTACGCAAAGGTGACCACCGGTTAAAAAAGTACCAGTCACTATTCCTCGCTTGCTGGAATCCAAGCACAAGCATCACTGAGTTATAGAGAGTATCTGATAGCACATGTAGACAGTGTATGTATAGGTAGAATGTGAAACGAGAAACAAATAACTGGTTTTGTAGAGTATTATAAATAGTCCATAAGACCAACTATTTCCTTTAGCTATTTTAATTCCAACAGAGAAACAATAACACATAGTTTCTTATTGTAATAAAACATTCAACTTGTGGTGCATATTCAACGATTATTTATTGACCATTTTGAGCAGTTTATTGACATCATTCGATTTTAGTTCCTTCTTTTTTGCGGTATTGATTTATTTATATTTTGGGGGTGTATTATAATATTGTGTTTATTAATTCGAATATATACGAGTATGTACGTAGTTATATACAAGGTGAGGAAAAAGTAATGTCATGTGCAAAGAATCGCATCAAATATCATTGTGTGGCAGACAACTAGAGAATTAGTTGACAACAAGCAATGGAGCGATACACAGCTCGGGCAACGGTGGAGATTTTGAAACACCAATTCACGCTCCGTGTGATCTCCTGTTTTGCTGATTTCTACTGGCTGGCCACATCGCAAGATCTGACGCTGTCAAACTACTGCCTCTGGGGCTTTTTTGAAATCTCGCGTTTATCACAGCAAAAATTTAAACCCGTGCATGTCTTGAACGGCAGCATTGAAGAGGAAATAAGAGCAATAAGAGCTTTGCGAGCAATAATTCGAAATGCCATAAAATGAGCACAATTGTGCATCATCTCAGGAGGTGATCATTTGACCGATATCGATTTCACACCTTCAAATAAATTTTCGGTGAAAACAAGAGCCAAATTTTTGTTAAATTTTTAACAAAATAGTAGCCAATTCACATTATGACATTACTTTTGCCCCACCTTGTACAAGCATGGTGATCAAATCACAGTGGTCATAAAATAAATGACAGAGGAATTTAGTCAAAATAAAGCAAAACTAGAAATAGAAGTTGAGTGATATTTTAAGTATGTCCGAGGTAGTTTGGAAAAACCGCAAAAGAGGGTGGTGAGCTTACAACCCGCGGGTATACAACTCCATATAAACGGTTTCTCAATAGGGACATAACAAATTTGTATTTAAATAAAACACACAATATTCGAGATATCGGGTTGAAATTTATTCCAGGTCTAGTACACATGTGGTCGCTGTGGCGTAGTGGTAGTGCGTTGGACTGCTACGCAGAGTGTCCGGGGTTCGAATCTCGGCACAGGCAAAATAAAAAAAAAAAAAGTAGAAAAAATAATTTTTCTACACGGCACCACCTCTTGTCAGGCAATGGCAAACCTACAAGAGTAAAAATTGCTATGAAAAGCTTTTCCTTCGCCGTTCGGATTCGGCTTTAAACTGTAGGTCCCTTCCATTCATGTACAAATATAACACGCACAACATGAGTGGATGCGAAAAGCTCTGCCTAGGCCCTCCATGGGCTGTTGTGCCATCAAAAGTAAAGTAAGTACACATGTTACATTTAAGCATGGAATTCGATATCGCTCAAGTCAAGTCCATTCAATGTTGCCCAAAAATAGTCTCACAACATGGCTCGATAGCGAACTCCATTGTTGTTGCGGTTAGCAATGACGATTATTTTAGGCGATATAAAAATATGGTCCAATCATACCTCCGGCATGAAATCCACACCACGCGGTCACTTTATGTGAATGCAATGAAGTCTGTTGAAGTACTTGACGGTTTGTTGCTGTCCAATAATGCATATTTTGATTATGGATAAAAGCCATTAAGCCAAAAATTAGTTTCATCGCTGAAAATGATTTTTCGATGAAATTCAGGTTTTTCTTCAAACTCCGAGAAGTTTCGGCCCTTCAAATGAACACGAGACTTCACTTCTTGTGTTTATTTAATTCTTGTAAAGGTGTAGGCTGAGATCTTTATGCCCAATTCTCCACAATGTCGACTGAGAGATTCCCAATTCCTGGTAGCGGCGTGGAATTGACTGATTTGGCTCATTTTGAACTGAAGCACTTGCGGCTGTGATATTTTCGGTACTTCGAACCGAAAGTTTTCTCACTGGCACAGGAACTTTCAATAGTGAATATGTTGACTTGAATTTCTTCACTATAGCACGCGCAGACTGTCCGGTCGGACGATTATTACGTCTGAAAATTGGAGTAAGCGCTCTTAAAATTGAGACCACCGACAAAGAATTTCGGTAGTTATTGTTAATATTTTCTAGAAATTGCTCGATCGTGAACCTCACCATGATAAAAATGTAAATCTTCAATGAAGTTTTGACATTGCCAAGATAAAAAAAAAAAAACAAATAAATTTAAGGGTGGGTGCGTTTGTATTTAAATACAAAATTGTTGTGTCCCCATTGAAAAACCTTAATATTTACGCCTTGTTTTGTGACTTCTATTACTTATTAAACTGATCGGAGTTGAGGTCAATATCCACTTAACATTAAGTATAATGTATCCCCTTCAGAATGCTGCTAAAATTATCATCGATATAAAATTATAATAAAATAATGTAACATCCTGATAGTAAATACCTTTTGGATGAACAAAATTTATCGGTATTCTCCACACACTCACACACACAAATTCAATTTAGTTTTTTAACATTTTGCGGTTATTAAATTGTGGTCACCATTACCTTCATCATCGTCATCCTCATCATTCTCAGGTGCTTCATTCGCATGGTGTGTACTCGTTTGTATTTAGGTAAGTTTTTAATTCCGCTTTCTGTTAGTCAACGACTAACGATTGTCACCTAATTTCTTTTCAAAACTGATCAATTATAAGCACAATTACTTATTGTTGTTGTTATGAACAGAACCTTGTACAGACAGACGCCAGCTACTTAGAAGATTTATGGTATTAAAACAAATTCGAGTACTTATGGTAGTATTTTTAGCATTTAAAAAATGTAGACAATGAAAAATTAAGTAACAAAAAAGTAAATATTTGTCGTTCTGGCTGCAACCTAACTACTTAATTACTTAACATACTAAACAAACTGCTTATTTGATGCAGAGAACCTATTAATTGTGTCCGCAAATGATGAGTAGGTAGTATCTTAAAATGGTATACTTATGGTATAGAAAAAGTCAAAATCACTATTGCTATCCCACAAGACAATTGAATTTTGTTCAGATTGAATATTTTGATAGTGCAAATATTGTGTAGCAGCGCCCTCTCTCGACCGACTTATAACGCTCTATAAGACCCTCCTAATCCTTCCCATCCTAATATATGGCGCCGAGACGTGGACATTGCCCATCAATGACGAGAGGCTGTTAGGAGCGTTCACGAGGAAGATACTCCGTAAGATCTACGATGAGCTTTATGAGCTCTACGCCGACACTGACAAAGTAGCGCGTATAAATGCCCAGTGGCTTCGCTATCTGGGTTATGTTAAGCGAATGGAAGAAAGCGTTTAGGCTAGAAAGTTGTTTTCTATCGAGCCACGGTGGAGAAACACGCAGAAGACGACGTCCTAACGACGTCCGTTGGAAAGACCAAGTACAGGGCGACCCGACTGCATTTGGCCTTAACAACTGTGGCCAGTGCGTTCATAACAGAGGCGACTGGCGAAGCTTTATAGAGGCGGCCAAGACCGATCATCGGTTGCAGTGCCAGCTAAGTAAGTAAATATTGTTTTAGAATGGTTGCAGCTAACATCAGAGAGTTTCTAGAATCTAAAAAACTAAGGAATTGAGATGAGTGTTGCTCATTGCTAAACACAAACAAATATTATATTGTGAGCGTCAGTGAGACGCCCTACAAAAGTTCACCTCTTCAGAATGTTTGCGTTTTGTGTTTTCAGGTTAGGTTTAGAAAACTTTGCAAAAACCAGAGTCTATCGCAGACTGTGGTCCTTTGGATATACACAGCACTTATCAGACCGATAATCACATATGTTTCGGTGGTTTGGTGGCGCCGAACTATGGTTAAATCCTCAGTCTTGGCGCTAAACAGGCTACAAGAAAGCGTTTGCATTAGCATAACGGGCGCCATGAGTACCACCTCTGGTGACGCCCTTAACGCCATGCTTGACTTGCTCCCACTGGGCATACAGATCCAACAAGAAGCGATGAAGGCGACATGTCAGCTATACTCTTATGGGTATTGGTTCGATAACAGAACTTCCGGTCATGGAGAAATCTTCAAAAGGTTGTCAGAGCAATATCCATTGCTACTGGCTTCGAAAGATTGCCTCATATCCGTGGTTACTTTCGGAAGCAAATATGAAGTTAGCTTCCCGAAGCGTGAATAATGGAGCAATCCAAAGGTCGTGCTGGAGAATCTGACGGATATCTTCTTCACTGACGGATCCAAGACCGATGAAGGTACTGGAGTTGGATGGCACTTAAACGAAGGTGTCAATTGCTACTATTCCTTGGGTGGGTTGGCAACTGTCTTCCAGACTGAAGTTTTCGCTGTCTTTAAAGTAACGGAATGGTTAATTGAAAGAAAATAGCGCGGGAAACGTGTAGGTGTCTGTAGTGACAGTCAGGCTGCACTTAAGGCTTTGGAGAACGCGAGAATTACTTCAAAGATTGTCCAAGAGTGTAAGAGGAAACTTAGATCAGTCGCAAGACTGAATCAGCTCAATCTTATCTGGGTTCCTGGGCACTGTCGAGTTCCTGGTAATGAGAAAGCCGACTAGTGGATCAAAGAACATGCCTTTGGAACCAGAGCCAATAGTCGGTACCAGTTTGGCAGGTGCCATGCATTTGATAAAATCTTATGCTAATGATTTACATAAGAGACGCTGGTCCAATCTGGACATCTGTCCAAACAGGAAGGCAGCAGAATTTATTCTTAAATTAGGAAGGAAGGACCTTCGCCGGATGGTGGGATCATCACCGAGGACCCGACCTGCACATCTTGTCTGGAGGAGTTGTACAGCACAGAGTATTTTCTCTGAACATGTCCCGCCTTTTCCAGAACGAGATGGCGCATTTTGGGTTTCGATGTCACAGGAATGGACAAAGTTCACTCCTTCCCCTTCTGCGATCTTCTGAGATTTGTGAGAGAATCCGGAAAATTTGCGGAAGAGAACGTAGTCCCCCTATAACCCCTTTTTCAACTTTTTCCGTCTTTTTCTCTAACCCCTTACTTGCTGTCATCCCTTCTTCTTTTCCTAGGCCTTAAGTATAATGGGCTACATAGCCTGAGTGCTTGACGAACTGTCCTGCACTCGTAGGTCAGATTCGCGACCTTCTTCACATCCATCCATCCATCCAATTGACCAATTATCATTAAACGATTTAAGAAATCCTTTCAGAACTTACGTAACTCATTAACAATTATTGATTTGACAAATGTATCAAATTACTTTCATAATTTTTTAATTACGTTCATATCATAAAAAATAATAGTTTTCCCAATTTGATTACCCTATATTTACCGCATAGTTTGTTCTTCTTGAAAATTGCATCATTTTCGGAGGAGGAAGTTTTTATGTGGATTTTCCGAGGTGGACGTCGGAAATCAGTTATGATAATCTTGATTGTGGCGACATCTGTGTAGCTTTTATTGATGAAGTTAAAAGATCATTTAGGTTCACAGTTTACTAAGGTAAGGAGAATTGCCGCGGTTCTCTCATGATATTTGTATCTACAAGTTTTAACTGAACATCTGTCAATTTAAAATGTAATTTATTCCGAGAGGATCTCAATACATAGAGCTACTGAGGAGATTAACAAGGCTTCTTTCTGGTAGGTAATCACATCTTCGTTTGAGCAACATAATTTTTTATTTTTTATTTTTGTACCTTATGCATTTTTTAATTATACAATCTGCAGTAGCAACGCCAGACACTGTATGCGACTTCTAGTCAATTTAAGCGCAAATATTTGTTTCCATTGCCATATGCCCACAATTTAATATTTTTGATCTACTCTTACTCTTTATTAGATTTTGGAATGACAATCAAATTGTAAATGGATTATTTTAAGTAGAAAAAGGTAAAAAACACAGCGCCTTTCAAACGATGGTAACGGGCGCCATCTGGCTATTCAATGCTGTATCTATACTAAAGAGTTGAGTATATGGTAATAAAATTGATGAACTGAGAATTTTGCATACTTTCAGGCTGTTGAGTACTGTACGAATGGAAAACTTTCTTCACCAACCCAAGATCTTAAATTTTACTGCATTTAAATAAAGGGTGTTTTTTTCAAGAATTGTGGTTTTCAATCAGGCAATACTTTTTTCGGAGTTGGCTGTCACTTGATTTATCCTCAGTTTGGTTTGCCATTTCATAATGAATAGACTTGCTCCTGAACAACGTTTGCAAATCGTGCAAATTTATTACCAAAATAATAATTCGGATCTCGCGATTTTCGCCAGAAAATTTTGTTCAGTGATAAAGCTCACTTTTGATTGAATGGCAAAATTGTCGCATTTGGAGTGATCATAATCCACAGGCCATTGTTGAGACGCCGTTACATGCTCAAAAAGTCACTGTTTGGTGTGCTCTATGGACAGAGGGTCCATATTTCTTTAAAGATGAAGCCAGTCATAATTTTACAGTCAATGGGGAACGCTATAGAGCCATGATTAATGACTTTTTCGTGACTGAATTGGAGGATGTTGATGTGGACGACCTTTGGTTCCAACAAGGCGGCGCTACATGCCATACAGCCAATGAAACAATCAATTTATTGCACGACAATTTGGTGAGCGCATTATCTCGCGTTGTAGGCCTGTGGCGTGGCCTCCAAGATCGTGCGATTTAACACCTCTGGACTATTTTTGGTTTTTTGTGGGGTTATGTGAAGTCGATTGTCTACGCAGATAAGCCCGAGATGATTGACGCCTTGGAAGAGAATATTCGGCGCGTTAGTACTGACATACGGCCCCAATTGCTGCAAAATGTAGTGGAAAATTGGGCCTCTCGGCTGGAATTTATTCGAACAAGCCGCGGCGGCCTCTTGGCCGTAATCGTTTTTAAAACATAATGGCAAATCCTTATCTTTATAATAAAGCTAAATTCTTTCCCATAACATTAAATTATATGCGTTTCATTTCTTCTTGAAAACCACACTTCTAAAAAATGCACCCTGTACTTATTTTGATTTCGACAAATTTAAAATAGAATATTCAGTATTAACAAATCGACCAAGGAGAACATTTAAGTTTAATTTATCTCCAAACTTAATAAAGTAATGCTGATTAAAATTATGACTCTCTAGTCGTTCTTGAACCAAGTTCACTGACGTCTTAGTTTGTGGGGAAATTTAAATCTAAAGTATTTTGGAGAACATAATTTTTCTAAAGCTTATACTTAATTGGTTTTCAAACTGAAAGGTTTTATCATTGGGACTATAACTCTATAAAACTTCGCCAATCGCATTTGCTATGTGGTCTTTTGCACTGGTTGTTAAGGTCAAGTGGAGTCTGGTTCCGGTGTTAATCCAAATAGAATGTCTCCCTAACCGGAGCATTTCCTTCCATAAGCTCAACATGACCTAGGCAGAGAAACTGGCTTGGCAAGATTTTTATAGGCTTGACTATGGCCTTGTCGGTATATAGCTCATTGAAATTATTTTTCCTTTCGAGTGCTCCCAGCAGCCTATCGTTGTTTTAGTGATTGCCTCAGTGACTTTTCGTTCGTTATCTGATCACTGTTTTCTTTATTCGATTTACAGTAAGTACTTACATATATACCTTCTTTTTGCTTACCCTTTGAACTAACTCATCCTACAATTCCCCACGTAGCTAAAGGAATATTAGCTAAATATAGCGGTAAATTGCTGACAGCGATTAAAATTGACGACGAACTTTTTCAAGAATCACTTTAGTTATTTAGTTAAAGTTTGGCTTTTGCGCGAAATTGCGCTCGTGGTGTTTCCTTTTTTGTCCTTTTGTAGAAAGTGTAAAATGAAATATTGTGAATTTATTTCAGTTACTTTTTATTAAAATATTTTAAGAAGTAATTGTTCATTGAAATTAAATATAAAAATTTATAATTAAAATAAAATATTTTGAAAATTTTTAAACCAGTAAATCGAGTGTGTGTTAGGCAGAGAAATCAAAAAGTCAATGTAAGTTAAACAAAATTATTGCGTAATAAAAATATTAAAATAATGAATTGGCATAAAATAAAACATAAAATAAGTTTCAAAAATTGGTAGGTAACTTAACCTATAAAAATCAAACATTTGTAAGAATTCTTCACAATTTTTGCCATGTGTTTTAATATTTTCTCACCCTCTCTGCCTTTGGCTCTCTGTCTCTGTCTCCATCGCTCTCACTTTTATCTCTTTTTATTATCTTGTCTTTTCGCAGGGCTAAACTTTTCAATTTACCGTTTCAACATGTTCGAAAGAAGCTGCACGCTCCGCTCTCTGTGCTCATTGTATTTGTTGTTCTGTTCTGCATATTAACGCCGTCGATGTTGGTTTCCGCCCATTTTTATTGCGGCATCAATCAGTTCGAATGCAATGACGGAAGTTGCATCTTACAGGAGAAGATGTGTGATGGACGTCTCGATTGTCCAGATAAATCGGATGAATTGGATTGTGGTAGGTGCAATGCTTCGTCACTTCGCTTTCTTAACAGTAAATGGGCAGTTTCAATAAGGTGCCGTCTCTCTTTCTCTCTCTTTACTAATTTTAGATTTGAAATTATGTCGTAAGCCGAGTTGGTTCCAATGCGCTCAGCCACACGGTCCTTGTCTCTCTTCCGAGCTTATATGTAATGGTGTCGATAATTGCCCTGGTGGCGAAGATGAACACGACTGTATCGGGCGTGGACGAACTGGTAGTAATCGTTACAAAACTGGTGTCGCTACATCCTCCTCCTCCGCTTCCGGCACTGGTGATGACAGCTCTTTAGATGTCGGCACTGGTGGTTGGCATTCGACACCGCGTAACTGTAGCGCTTTTGAATATACTTGCCAATCGGACAAAGCGTGTATTCCGCTTGATTTTATGTGTGACGGCAAGGCGGACTGTCATGATGGCTCCGATGAAATTGCCGGTTGTATGAAGTCGGAGGCAAATTGTGCTGGTTTCTTTTGTGCCAACAAAAAATGTCTGGAAAGCTCGAAATGGGTGTGCGATGGAACCGATGACTGCGGTGATGGTAGTGATGAACAAAAATGTGGTAAGTGCGAGATTGGGCAGTAGACACAAAATCAAAAGAATCTTAGGTACCTAATGAATGTAAGCCATCCGAGGTAAAACATTTTCCAGAACGTTTGCAGATACAACTTTTTCAGTAGCTTTTTTTCTGAAAAAAGAACGAAGCTTTTAATGAATTCAAGTTCATTCGCTTAGGAGAGCTTGCGAGAGCATTTATATATTCTCAAACAACTCGATAACTTTCGTGCGTTCTTGCCTTCTTTCGTTAATGACCTTATATTATTATTATTACGGACATCTTGTCTGATTATTAACTCTTTCAGGTAGGAATTGTAAGCTTGATTTGGGAAAATTTCTATGTCACGATAATGTGACCTGCTTAGATCTTACCCAAGCTTGCAATGGTAAAAGCGAATGTCCCGATGGCAGTGATGAGTCTGTACGATGTAATTCAACAAGAGATAATTGTAGCACAAGGTCATGCCCACCCGCTTCTAAATGTCAAATGTTACCCGAATCAGGTCCGGATTGCTTTTGTCCTCATGGCTATCAGTTATCCACACTACAGAATGCATGCATCGATATCAATGAATGCTTGGAGGACTTTGGAATCTGTAGTCAAGGTTGTCAAAACACGGCAGGTGGCTATAAATGCACTTGTGATGAAAGTTACGCGCTGCTACCCGATAATAAGACGTGCAAAGCACATGGCGGCGATGCCTTGCTCTTGTACACGACACAAGTTGCGGTAATGGGCGTGCATCTGCGTGCGAAACGCGTTTATCCAATTGCAACGAATCTGAGCAAAGTGATTGGCGTCGCGTTCGATGGTGAAAACATTTATTGGACAAATATTCAAAATGAAGCGGAAAGTATTGTCAAATCGAGCGCTGATGGCAGGCAACAGGAAATACTATTGACTTCGGGTTTGGATGCGCCCGAGGATTTGGCAGTCGATTGGTTAACAGGTAACACTCGGAACTTCTTCTTCATGCATATTCCATACGTAGGTACTTAAACTTGTTTCCATGTACATCCCGAAGGTAACATTTACTTCTCCGACAATATTATGCGTCACATTGCCGTTTGCTCGCATGATGGCGTATTCTGTGCCGTCTTGGTAACGATTGACGTGCATCAGCCGCGTGGTATCGCACTCTGGCCACAGCGTGGTCAAATGTTTTGGACCGATTGGGGCACAACGCCGATGATTGCTCGCTCCTCAATGGATGGCAGTCACTCGCATCCGCTTGTCACCGATAAGATTCACTGGCCCAATGGTATCGCTTTGGATTTGCACAACAATCGTGTTTACTGGGTCGATGCAAAACTCGCCACAATAGAGAGCATACGCCCCGATGGTTCCGATCGTCGTGTTGTACTCGGTGAGATTCTCAAGCATCCTTACGGTTTGGGAATTTTCGAGGACAACATTTACTGGTCTGATTGGGGTACACGCAGCATACACACATGCAATAAATTCACGGGCAAGAATCATAAGGTCATCACCAAAGATCGCACAATATACGCGGTGCATGTTTATCATGCAGCAAAGCAGTCGAAAATGGATCACGCCTGCACGAAGAGGCATTGCTCTCACTTGTGCCTTCTGGCTGAGAACAATAGCTCGACTTGTGCCTGCCCCGATGATATGCAGTTGAGCTCAGATCAACGACGTTGCGTTAGGGCGCACAAGAAACAGCGTCTATTTATTGCAATCAAGAACACACTGCTCGAATTGGATCACACTACATTCGGCCGTCACGTGATCTCACGAACGCATCAGTTGCCTTTGTATATCAGTGAAATGGCCTACAATAGCGTGAACGGTAATATTATTATGGTAGATAATATTCAGCGTGGTATCTATGAGTATGATTTAATCACCAATAACATAACCGCTTTGGTGCGTGAGAATTTGGGGAACGTTACGGGCATTGCTTTTGGTAAGCAGTTGGTCACCACAGACGATAAAACTATGTATGTAGTAAAGTATTAACTTGTAACTGAACTTTAATTCTTCTAGATCACTTAGCTCACAATTTGTATTGGACGGATGCTGATCGTCATGTTGTCGAGGTGTTCTCAATGAAAACGCATCAACGTGCTATTGTGAGTTTTATCTCGGGCATAGAAGTGCCCATTAGTATTGCGGTTATACCTGAAGATGGGTAAGTTTTCTTTTTCTTCGAGATGAGATGTGGCTATCATCGATACCTTCAAAATGAGACTCAATTAAGTTCGTTAAGTACCGGTTTTAGAAGCCTCTTCCTTAAATTCCTTAAAAACATTATAAGTTTCCAGAGTTATTCCATTTCAGTGTCATGTTCATTGCATTGCGCTCTCGTAATCACGTACACATTGACCAAAAATCACTTAGCGGCCAAGGTGAACACATTCATGCTTTCGAGGATGATATCGGTGACCATGATGTAAAATTCGCTGCCGACTATGATACGAAAACTCTCTACTGGGCCGATAGTGACTTGGGACGCATCTCCTTCACCGACTATCGCAACCTGCATGAGTATATATTCCGCGGACGCCTTAAACGCCCCTACTCAATAGCCGTCGTGGACGATGATCTCTTTTGGTCTGAGCTCAAATCGTCGGCATTACACTGGACACACAAGAGTAACATGGGACCACTCAAACGTATCGACATCGAAATGGCCAAAGAAACTTCTTCGCATATGTTGCCCGCGCGAATTCCACTGCTCGCAAGTACACCGGCAATGATAGTGAATCATCCGTGTCAACACGAGAATGGTGGTTGTTCACATGTTTGCGTAACGCAGAGCAAATTTAGCGGTAGTTGCCTTTGCCCAGCGGGACTCGTTTTTAAAGATTATACCAATCTTACTTGCATTGAAGCCCTCGATTGTGAATTCCGCTGCAGTTCGGGTGAATGTTTATCGCAGTCACGTCACTGTAATGGTCGCAGGGATTGTCCAGATGGTTCGGATGAGTTGAACTGTGAGCCCGGTAACATGAAGCAGCATAAGGTTATTTGTGCAATTGGTGAGTATATGTGTCACGATGGAGCACAATGTGTGGACAGTGAGAAACGCTGTGATGAGCAGAAAGACTGTCATGACGGTTCAGATGAAAACCACTGTGAGAAGTTTGGTGAGTTAAGTCGCTGGAGAAGTTGACAGTCGACAGTCGATAGCTAGAAGAAAACGAAATTTATGGATATACTCATAACAGATAAATCGAAGAAATGCCATAGTCATCAACATGCATGCGGCAATGGGAACTGTGTGGACTTCAGCACTATGTGTGATGGAGTCGACGATTGCGGTGATTATTCAGATGAGGCGAATTGCCAGGTGGCCAAGGGTAAAGATGTTGCCAGTCGTCCCGAGTGCGGTGAGAATATGTTTCAATGCACCAGCGGCACCTGCATTGCGAAGAGTTGGGAATGTGACGGTAAACTCGATTGTACTGATGGATCTGATGAGCATGACAAGTGTGGTAAGCATCACGAGGTACTTAGAAATTTTGTTCAATTCAATTTAGTTCATTGCACGTATTAAGGTCTCAAGGAATGTCCAACTAACACACACAAATGCCTGTTGGGACAATGCATCGATTTGCGTTTGGTGTGCGATGGTCACAACGATTGTGGTGATTTCTCCGATGAAGCCAATTGTGATCTTGCAACGGGTAAGAAACAACACGCCCCACCATGTGGCGATGAACAGCATCCCATGTATCAATGTCCCAGCGATGCCGAAACTTGTTTGGAGATGACCGCAAAATGTAATGGCACTGCTGAATGTCCACGTGGTGAAGACGAAGCCGACTGTGGCGCCATGTGCAGCGTCTACGAATTTCAATGTAAATCAAATAAAGAATGCATACGCATGGAATTTCGCTGTGATGGCGATAAAGATTGCGCCGATGCTTCCGACGAAATGAACTGTGATCGCGGCATGAATGGCACTGCACTTAAAGCTAACATGCATGAGCGGCCTTGCGAGCCGAACATGTTCGATTGTAAAGATGGGCAATGCGTTGAGATATCACGTGTCTGTGACAGTTTCAAAGACTGTGACACCGCAGCCGATGAAGGACCCCTTTGCAAAACTGCTTGTAAGTCAGGCAAAAGTCGTCCAGTTTGCGAACATAATTGTCGAGCCACGCCTTCAGGTGCTGCTTGTTCGTGTTTCAATGGCTACCAGCTTGATACAGATCAACGGACTTGCGTGGATACGAACGAATGCGTTGAATTTGAACCTTGTGCGCAGCTATGCGAGAATACGCTCGGTTCGTACCGTTGCAGTTGCTATCCAGACTTTATGCTACGCCCTGACAAAACCAGGTGCAAGTCGATCGAAAGCGAATCATCGCTTATGTTCTCCACATACAATGAAGTGCGCAGCATGACCGAACAACCGATCGTGTTGCGTGTGGCGTGGTTTGTGAATGACTCGAAAATAGACGGATTCGATATAAATGTGCGCAAACGTCAGGCATACTTCAGTGTACAAAATGAAGACGTCTTGTATATGGTGGATATGGAGAAGGGTGTAGTCAAGGCGGGGTTGTCAGTTGAAGCGCCTTCAAAGGTGTCAGTTGACTGGATTACAGGTGAGCGAGCTCCTTCTAACTTTTTAGTTGCTTGAATGTGCAAACACATTATCTCTTCTTTGCAGACAATGCCTACATTATCAGTCGGTCGCTGCAGTATGAAATAAAGGTTTGCTCCTTTGCGATAAAAATGTGCTCACGCGTCGCCCAAGCGAATCCACGCGAAAATATGCGTGCGCTCACGGTGGATGCCTTTAATCGAAGACTTTTCTATGTCACTATACGTTCACAATGGTTTAATCCACCGCTCTCTCAAATCCACATTACCAATTTGGACGGTCGAAAACGTGAAGTATTGCTAACGAAGAATGGAGGCTACATCACTGCCATCACTGCAGATCCCTACAAACAGATACTATATTATGCTGATATGCACACTAAAACTTTAGAAGCTATTGCCTACACCGAAGGTAGCACTCGTACACCAGTGACCATACTACAAAAAGGCAATACTATCCTGCACCCCTCCGGCCTCACAATCTACGAAAATCAAGTTTACATTGTAAATATTGGCGCAAAAGAAGCAATACGTTGCTTTCTATTTGGCCAACGGAAATGTAAAGCATTCAACATGAACATACTCAATGCAGAGGATGTTGTCATTGATGGTGCTTCACGCCAACCACTCACCACAAATCCCTGCGCCATGGCCAAATGTTCCGGTATGTGTGTGCAAGCGGAGTATGGTTACGAATGCATGTGCGGCGATGCCGTTGTTGCGGAAAATGTGATCTGCCCGAAGACTAACTCGAATGAGATTATAGGCAGTGAAATGTCCCAGCTGCACGACGAAGCATCAGCGTTCTCTCAAACAGCGGTCGCTGTTGTCATAAGTTTATTGTTTATAGCAATGCTAGCATTCGGTGTTGGGTACTTGTACTATCGACGCGTTAAACAAGGTCATCGTGATTTCAATATCAACCTGCATTTCCAGAATCCTTTGTCGTCGCTGTCGACAACGGACGGCGACAAATCCACAAGCACCAGCGGAAGAGGCACCTCGCAAGCGTCATTCGAGATGGAACGCGAGAAAATGCAATTCAGCGCGCCGATGTATCGATATTTTCGTGGCACCGCTGCGTCGAACATGGGTTCGGAGATTCTCCTCGAAACAAAGGCAAAGTTTTCTTTCAATCCGTAACTAACTTTTTAAATTATTTTTCGAAACTTCAATTACAGTCGCCGCAACAAGTACAAGCAATGGGACGCACCCGACGAATGCCCAGTATCATGGTGGAAGAAGATTCCGATAATGATGCCACCCGAACAAGCAGAATTTATGATGATGATGATGCACGAGCCAGGCTTGTTTCCTAGATAAACTATTATTGTTTTTCTTTTTCGTGTCTCATATATTACATTTTATTATTATTTTTCTTCTTTTCATGGTAGTTATGTAATTGTCGTTATTATGAAACGTTGCATGTATGTAAAGTACACATTGTAAATATAAACTATGGTATATAAATATAATCAATTTATCAATTTAGTATGTATGTTTCTATAGAATATTAAATATACCATAAAACATTAATACCTCATTAAAAATGTTCAGTTACCTGTTACTAGTACACAAATTCTTGTTTTTAAAATATGACACGAAAATCGTCTACTCTCAATTAAACTATGTACAATTAAGGGCTATCTAAGGATCTGAGTCATGATTGATATTTTAGGTACAATTGTAACTTTTTCCGACTTTTTTGAGTACTTTGAGCACTACCGAAGTTCTTTAGGGTCAATTACACTCAAAAAGGTTAAAATTTACAGTGAATTTAGGTATTCAAAAAAAAATAATTTCGTTTTTGTTCAACAATTCACGGTATAACGTACATTTCGGAAACATCTTTCACTGCATACTTTTAGGTACAACAAAAGCTATATTAATGAAACATATTCAAATCGAATTTTTCCTGCAAAAACAATTTTCAACAATTCACGGTAGAACCGTAGAATATTTCGGAAACACTTTTCACTGCATACTTTTAGGTACAACAGAAACTATGGTAATGAGAGATATCCAAATCGAACTTTCCTCCTGCAAAAACGAAGAAAAGATAAGTTTTCAATAACATAACTTTGTGTGAATTTTAATGGAGCAGAAAACTTCAATATCTCTTATGCCCTCCATTCAGCCGTAGTTAAAGGTTTTAGTTTTTTCTCATTGCACAATAATAATATAAATAAAAAAAACAATATTTTTTCCATATAAAATATTTCAGTTTTGTATATTTCTAGAAACAATTTTTAACTATAGCGCTGATTATAGATTGTTAATGTGTATTTGTTAATTTAATTTTTAATGACTTAAATACTTTACATTATCTTTTCAAATATACAAATGATTATGTATTGTCTTTCAAGTGGGAATGAGCAAATTCGCAAACGATCAAAAAAAAAAAACAGGCATAAGCAATTAAACTAATTCTAGATACTAGAAGAATAAAATATGTATGTATGTAATATGATAAAGTAGAATTAATAACTAAAAACTCTTTTCAACTAATAAATATAGCACTTAAACCGACTTAATTAACTGAGTATGACGCTCATAGATTTTATTTGTACTCGTTGAAAGCGATTCAACGGCCGATACATTGGGCACCATCATCGGCACAACAGCTTCAGCAGTGCGTTCCTTCTTCAGAGCGGCCAAACATTCACGGAATGCCAACAAGAACTCATTAGCATTCTCTTGATTGAAGCACATGGGTGGCTTTAGCTTTACCACATTATTATTGGGTCCATCAGAAGAGATGAGTATTTTGTGCATTTGTTTCATGCGATTCACAACCCATTGTGCTGCCTTAGTATCAGCCTCACGCGTCTCCTGGCACTTTACCAGCTCCACGCCAACAAACAAACCCAAGCCGCGTACATCGCCAACAATATTAAACTCGTACTTCATCTCACGGCACTGTTCCAATAGATAATCGCCTACTTTGCGTGCATTCTCTTGTAGACCCTCTTCCTCAATTACTCGCATAACAGCATTTGCAATAGCACAGGAAACTGGATTTCCGCCGTACGTATTAAAGTAGGCAACACCGGTTGCATGAAAAGCTTGTGCTATCTCGGGTGTTGTTACCACAGCACCCACAGGATGCCCATTGCCCATTGGCTTGGCCACAGTTACAATATCGGGCACAACGTTTTGCGTCTCAAAAGCCCAATAATGTGTGCCAACACGACCGAAACCAACTTGCACCTCATCGGCAATACACAGACCACCTGCATCACGTACAGCTTTGAATGCTGCAGGGAAATAACCCGCGGGTGGAATGATTTGACCACCACAACTTTGTAAGCTTTCGGCAATAAATGCGGCAACGCCTTTACCATTCTCCTTCAGCTGTTGGCATACATCAGCAATGGGCTTCACATATACTTCAGCCATATCGGCATTGGGATGATGCTTATCCATATATTTGCCACCGTATACATCGGGGCTGGGAGCGACATGAACATAATCAGGTTTGGGCTCGCCGCCAGGCTGATTGAATTTGTATGGTGAAATTTCCATGACGGAGGTTAAGTGACCGTGATAGGCACTATGAGAAAAAAATAAAAAACAAGATTGCATATAAATAAATGTGTTTATTTTCAAATTAAATAGAATTATTTAGAATGGAAGTTAATTATCTTTGGAATTTATTAGTAATTAGAGCTAGAGTGAGATATAAAGAGTTCGAGCCTTTATGCTGTTCATTTTAAATAGTAGTTCTCAACTGATATTACGAACATGAGATCTGATCATAATCAGTCGTCACGAGAGGAGGATGAGGATGCGTGTTATACTTGTACATGAATGGAAGGGTCCTACAGTTTTATGCCGAATCTGAAAGGCAAAGTGAAAAGCTTTTCATAGGCAATTTTTAATCTTCTAGGTTTGTCTTTGCATGCCAAGAGGTGGTGCTGTGTAGAAAAATTTTGATTTTGCCTGTATCGAGATTCGAACGCTGGAGACTCTGCGTAACAGTGCAACGCACTACCACTACGCCGCAGCGAAGTAAATTCTCGTTAAATTATTATCTGAAGACATACAAATATGGTATCATTAAACACATAATATTTTGATATGATCCTAGAGAAGATCACACCGATTGTGTTCAACAAATTTGCATGGATCACAGAAAAACAGAAATCGGTTCAAGCTTCTATTTTTGATCATATAAGATAAGGGTAATTATTTTTGTTTTCTTGTTTACATAAATATTTGTAAATACTTACTGGTCCAAGGTGATGACATCATGACGTTTAGTATAATTTCTAGCCAAACGTAGCGCCAAATCGTTTGCCTCCGAGCCAGAGTTAACAAAGAAGCAAACCGATAGCGGTGAAGGCATTTTACTGGTCAAAGTCTTGGCGCACTGTACCAATTCGTCGTGCAAGAAACGATTATTGGTAGAAATGGTGGCCATTTGTAGGCATCCTGCACTCACAACTTTAGGATGGCAGTGTCCAACTGAAACGGAAGAAACAATAAGAGAAATATTAAATGGTGTGAAAATAAAACAAAACATTCTTCAAAAAAAAAACAAAAAACAAAATCATATAAAACATATAAAACAAATAAAATAAAAAACTCAAGTTACGTTGGCATTGTTATTTTCGTACGAACATTATGACGGTCGTCCATAGCATATACATATTTACATACATATTTACGTATTTACATATCAACGTACATATGTATGTATTTAGTACATATGTACTTGAATCCTATTTTTGTTATTATCATTTATTTGTGAAAATTTTCCAACAACAATTTCTAGCTGATAACACTATTTACGAGTACAACCACGAAACAACAACAATAAACAACACGTGTTTATGTTATGCTACTTGGTACTTGCAGCGCATAAAAACGTTTTGTTCCATATCATACTCATAATATTTATTTCTGTGTGGCAGGAACTAAATAACTATTGAAAAACCATTACGCAGCAACTTTTGTTTTTACTGCGCGACTCGAATAACATTGATGACATTTAAACAGCAAACAGCCACCGTTTGAGTACATATGCTTTGACATACTATGATGATCATACTACATATTTCACTACTGGAGTTACTATTTTTGTTTATTTATTTATATGTGTAGGTATATATGTATGTATGTATGTATGTATGTCTTCAGCAAATCCTCAGTTGTTATTGATCGCGTGCTATTTGTATTGTTTTCAATTCTTATCACTTGAATTCACTCATGTGATGTACCAGCATTCATACTTAGATCGTAGCTCATAGACCACAGCACGAACGGAAACATGTGAACGTCTCATGTCTCGTGTGGAAATGTACTTGTGATAAGAAACTAAGAAGATGTGCCCAGCTAGAAATTAATAGGCGGCACACTGTAGTATGGACTTCAGTGTTTGCTTTGTAATACTATACATATAAGTATTTGATAGTTGATTTATTTTTTTATTTATTTATTTATTTTTTTTAAATTTAATTCATTTGTAGAGCAATGGAAAATTCTAAAGAGATATTGCAGTTTCATTTTTCTTTGAATATTAGTTATTTATTAATAATGATTGTAGAATAAGGCCAATTCAATGATTTAATTAAAAATGGTATTGGACTCTCTGAAACACCGTTTTGAGTTCAAACTTCTTAATGTGTTCATATATTTTCTTTCCATTTGTATGAAAATCGGTTAATATTACTATATTATGTATAAGTATAATGGATTTTCTATAAAATCTGCGTAGAAAACAGTTTGATGTTACGAAAATAAGGGGCCCATAAGCTGCTCATCCTCTCTTAATCCAAATCTCTTCTCTCGGGATCTGGATTCGTATTTTCTCTCCATGACCGTGATCATTTGTAGCTGCTCCATCAGCATTAAAGTACATACGAGTTTATTGATATTTAGTTTAAAAATTAGGTATTGTCAGCAACTTTAGTTGAAGTTATCATGCAACTAATTTAGTTAAGCGGGTATAAGGAGATGAGCTGTGTGTGCAACCGAGACCGAATCCTTATTTATCCTACCTCCAAACTTTTACTTTACTTTTGATGGCACAACAGCCCATGGAGGGCCTAGTTTGAGCTTTTCGCATCCACTCTTTTTGTTATATTTGTACATGAATGGAAGGGACCTACAGTTTAAAGCCGAATCCGAACGGCGAAGTGAAAAGCTTTTCATAGAAATTTCTACTCTTGTAGGTTTGCCATTGCCTGCCAAGAGGTGGTGCCGTGTAGAAAAATTATTTTTTCTACCTTTTTGATTTTGCCTGTGCCGAGATTCGAGCCCCGGACACTCTGCGTAGCAGTCCAACGCACTACCACTACGCCACAGCGACCACAAACATTTAGTAAAATTAAAAATATGTTTTTACGTTCAGTTCACTTAGCCGTTCAGATTCGGCAGACTGTAGGACCCTTCCATTTATGCATAAATTTAACACGGACAACATGAATGGATGCGAAAAGCTCAGCCTAGGCCGTCCATGGAATGTTGAACCATTCAAACAAGAAGAAGAAGAAGGAGAAGATGTACCTTCGTTTACCATTTTGATAGAAACTCCTTTTCCCAAGTTCGAATGTGAAACAGCATTTAACACATATGTAAATAAGTATGTGATTCATGTACAAATATAACACGTACAACATGAGTGGATGCGAAAAGCTCAGCCTAGGCCTTCCATGGGCTGTTTTGCCATTAAAAGTAAAGTAAGTACATATGTGATCTTACATGTGCACATAAAACTGTAGTTCTTGTTGACTCGACATGTTGACTTAAGCATATCCAAGATGAAAATGACTAATATAATAAAAAATGCACTATTTATAAATACTTTCATATGAAGATAACGGGCTCCTAACTCTTGACAATTGTGTATAATGGATACAAATTTTAAAATTGTTCTCGTTCACACTTAACATATTTCACATAAAAGCGTTTCACATTATTTGAAAAATAAATAAGTTATACTATATACATATACCATAATATTATATGATTTTGCCAAATAGCATCCGGTTTGACTGAAATTTGTGTCCAAATGAATAGTCTAATCATAATTTAAGTTTGTTCACTTAGTTCGTTAAAAGGTTATCAGCTTTATGAAATAATTTTTTTTCAGTAATTCACGATCAGTTGCAAATTATCTTGCAAATTGAGATATAACTAATTTTGATATTTGTCTAACGTAAAGGTGTAAAATTATATTGAATTGATTGTGAGGGGAAAAATAATGAATTTCAAGATAATTCGCACCAAATTCACATCAACACAGATTAAATCGAGTTTCAATTAGAACTTTAAGCCATATTTCAAGATCTCTTATACATAAATGCATTTACATATGTGCAAAAATCTCTAAATTTTATTATAAACTAGAACGTAGCAATTGAACTGAATTTATAATTATAAAATTTCAATTAAGTTCTAAAAATAAAAAATAAACTTGCTAATCACCTAGAAATCTGTGTCATATTTTGAATGTTCTCAATATACTATGCGAGTGCACGGCCTTAATGGCCGCATGCAATCGAGTCTAATGCATACATTAAATTGAAAAAGTAATGCGCGATTCACGTGATCACTTATACATACATATTGTCCAACTATATAGCGGCTCAAGAGTGTAACACCAAATCAGTTATCAGCGGAAAACCGAAGTCGAATATAACATAATAAAATTAATAATAAAAATAAAAAAAATCGATTTCAGAAACTAAAACTTAAGCATTGATCAATTGATCAACGCAATTTTATATGTTCGCTTGCCTTCTTTTCCATAGCGAGGCGCAAAAACAAGAGCAAGCCCCCTCCCCATTAAAATGATAAGAGGCACAACAGCGACTTTTTGTGATGATGTGAACTAAATTCACGCGATATCTCAACGGAACAGGCAAAATAAAACAAATAACAAAACATTATAAAAGCAAGCGACAATTGGACTCGTGCGCACTACACACACACACACACACACACACATATTATTTAGTGTTTCGACTTAGAATGAACGGTGGTGCTAGTGCTGCTTTTTGGAGGTCATATTATGTAATATGTGTGTGATCCTAAATGTATTTACACGATCACGTGAAACTCACGCGACATTGTTAGTTGATTCTATTATTATGCTTTATGGTACTTAAATACTTCATCATTCATTTTTCATTTTTTTGTTTAAGTTTAACTGATAACATAGTTTAATTTTAAATTTTTACACCAGCTGTACACCGGAGGTCATCTGTTTGCATACAAAATGTTATAGCGGAAGTATTTAGTATCACTGTTTATGGTATAATCTGCCCATCCCAATTAAGCACACAATTTACTTTTTAAATAGATTTAATTGGATTCGATGTTTGACGCACGTTTTCATAATCTATTATTTTTCTACGTAAGTATTCAACTATTTAATTTTATAAATACTTTATTCGTGCATATTTTGCACACTCTAATCTAATACGCAGTATTTTAGTGTATAGTATTAAGTTTTTATTGTTGTTGATAATCATTCAATTAATGAGAAACTGATATGGTATATCATTTGTTTTCTCTAAAGAATCGATTCTTCAAATTGCAGCGGTATTGACAGTGTATTCCAAGCTGAGGTTACTACATACGCACGTTGTTAGCTTTGTTAAGGGTGTTTGACAAGTGATTTTTTTTTCTATTACATATAAACTTTTGGAAAAAAAAAAACACTACAGGAAGCTAACACATGGCAGTAGAATCCAATGTATTAACTATTTCCCCAGTAAAAATTAGAAAGAAATGAAATAATAATAATTGTATCCGTTAAAAATGGACCATCATTGTAAGAGATAGATTTAATTAATCAAGAATAACTAAAGTCATTTGAAAAGAGATTTGAAAAAAGTGACATACTGGGGATAAACTGAATGCATTTTCATATTTAAAGCCACTGTATTTTTTTGACATCCTTACAGTGTTATAGAAGCACGTTAAGAGTTTTGCTTCTATGAATATTAAATACGTTATAAATTTTGTAAAATTATTCTACCGGGAAGTAGCTTGCTAAAGGTCTTAACTTTAGTTATTTTTTCTCCTTGCTTCCTTTCTCCCAGTATCTCTCTCCCAGTGAAGAACTGCTACTTGGAACCAATAAAATAAACCTTTTTGCTCAAGCTTAAGACTTCATCAAAACTAGCTTTAAATTACACAATCCTTGTGTCTTGCAAAATCAAATATAGGTTCGTATAGGTACTGCATTTAGAATGTCATTCGTTAGGCCGGTGTAAATGGTTTAGCATTGAACATTGTCTTCGCTACAAAATATTCACGAGAAATGATCATGTAAATGATCATATCATATCAAAGTTATCACATCAAAATTATCATATCAAAATTATTACATTAAAATTTTCACTTCAAAATTATCACATCAATATTATCACGTAAGAATTATCACATCAAAATAATCAGATGAAAATTGTGAAATCAATATTATCTTTACTTACTTACTTTACTTACTTACTTTTAATGGCATAACAGCCCATGGAGGGCCTAGGCCGAGCTTTTCGCAACCACTCATGTTGTGCGTGTTAGATTTGTACATGAATGGAAGGGACCTACAGTTTAATGCCGAATCCGAACGGCGAAGTGAAAAGCTTTACATAGCAATTTTTATTCTTGTAAGTTTGCCATTGCCTGCCAAGAGGTGGTGCCGCGTAGAAAAATTATTTTTTCTATTTTTGATTTTGCCTGCGCGGAGATTCGAACCCCGGACACTCTGCGTAGCAGTCCAACGCACTACCTCTACACCACAGCGACCACATAAAAAAAAAGATCAAAATTATCACATGAAAATTATGACATCAACATTATCACATCAAAATTATCACATTATAAATTATTAAATGATCGCACCAAAATAATCAAATGAAAATTATCACATCAAAATGATCACATTAAAATTTTCACATCAAAATTATCACATCAAAATATTGAGATGAAAATTATCACATGAAAATTGTGACATCAAAATTACCACAACCAAATCATCAGATCAAAATTATCACATGAAAATTATGACATCAAAATTATCCCATCAAAATTATCGCAGATTAAAATTCTCACATGAAAATTATGACATCAAAATGATCACATTAAAATTTACACATCAAAATTATCACATTAAAATTTTCACATCAAAACTATCACATTAAAATAATCAGATGAAAATTATCACATGAAAATTATGACTTCAAAATTATCGCACCAAAATAATCAAATGAAAATTATCACATGAAAATTATGACATCAAAATTATCACATCAAAATATTGAGATGAAAACTATCACATGAAAATTGTGACATCAAAATTATCACAATCAGATTAAAATTATTACATGAAAATTATGACATCAAAATTATCGCAACAAAATAATCAAATCACATGAAAATTATGACATCAAAATGATCACATTAAAATTATCACATCAAAATATTCAGATGAAAATTATCACATGAAAATTGTGACATCAAAATTATCACAACCAAATAATCAGATCAAAATTATTACATGCAAATTATGACATCAAAATTATCATATCAAAATTATCACATTACATATTCCGAACGATTGAAAGCAAATCTTCATTCGGGATGATCGCACTGAGTACGATCTTTTTTAGCGAATCCAGTGTTGCTGCTGTTGCATAATTGTGAAAATGAAGTAAAAAAGGCATAGAAACTGGAAAAGAAGTAAAAGCATAGTTGACGTATAATACGCTTATGCTTACTTTTTATGCATTTTTATAAAAAAAATTTAAAATGATGCTTGTCTAAAAATTCAAAATAAAAAAGAAGTTCAGATCAACTTATAATTTTTGATGTAATTAATGTTAGATTCAATGATGAACGGGAAATTCACAGAATTGATTTTGTTGGTTCGAACATATGAATACTAATACAATATTAACTTTAAATGGATATACCCTGGTAAGTTGTATTGTACCCTCAATGACGCGGAGGGAACCAAAAAAGGTAGTAAATCAAGGAAAATAACAGAGTTGCAAATTAATAATGTAAATTTATACATAAATATTTTGTACATCACAAACATTATAGTTTGCCATCTACAACGGGCGAGCGAACAAGATTGGCTTCTGATGTTTGTTCGGAGCTTACGTTCGGCCGGTGTAAATGGTTGCGCGAATGAAAATTTATTAGCTCTAATTTCTATGTGAAAGAATCTTCAATCGTTGAGGCGGTTATCTTAATTTTTCAAAACTTAAGATTAAATAAAATTCGGCTCTACTTTTCTTAAAAAAAATTTTATTACTACACAGTCATGGATCTGTTATTATTTTTTACACTGTGTAATTTGTTTTTTTTCCATTTTTTCACGCTAGGGAAATAAATAACTCAATGAAAAACGTAAATATTTATTATTTGTAAAAAATAAATATTAAATATTTATTATTAGTAAATAAAAAATATTACGTAATTTAATTCTGTACAATTTAGCTTAAGTGGAAAATTTACGTGATTAATTTACAGTTACAGTTTACTTTTGATTACAAATAAAAATCTTGTAACATTGTAACTACACTTCGCTCGTTTGCCGCTTAACTGTCATAACTCGAAAAAAAACATAAATTCTGAGAAAAACGCATTTAAACTTTTCAATTTACCTATCACACCATGCATAATTGATAACGAAAATTACTCTTCTCACGTGAATATTTCATCAGATATATAGTATGTAGGTAGGTATTTGTTTTTTGTACCCAAGATATAGCACTAAATAACAGTTATTTCTGTATACTTAACTAAATTTTTTTTTTTTCGATTTAGGACAGTCTTGCTGCTGTAAACGAGCGATATGTACACACTTAGCTGCTGTTTATACTGGTGGGTGTTCGCTGTTCGACGAACACATCAAATTTTAATCTCGTGCTGGGTGTAGTGGTTACATTAGTGTTCGTTACAGAGTTGCTTTTTGTCGAAATTCAATTCTTTTTATAATAAAATTTTTTGCGCAACAGCAGCACTAAATGGTATACCAAAAAACTTTAAACGATTTTATTAATACAATATAATTGAAAAATTATGAAAATAATATAATTTTTCCTCAATAGTTTTATGAATAATATATTTAAAATTCACTTTTAAAAACTAAAAAAATTCGCAACTTCGCTTTTCTGCATATGATGAAAATAATGATGCACAGGTTTGCATGTTTTCCTTCAATTTTACATACATTTTTGTTTCTTTTTTGTAGAATAACTCATTGCTAACCGTGAATACTCGGCGTACTCGGTGTACATTTCATCCAGCATATCGTGTTCGGTGTGAGAGTGAGTAAAAGCTCTTTTTTTTCGTGTTCGGGCAACAACAATTGCATGGTGTTCGCCGAGTAAACTTTGAATATAACCACAGCCTAAGTAAATTACTCACAGAAAGTCGTGTAACTTTTGAGACTTTTAGTTTAAGCACGTTTAAGCACGTTAAAGGAATGTGACTATTTCACTGTATCAATTGTTAGCAGCAAAGAATTCATGGAATTATTAAGTATTTATCAATGATATTGTTATTGTTCTAATTTTTATATGTATGTATGTATGTATAAAAATTCAAATGGAAACTTTTCCACATCTATGCAAACATGCTTTGTTGATAGTGCATATAATTTGTGCTCGTTCTATTTACCATACGTTGTTGGTAGAAGATTTTCTTGTACATATATCATTGCAATGCCATGCCAAGTATAAGTATGTAGTTATAGTTATGGAGGCGCCCGAGAATGTGTGATATGATAATCACAAAAAAAGTTCATTATGCTTATACAAATTTTGCGCTTTAATTTTTGCGTCTTTAGCCACTATCAACTTGAGCGATAAGCTCTAATTAGCGCAGCATGGAATGACGATTAGCACTTATTCTCATTTATAGTTCACATGGGAATTACTCTCGCAAACAATTAGATTGAAATTTATTAGTGGTACCATTTATTCCTGATTGATAAGACAAGACGAGTGCATGCAGTGGCTATGGGCATGGGTACTAAAGGTTTCTTCAATAGGAATGTTACAATTTTGTATTTAAATACAAACGCACCTTCAAGTTGTTTTTTGATCTGGCAATATCAAAACGTCTTTCAAAGGGTTTACATTTTTATCACGGTGAAGTTTACAAACAAACAAAGTTTTGAAATTATTTAAAATTTTTGACGAAATTCTGAGTTGGTGGTCGCAACTTTAAATCTTAAAGTTACTCATCAAAATCATCTTCAACAATGAAGCTCATTTTTGGCTTAATGACTTTGATAATAAGCAAAATATGCGTTATTGGTCAGCAAACAAACCCACATGGGATCGTATTTTTTGTCTACGAAACTGATCGTTACGTTACAGTCAAAAGAGTTCGCTATCGTGCTATTTTGGAATATTATTTTTGGCCATAATTGAATAGACTGGACATCAGTGATATGTGCTTCCAACAAGTTGGTCTCACATGCCGCAAAGCTGGTCAAAAAATTGATCTATTAAAGGGGAAGTTAGGAAATAGTGTAATCTCGAGAAAATATCCGGTCGCATGGCCTCCTCGCCCATGCGATTTAACGCCATTATATTTCTTTTTAAGGGGTTACTTTAAGTCAATATTTTATGCCAATAACGCTAGAGAAGCTCAGAAGCAAAATCGAACACGTTCCGAACACATATCGGCCAACGTTCCGGCCGATATGTATGGAAGACTAGTGGAAAATTGTCTCCAGAGAATCGATCGCTGCAAACATTGTTGTATCCCCATTGAAAAACACTTTACAAATGTACGAACTCAAGTCTGTATATCTCTATTAATATCAAAGATATCAAAGATTAACAATAATAATTTTTAAGCATCATAACAGCAGCCTTGAACTTGTTGCAAAAGAAATTACTTGCGCAAAATTTCCAAATGATATTGCTCCGATGATTTTTATCTTGTGTTGGTACTGCTGCTTCTATGCATACTACAATACAACAATTATCTCAGTAAGTAACAAGCTCAATAAAGATTAGAGAGACTACGTACTTTCTTATATTTATTATTATATAATAATTTTAAGTATTGAATTTTGACCTCAGTACAAATTTTGAATGTATGAGAGTATACCGCACATATCTAATCTTTTGAAGTGTTGCGAGCAAGCTTTATAATAAGTAATTAATATATTTTATAATACTAATAAAAGAAATGACCTCCCAGAAGCTAAATTTATTAAAATTTCTTTTTTTTTTTTGAGTATGCACAAGACCCTGAATTTAAAACACTTATTTATAAATCATTGTAGACGACCGGGAATCCAGGAAGATTATGATAATACGCAGCATACTCGTATGACTTGGAGATTTTTAAGTATTTAAAAATAAAAATAAAAAAGTCACAGTAATCTAAAAATTAGATTAAATAAAAAATATGTATAGTTTATGAAATATAAACGGAAACTTTATGACATTAATATAAAGCTACTAAAAAAAATTTCAAGATATGTATTGTGATTATTATGGTATTTGCTTGTGTGTGTGAACGTGTGCGTATCAGAAATTTTACGTATTACTTATAGACTACTAGCAGCGATTTTCTAATACTCTTACTTTTAAAAAATTATAAATTTTATTTCGCAGCTATTCGCGCTTTTTGTAAACTTTTTTGACTCAATTCTCTGCACAAAATTATAAGGTTGCTTGAGATTCCAATAAATATTTTCGGATACCTTCATACCAAGAACTTTTATTGGGCACTTCGATCTAAATTTCTTGAGAAAAATAATATAGCTTTCATTATTAAATATATTCAGCAATAATGGATAGCTGTTGTAAAAAATAAAAACTGCCTAGGACTCCACCTTCTCATGGATTTTACTTGCATATGGGCACTTGAAATTGTTTAGAAATACGCTAAAAATCGACTTATGTAATATTGAATTTCGAGGCTTCTCGATTTAAAGTTGCAATATTTTTCTATAGACTCGCAAAATTATTTGCCTTTTTGACGGCTTTTTGACATCATTTTGAATGGAAGAATTAAGTAAATTCGATATTTTTTGAAGAATTGAAGAATTACGGGGTTAAGGAATTTAGGTTAAATAATAGTAACTGGCATATTATAGAACACACTTAGGCCAGAACCAGAATATTTCGACGACACACGGCATCACATTGGTCGTATAGCATAACACCGGTTCCGAACGGCGGAGTCGCAAGATGAGTACTTGTCCACTTTCATATATATATAATTCTCATTCACTTCAAATCGGTAGGAATTTATGAAGGTTTATTCTTCTTCTCTTTTAATGACAAAACAGCACATGGAGGGCCTAGGTTAAGCTATTCGCATTCACTAATGTTTTCCATGTTATATTTTTGTACATGAATGAAAGGGACCTATACTGTTGCGCCGCTTCGGGATGGCAAAATTAAAAGCGTTTGTAAGAAAGTTATGAATGGGAATTAACAATCATATCAAAATGGTAATCAAACCCAAAACCTCATTAGGCGAGTCTAGGGCGTTATTCACTAGACTATCGAGGTCGTCTTTTGTTTTTGGTACCTTATAAAACTCAGAATTATTATAGTAACTAATGTTCTCAATACAAATTCTGGATTCTCTTCTATTCTTTATGATTTCTATACCGATTTTGAAATTATTTAAAGCTAATTTTGTCTCCAATCTTATTGTTATTCGAGGTGAAACTTTTTTCACCTCGAATTGAGTCAACTATCAGATATAGTACATAGAAAAAAGATTGAATAGAGAACATGGACTTAGTTAAGATGAAAAATATTTTTGACTATAAAACTGGTTTTTATAGGTTTATAATATTAAGAATGGATTACAGACTCCTCAAATATTGCTATTGTTTCTAATATATTTTTATTTAAATTTTTCATGCTCGTCCAGCAGGAAAATGCTTTTCGGGCACTTTACCAATTTTTTTTAGTAGTTTGTTTTCTTATTATGTTTATAAATCAAGGGATGAAACTTTGAATATTTTGATAGATACATATAGTATTTATAATTATTTGTATTCACTTCGAAAAAGTAATAAACTAAATATTATGATTTAGTTCATTATAGATTATCTTAGTTATTTTATAATTATTTCGGATTAATAATCACTGAAAATATTAAAACGCAAATGAAAGAAATATGTAGAGTTGTGCTATGTATGCAATTAACATTTGAAGCGATATTTTTCATTGATTTTAATCTTCATCTTCATCAAGATTTTAATTAATCAAAAATATCAAACTTCAGAAACCTCTCGATTAATGCGACTCTCGATAAGCGCACGATTACTGCGACAACCTCGGTTATCGGAACAGCGCCCATTTTCATTAGTCGTGTTAATCGAGGGTATACTGTATCTATTAATCACACAGCCTTGGAAAAAAGTAATTGTATAGAAACTTACCATGTGCCACATTATTAATGCAATCCAGATAGCGTTCGCCCATCTCATCAAACATGTACTGACCTTGTCCACGTACAATTTTCAATGGATCAGAACGATAGAAGAGTTGACAGGCTTGTCTGTGTTCAAAGCGATGCGATTACAGCGTAGCGCACACACAAATTTGTTTAGGTATAGATAGTATATTTTTGGGATGTAACCAGAAGAGTGGTGTTTGAAAGAAAAAGTGAAAGAAAAACAAATATTTTTTTTTTCGTCGAGAGCATTTGCGTAAGTAAGTAGTACATAAAAATAAAATTAAATTGCATAACAAAAACGGAAAAATCAAATCGAAAATTAAAAAAAAAAAAAGAATACACTTGAAATTTCAACACTTTATTTAGTTGCTTGGTGCAATCGTTTAAAAATCTATATATGTATGTATACTATATATAGATAT
This sequence comes from Palloptera scutellata, assembly GCA_958295655.1. NCBI lineage: Eukaryota > Metazoa > Arthropoda > Insecta > Diptera > Pallopteridae > Palloptera > Palloptera scutellata. Next base: position 145,122,125 of record OY282449.1, read on the forward strand.
ATATACTATATATTTTAAGATTGATTGATTTCAAAGTGTCGATATTTTAAAATCATCTTTATTGTTATTGTCGTTAATTAAGTAACTATTTGCTTTACCTAGAAATTATTTATGGTACTTATATAACTACATCCATATGTGCATACTCTTATATAAATTATTTTCTTGATAAGCAATTTGTATTTAAATAAATTTATTTCAATTCATACTATGTAAATATTTCAGGAGCGTACTTAAATTTTGTGTGTTGCTATTTCTTTTTTCGCTTTAATACAATCATCAGAGCTGGGCAGCTTTAATAAAGAAATTAACGCAGTTAACCCGAATAACGTTAAAAAAAAGGTTACCATTTTCGGTTACCAAATTTCGTAAGTTGACTTTAATCGTTAACGCTACTTTTTGCATGGAAAAAATAAGGAATTTTTGTTCTCCAAAAGCATTTAAATAAAAGTGTTACGTTGTTGAGCTACACTGTAGGGTTCACTATGTTATATTTGATAGCCAAGTTTACCAACACCTTCTCGCTCGAAAAGATAGCATCTGCCACCAATTCCGTGGTTCTTCTTAATTTTTTTTTTGCCTTTTTTTTCTTTAAGTTACTGACTTTGGCAATATTTTTGTATTATTTTTTATTTTTAGTTCAATTCAATTCAACTCCTATGAATGCAGAGCATTGTGTTGATTGGAAGGAAGATTGATAGGTGGGAGGAAGAAGGACGGAAAATGAGAGAGGGAATATAATCACAGGACACCGATAAAGAGATAGACAGCCATTGTGGCAAGTGTTATGCCTTTACCGCAATGAACTTCAGTTTATTAGTGTCGACTATAACCGCATGTAGCGCAAACGAAAGGCATAGGAAAATGTACCGTTGCCTGACAAGAGGTGGTACTGTGTAGAAATTTTTTGTATTCTTTCTACTTTTTGATTTTGCCTGCGCCGAGATTCGAACCCTGGACACTCTGCATAAAAGTCCAACCCACTACCACTACGCCACTTCTCAAAGGTTAAACTTTGAGTGGAAGGCAGGACCTACTTAGCTTTAGCTTTAGTTAACGGAAAAAATATATCGGAAGTTAATCACACCGTTAAAATTTTCGAAATTATCATTAAAGTTAATCGTGGTCGCTGTGGCGTAGTGGCAATGCATTGGACTGCTACGCAGAGTGTCCTGGGTTCGAATGTCGGCACAATCAAGATACAAAAAAAAAAAAATATAGAAAAAAAATTATTTTTACACGGCACCACCTCTTGGCAAGCAATTGCAAACCTACAAGAGTAAAAATTGCTATGAATAGCTTTTCACTTCGCCGTTCGGATTCGGCATTAAACTGTAGGTCCTTTCCATTCATGTAAAAATATATCACGCACAACATGAGTGGATGCGAAAAGCTCGGCCTAGGCCCTCCATGGGCTATTGTGCCATTAAAAGTAAAGTAAAGTAAAGTTAGTTAATCGTTAAGCAAAAATTGAACCCCGTAATTAACGATTTTCTGCCCAGCTCAGGCAAATTTAATTTTGAATGAGGCATTTCAAAGTAATTACAAAAGAACAATGAATAAAATCCCTGTTGCTAATTTGGAAATTTCCACTTGATTATTTGTTTTTTTTTTTAATTGTAGAAATTATTGGAATGCGATAATTTGTTAATATTTTTAATTTTTGTTTTAGTATAAATCAAATTAAACGATTAAAAACATAAAATGATAACACAAAAAATAACCATAACTTTGTACTTTAAAAAAAATTAATTATACGATGTTAAATTGTTAAATACTTAATTTAATATTTTTTTAAGGGATTCTGACAATCCCATTAGTTTTTCGTTCAGAATCCGAGAGGTTACTTTTGCGTACTTAATTTGTTTCACTGTTACAATAAACTATGGACATTTGGTGTTGAGAAGACTGTACAAGTTTCAATAGTGGCATATAGTTATAATTAAAGTGGTAGCCATTGCGTAGTTGGTAGAGCGCTAAAGTGTCCGGGGTTCAAATCGCGACATAGGTAAAATCAAGAAGTAAAAAAAAAAATTTTCTACATGGTACCAACTCTTGGCAGGTAAAATGGTAAACCTACAAGAGTAAAAATTGATTATGAAAAGCTTATCACTTCGCCGTTCGGATTCGGCGTAAAAGTGTGGGTCCCTTTCATTCATAGAAAATTGTAACACACACATCATGGGTGGATGCGAGAAGCTCGTCCTAGACCCTCCATGGCAAATAAAATAATAAGAAGTTCTAATTTTAACATTTCCTTTCTTAGAGCACTGGTCTCTGACGGAAGAATTGTTATTGAAAACTTTATAATTATTCAAACGCATTTTAGAGAATTTAAGGCATTAAAAAAATTAAAATACATACTTGTATTACAAAAAAATACAAAATTTCTGTTAAAAACTAGAAACTTTCATGAATATGAAAAGTTAATTTGTTCAGTTTTATTTGAGGGGAAATTTTTTATGTAATTCTTTTAAAGTTTTGTGAATTGTAGATTTTCATGTTTTCATAAATTATGCCTCTACATTCTTGAATACTTTTAGAAATTATTACTTTAATTTTTCAATATTTTTATTCGCTTCGGATTCTGATATTTCAGAAAATAAAATTTATTTTTCAAGTTCTATTTTTTCTCAACTGAATCCAAAATCCATTAATGTTTACGAGCAAGATTTTTAATTAGACGAATTTTAACTAAAATTTCAAATATATTTTCAATCAAATGAAAAGTTTGAATAGTTTAAAAAATGACTGCTTTTTAAGCCTTGCAAAAATTCAAAGTTAGAGAAACCAAGAGTTATGTCAAAGTTTGAAGCTTTTATTTTGAAAATATTTTGAAAAATCAAATAAAAACAAAAATCTGTGAAAATAATGTATTTTAAGTAATATCCATTGGCAACTGATTCAAAATTAGAGAAATTTCTATGAAATTTTAAGTATTTATATTGAAAACCTATTTTAAGTAATTTTCATTAAAATTGGGCAACTTAACATTACATTCTTTTACTTTAAAACTAACACGTTGATTAATATATTTCTTATGTACAATAATCCCTAACATTTCTGAGAAAAATATGTTTTTGTAAAGTCAAACAGCCCAAACTAGAGCTACTTTTAAATAATAGGTAAAATAGGTAAAATAAATAAAGTTATCCCATGTTCTTAATTGGCCTAAATATACCTAATTATATACTCAATTCAATTTGTTGAAATTTGAAAAAATTTTGTAATTAATAACCAAAACAATTGGTACAGTGGAGGGCCAATGAACACGGCACGTGATTATCAAATAAGATTATGATAAGAATGTATTAGAAATATTAACATGAGCCCAGAGCCAATGTATGTGGCGACGCCACGCGGTACCGCTCAAAGTAGGCCAACCTTCTACTTTGTCGCGCGGCAATTTTGACAGCCGCATGTCGCTCATCGCTGCGGCCCTAATTCATTGGCCCTCCACTATTAAAAAACTAGAAGTTGTACCTTAAATATCAAATATTAAACAGTATGAAAACTTATTCCCGTTTGCAATAACTTTTATTAACCAAAATGATTCTATGCAAATTTAATACAATTTAAAAATAAAATCGAAATCAAAATCAAAACAAAGGTAAAAATGCATAATCATGTTTGCTATTAATTAGCTCAGGTACGCAAAAAAAAAATAAAAGAATTGATTAAAAATAAGAAACTGCACATGACTACAGAGACGTAAGAAAAATCATCATCAGTGAAACAAAAATAAGCTTAAAAATATATGGAAATAAGACAAAAGAAAAAGGAAAATCTAAAAGAGCAATAAGAAAAAAGTGTCAAAAGCTTTTTCAGTGATTTTCCCGGCAATACAAAAATCTGAAAGACTAACAGCCGCCACCAGCCAACAGCAGGAGGAGAGCAGTACAGAAAATGGCGAGGGAGGGAGGATGCTATATGTACTTATTTATATCTCGTATTCGTATATATGTACTTTGCTACGTCGTGACCTTGACAATGAAGCAAGCTATTCAAGTCTCATGACCTTGCGTCATTTACTGATTTACATAAGAAATAGTAGAAAGTACACATATGATATTTTTTCACTTACGAGTAACCTTAAACTTAAGCAATTCAATTCTACTACCTAAGTAATAAGTATATTTTTAGCACTATATATTCTAAGCTACTAGGCACTCGTACTCACCCAATATGTTTATTTCGCAGCTTGATAGTCTCCATTTTGGACAATTGCTCGTTCATCACTTTGTCGAGTTGATCACGTGCGTAAGGCATTTTTGTGTAAATTTTTTTATTTTTTTTTTTGAATGAAAACGTTTACGAACTTAGTGAAAAATCACCGCGATGATGTTGTCTTTTAGCTGTTGTTGTCTTTCACGAACTGAGCGATATCTTTTAAATTATTACTGCGGTTGATTGTAGGAGGCTGCTAATGCTGTTGCTAGTTACAAGCTGAGCTGCTTGACTGTTTGCTTAGAAATTCAGCTAGAGAATGACAATTTCAAAGTATGCCTGCAGCGTTTTTATAATCAATCAGCCGCTGCTTACTCTATCTACTCCATACTCAAAACACTGCTACTAGCTGCTGCTTGGCTGCCGAACTGCCTGTTTGTTTTGCCTGTCCGACACGCCTGCGTTGAGATTGTATTGTTGTGTTGTTGGTGCTGCTGATGGCCTCTTGTACATTCGCTTGACTTGCAATATCATTGTGTGCTGCTGCTGCTTCAGCTGCCTTTCCTGATAAGCGTGTATGTGAACGAGAGTGAGTAAAATAAGCAAGAGAGCGAGCGAACACTACTCTCAAGCATGCATGTGTTTCTAATAATGCGGCGCCACAAGCAAAATTGGGTATACTGTGTGTGGTCATTTATGCGAACTACCATAAGGGTTGCTTCGATGGCTGTGTGGCTGGTTGGTTGAATTGCTTCTTCTTCCTTTCTTGCTTGTTTGCTTCGGTCTAGCGTGTTCCTAACGCAAGCTTTTTGTTTTTATTTTCATTGATAAGCAGCAGTAATAATTTGTGTTTTCGCTTTTTAAAGCTTTACTACTTACTTTAGGCTTTTTTCGCAGTGCACTTTTTAATCGGGCTTTCCATTGTTCTGAATAGCGGTGCCTTTGCATACAAATGTTAAGTAAAAAATTAACTCTTTACATTCTGATAAAACAACAGTTTATGTAAGTATGTAAATGCTGCTATAAATTCTGCTAATCTAATAGCAAAGTTGGAAATTGGAATGTTATCAAATATTTCAGCGTTATTTAAAATAAAAAATTTATAAAATTTACGGGAGCTTTGGATCTCTCGCTACAATTCGAGTTCGAACAAATACTAATGCCCCTCTATTTGCACGGTAGATACGTTCCACGTTCCAAATCGTGCAAATAAAATCTATGTAAAACGAAAGAGAGCTTTCATATGAAATAAGAGGATCGGAACTAAATGTTAAAAACTGGTCCTAGATCTTGACGTAAAACTTTTATGTTTTCAGCTCATTTATTTGTTTACAAAAAAAAATATTTTTACATAATAGAATTTGTCAAATCATTGCGTACAATGAATGCAACGTAATCGAATTTGTGAAACGAGTGGCGTCCCATAAAAGTAAATAAAAATTCATAATCGAAATAAAATACAAAACATTTTTTTGAAATCCGTGTAGGTAATAAATGTTAAAAAACGAAACCGTGTAACAAATTCGAAAGCGAAACCGTGTAACTCGAGTACCGTGCAAATTGAGAGACAGGTGTTCTTAGATGTGTTGTATAATACTTATTATCAGATTAACTACACAATCTTCCTTTTCGTCTTTTATAATAGCACAACAGCCCATGAAGGACCTAAGCTTTATGCGTTGTGTTTTATATTTATACACGAATCGAAGACACCTACAGTATTATAATGAATTATAATGACGGAAAAACCCTTTCTTTGGCAATTTTTACTGTTGAAAATTTGCCGTTGGCTGCCAAGATATATATGTATGTATGTAGAAAATGTTTTTCAAATTTTGATTTTTTCTGTGTCATGATTCAACCCAAGACACTGGGCATGGGCATATGTGTTAAACCCGATTCATTAAGGATTAAATAGTAACAAATTTATTTTTAAATAATTGAAAAACAAAAAACATTTTGTTACCGGAAAGACAACAACCGATGTAATACAATTGATTCGAACACTCACCGAATAATATTGAAGGAAATGGAAGAGTCTGCACATGATTTTTATAGTCCTGGAAAAGGACTTTGATTATATATCGAGGCAATTAGTATGGAAGTCCTTCAGAGCAAAATACATCCGTCCAATCATCCAATCAATCTTTTAACCCATTCTCTTTTTAACCCATTTTGAATATCAGAACTTAAAAATTCAGCAAAAATAAATACATCTAAAAACTTTAGCCAAACATAATCACTGTTTAATGTTTCAACATACCTTTTTTTTACTTTTAATGGCACAATAGCCCATGTAGGGGCCTAGGCCGAGCTTTTCGTATCCACTCATGTTGTGCGTATTATATTTGAAAATGAATGGAAGAGACCTACAGTTAAATACCGAATCCAAACGGAGAAGTGAAAAGCTTTTCATAGGCAATTTTTACTCTTGTAGGTTTGCCATTGCCTGCCAAGAGATGGTGCCGTGTAAAAAAATTACATTTTCTAATTTTTTTTTTTTTGATTTTGCCTGTGCCGAGATTTGAACTCCGGATACTCTGCGTAGCAGTCCAACGCCACAGCGACCACATTTCAACATAAGCTGACTTTAAAACTATATTTACACAACTTAAGATTATTAGTTATCCTTTTGATGATAATTTTGAAAATCAATAATAAGTAAATATTAAATTTAATTATTTTGCATTCAGCAAAATAATAAACTTGATGGAGAAACTATAACCCTATACAGACATAGACGAAAGAATTTACACAACGCTGATATTTTTACATGTTTCAGAAAAAACTAATTTTATTGTTGTTGGAAATAATTTTCCAAAAAATTATTTGCTTGTTGCATTGTTTGTACTGTGTAAAGTAAGCAAAATCATGTTTTAGCTGTTATAAAATAAAATAATATATTGATTAAGCCAACTGGCATCATAAGTATTTAACTAAGCATTCAGACGCGAGCAGAAATTGTGACCAAATTTAAATGTGGTGTATAATTTGGTGAAAAAGAAAGATACTTTTGGAAACATAACTACCTATAAAAAATAAGCAGGGAACTGGACGAAAAGTCGTATTAAATAAAAAGAAAGCAGTTAATGAGAGTTGTACGAGAAAATCCCGAAATTAATACTGTACAAATTGCCGCAGAGTCCGAAAAGTTGCATCTTTCAAATTGCATGCACTTTTCTTTTCGTTTTCCTTTTTTTGCAATTGTTGCAATTTACGTGTGGTCGCTGTGGCGTAGTGGTAGTGCGTTGGACTGCTACGCGGAGTGTTCGGGGTTCGAATCTCGGCACAGGCAAAATCAAAAAGTAGGAAAAATAATTTTTCTACACGGCACCACCTCTTGGCAGGCAATGGCAAACCTACAAGAGTAAAAATTGCTATGAAAAGCTTTTCACTTCGCCGTTCGGATTCGGCATTAAACTGTAGGTCCCTTCCATTTATGTACAAATATAACACGCACAACATGAGTGGGTGCGAAAAGCTCGGCCTAGGCCCTGCATGGGCTGTTGTGCCATTAAAAGTAAAGTAAGCAATTTACGTCACGAGATACGATACGTCGCAGATTTAAAAGCAAAAGGATAAAATTCTACATGGTGCGTGAAATCATTGATACTCCAGCCATATTACTTTGTTCTAGAGTACACAAACAAGCCTATGCAATTTTCGCACACTGTCTTGTGGACAGATGAATCTTCCTTTCAGGGGTCTTTTGGAAGAAAATTAATGCACCTTCCTCAAAGCCTAAAAAGTAAACAAGTGCAGCCCTTAAATAGATTTGGAGGTGGTTCAGTAATGTTTTGGAGATGCATGCTGCCATTCTACGGATTTGGGGAGCTGGTTCCCGTGAAAGGCACTTTGAATCAATCCGGCTATACTGATATCTTGAATGACTATGCATTCACTTCGGATCAAGTGGACTATTCCCTAATAACGAATGGATACTTCAACACGATAATGCGCCATGTCATAAAGGATTATTGCCTACAAAATTTTTGCACGAACTAGATCAAGCTGGTCTGTCATGGCCTCCTCAGAGCCCAGATCTGAACATCATTGAAAATGTTTGGGCATTTATATAACAACAACGAACAATTGATAAAATTCAAAAACGGCGCGGCACGATCGATGTAATCAAGCAAATTTGAGCAAAGTTGGCACTCGAGTTTCTACACACTTTAATCGAATGAAATCCAGACCGACTTCAGCAGTAATTGACGCCAAGGGTCGTGTAACACACTATTAATTAATACCATAATAAAAAAAATTTTAAATTATCTGATAAGTTGAACAATAAGCTAGTACCATATTTGTTAGTGTGTAAATATTTCTGACGCTAATAAAGTGTGTATAAATACTTATGATGCCAGTAGGCTTCATCAATATATTATGTTTTTTTTTTACTTTGGCTGTTAGTTTTGCCAAAACATGATTTTGCTTACTTTACACAGTACAAATAATGCAACAACCAAATATTTTTTTAGAGAATTATTTCCAACAATAATAAAATGAGTTTTTTCTGAAACATGTTAAAATATTAGCCTTGTGTAAATTCTTTCCACTATGGCTGTATGTATATATTTTTCAGAGAAGACATAAGGAACTTACATTTAAAAAATTTCAAAATTGTATCACGGTTTTTGGTATCTGTCCAAAACGGGTTAAGGACATGTATAACCTAAACACGGACCGCAAGGGACCTGTTTGAGCTTGGTAATGAGGAATTTTAGAGAGCAACACCTAGAAAATGTAACAATGCAGAACAGAAGATCCTGGTGCTTAGGGAGGGCGACCACGCATAGGAACAAGCCGAAGAGAGAGACAGGAATAAAACATAGGAATTGCTTACTACATTCTTTTTATTAATTAATTTCCCCTAATATACTTATTTAAGTATGTACGTAAATATATTTGTGAAAAACTTTCCATTCACAGCAAATTATATAGTATAATCTGTATATAGAAATAGGATAGCTGTGTCCATAGAAAATAAAGTAATAAATGTTTATGATATAATTTCCCCTAATATATTTATGTATTAGTGAAAAACTTTCTATTCACAACCAATTTTATATTACAATCTGTATATAGAAACAGGATAGCTGTGTTCACAGGCAATAAAGTAATAAATATTTGTTTCGTTGTTTGAGAAAAACGGCATGTTTGTTTTCATATTTCGATGTCTGTTATAACACTGCAATTTTTAGTGTCAATACATTGTCTATACCTGTCAAACAATACCCTTAACCTCTTTAGAAAGTGTAAATAAATTTTCTTTTCTCCTTAAGCGATACCCACAAAGCAGTAATGGGCAAAGAGCATAGAGTGCTTCTCTTTTTCAATGTATCATATATGAAATGCATGCTAAATGAAGTCCAAGGGGCTGCCCAACAGTGCTCTAAAGCAGTGATGGGCAAAGAGCGTATCTATCCTCTACTACGATGCATTGCATATGGCTTGGTAAAAACCGTAATGCACACGTGCAAAGGACTGCACAATAATGCTATAAAGACATACAATACAGTGTGATAAGAAGTTTTCACCATTGAATTTTTAAAATGTCAAACAAGCTAATGAAAATTTTTCTTAAAACATTTAAATTTTTTATTCTTAATGAAGTTTACTTCTTTAGAATCGTTTTTATATTTAGGAGGGAGTAAAAGATGATCGTTGCAGCGAAAATTGTCACGGAAATGATGGACAGCGCCCTCTATCAATCAAGTATGAAAAAAATTAGGACATACACATAAATGATGGGCTGCACATATGAATCTACTATGCGCTGATTCGCATATGATTCAAACTCATAGAAAACAACTCGCATTAGCACAACTAAACATTCTCAGACCGGCCAGAGGAAAATTTACCACCTGTTGAGATCATACTACTCAAATATTTTGATGATGATGATTATTATTAAGATGATGATGATAAGATTATAATTATGTAGCAAACAAATTTGTATTCTTTGAGTATAAATATTTTGATGGAGATGATGATTTTGCATGCACTGGAAAGCAAACGACCAAAATGAAGTTAAGCCAGATGTGGCACACCTGGTATCAGAGAATCCTCAAACTGAATTATACAAGGTTTATCGTTTACAATTTCAAATCATGTTCCTTCGGCTACGCCTGTAATGTCTGCGACAGACTATGGGTTTTACAAGATTACTAAACCTAACCGGAAAACCCAAACGGCAAACGTTTTGAAGAAATAAACTTCTGCTGGGCGTTATACTATTAATTGTACAAGCTTAGTTAAGAAAATTGCATGTAATTACTTTAATGTGAAAAATTATGTACTTTCAAAATTAAAAAATAACCTTGTGGCTAATTTTATTTCTAGGTGTGTGATGATTTTTAGTATAATTTAAATAAAAGTCTGACCATAGTTCACCTGCAGTAATATATGTATGTAAAATAATTGTTTTCCATGAACTTTAACCTGAAATACCTGAAATAATTATTATTAAGTAAACCGGAAACACCATGAACAGTGCTTCAGAAACCAAAAAAAAACTTTCTCCAGGAATTGCCTGCGTGCTAAATATTCTAAATGTCTCTTTATTTAAAGGCATGATCAATCTTTGTGAATATTAATCCAAATCTTCAATGCACATTACCCCTTCTACTGTGTCTTTATTCTTTCATGGTAGATATCCTACACAAACTATCCAGCGTGATACTCGCAACATATTTTATCCTTATTGTGGCTAGTACCCTGACGCAATTCGATATTAGTTATTGTTAAATTTCAGGCCAGGACCGATCATCGGTTGCAGTGCCAGCTAAGTAAGTTTCAGTAGTTCTTGTTTTTGATTACATTTTTGATGGCATGTATGGCTTGAATGGGATTGTTTCCTTCGGTATTGAATATTTCAAGAATTCACAGAATATTACATGTAGTACTGCAATATGGTATAAGTTAACGAAGTCGTTAACCAACATTTTATGGAGAGTTTAGATTTAAATTATTAAAAAGAACAAGATTTTATCGTGATTACTTGGACCTTATATGAATGCCTGTATGTATTCGCTGCGTTTTTTTTTCGTAGTTTAAAATGTGCAAATAAAACGATTAAGTTGCTAAATCGTTGTAATGTCATTAACAATTAAACGGCTTAATAGCACTGGAAGCTGTAGTTGATTTTGAAGCACATAACCATAAGCATTTCTCGTTCTGACGAAATTTTTGTTTTTTGCCACACTGTTCTTCTTCTTTCGTTATTGCCGTGATTGACGGTTCACTTTAAAGAGTTGTTATAGAAACGAGGGATCTTAAAGAACATACTAACTACACATATCGTCTATAGTTAATCGCGTTATCTCTGCAGCGTTTGTTATTATTTGGCGTATAATTGTCGCTTATAGTTGTACACAACAAAGAGCGAATGGTGAATAAAACGCAGCAATTATAGTACTCTTACAGCATACCACAATTAACAAAAATTAATACATATATTTAAGTTTTTTAATTTTTGTTTTATTTTCTTTAATGTTTTCGTTTTTTAAAATGTATTTATATACTATTTATTATTTTTATTTTCCTTCTTGTGTATATTAATAATTTCATGTTTTATTTTTACTGTATGTATATAAGATATATTTATGTATATATATGCTATTTAATAATAGTAAATTATATAATTACTTTTCGTTTTGTTGCTATTAGAAACTTTTAAAATCGAAAAAATGTTACACCGACAAAATAACAATATCTAATTATTATATAATATTTTCTTAATGCTGTTGTGTGTCTATTTTTATTTCTTAAATGTTTTCTGAAATAATTAAAATGTAATTAATTTTAATTTATTGCTGAATTTATATTTTTTTTATTATTATCATTATTATTATTTATAAGTAAATCATTATTAATTTATTTTTTATTGATTTACTATTTAATTTTGTATACAGATTTTTTATAATGTGAAGAGAAAGAGACAGAGATAGCGTTAACACAGTGTGTGTGTGTATGTGTTTGTGTGTGTGTGAGGGAGTGAAAGAGAAGAATAGACATACATATAGACAGCAGACTGTACCCTTTTTCGGTTAAAGTCCATTGGATTGTATGCGAAACATTATTGTTTAATTTTTTTTTTTTTTATTTAGATAAAGTTTTAATTAGTTAATTTTATAGTATGTATTTTATTTTTACGTTTTTAAGAACTACTATTTGCATTTAATTTACAGCATTAAAATTTTTTTATCTTCTGTTTTAAAGAACACTTTTTTTTGGTTGTTGTAATAAACATTTACCTTTTTTAATTTTTAAAACGCTTAAATATTTTATGTATGTATATAGAATAGTATAACTATGCTGGTATTGTATATATAGGGTGTATATTAAATATATATATATATATGTATATATATATATTTGTATATATATGTATAATGCTTATTTAAATATATGTGTATATTTAAATTTTTTAATTTCAAGTGTGTATTAAAATCTCAAAGCAATTTCTTTTCTCCCAGTTTCACTACGTTTTTCGTTTTTTTTTTCATTTACGAACATTTAGATGCGCATTTTACTTATTATATTATAAAATCTATTCAATTTAAAATAAATACACCGTTTTTGTTCACAGTGTAAAAATAATTCATCTACATACTATATGAAATATTTAAATTATATATTATTTTATTAGGTTTAAGTAACGTATTTTATTTTGCAGAGTGTGTAGCTACTATTTTTTGGTATTTTTTCCAATTTTATTTATTTCAATTATTTAGTATTGAAGCAGCCTAAGATGAAAATATTATTTTGCTGCTTAAATATGGAAAGATAATGTTTTGTTTTGATTTTTTCACTGTACCCAGTTTATTATATTCAACTTTTACTATTTTTGTTTTATTTGTCTGTCGGTATGTATTTATTTATTTAGTACAGACTTTAATGAGAACTATTGTTTTTGTGTATGTATGAGGGTGGGGTATCTGATATTTGAATTGGGAGATGTTTGGGAATAAAGGTATGTAGTTAAAATAATTTTATTATTCTTTATACAGAAAACTGATAGAAATGGTTATAAATCAATAGAGCAAACCAAAACTTTATTTGATACAATGTAAGTTACTTTCACTGGCCGATTAATCATCATACTTTCTTGCATACTTTTACTACTACTATTATTGACCGTTGAGGCTACATTGGAAATGACTATATTACGAGTAATAGTAAGTAAAAATCAGTAATGGTAAGCAATAATGGTAATACTGATAACAGGTAGTGTAAGAATGACTTTTTCTACTTAAATACGGAGAGCCTTACTTATTCAGATTTAGACTTTTTCATGTATTACTTAATTTCTGTTCGAAATTTCATCGAGATATTTCAGGAAGTGTATATCCATACAGTTTATAGTTGTTTGCTCTGGCTAGAGATGGTAAAGTGCATAGAATGTAGATCGCTCACTAAGAAAGACTCAAAGACTAACCTTTGTGTGTCCTACGGCAGCCATGAAAGCACTACTAGACCCTACACCCCTAGTAATAGATACGGCGGCCAAAAGGATACTTATAAGTATAGTAACGAAAGGAGCTGGCAGGAGGAAAGTCCTTAGCAGTAGAGATCTGGAAAATAACTCTACTAAACTACCCCTAGCTGCCCCCTCTCCCCAGAGATAATATTAACAAGAAATATAATTTCGAGAAATTCTTCATAAGTTTTACTTAGTAATAAATTGTTCTACACCTCTCATAAAGAGCACACACTAAAGTGGTACACTGACGGTTTGAGAACAGATAAAGGGTACAGGTGCATGGTCGAAAAACCAGACACTCGAAGCCTATGGCAAGCAATGTTCTTCTTTTTTCATTATTGGCTTTATTGACAATTCGTTATACAGAATTGTTATAGAACCCAAGCACTCCATGTATTTTCCAAGCGAAGATTCTTGCCATATCCATTCTTTGTGCACAGTTTAACTTCAAACGTGGGTGTAGCAGTCAATCAAGCTGCCACCAGAGCACTTGATTACTTTGATATATCTTAAAATTTAGTATGGTAATGCTGATGAGACGCCGCAATGTCTGATTTTGGTATCCCTGCAAAGCTCATTCGTCTTTGCAAAATGACACTGACCAACACCACCAGCGCAGTGGAAATTGGAATAGACCTCTCCGCACTATTTGATACCAAAAGAGGTTTCTGACAAGGTGACTCCGTATCGTGCGACTTCTTTAACCTTAAACTGGAGAAAATAATTCGAGCTGCGAACATCGACATCTCTGGTACTATCTTCTACAAGAGTGTCATGCTGCTAGCATACGCTGATGATATTTACATCATTGGCAAAAACGCTCGAGCAGTCAGTGCAGCATTCTCCAACCTGGAAAGGGAGTCTCGTCGAGTGGGTCTAGTGGTGAACGAGGACAAAACGAAATACCTTGTGTCAACAAACAAAGAGTCACGGCGTCTTGGACAAAATGTCACTGTTGACGACTATACTTTTGATGTTGTCAAGGATTTCGTATATCTAGGATCCAGCATAAACACCAAAAATAATGTCAGCCTTGAGATCAAGCAGAGACTAACTCTTGCCAACAGGTGTTACTACGGGCTCAGTAGGCAATTGAGAAGTAGAGCCCTCTCTCGACCGACGAAAATAACGCTCTAAAAGTCCCTCAGCCTTCCCGTCCTAATGTATGACGTGGACATTGACCATCAATGATGAGAGGCTGTTAGGAGCGTTCGAGAGGAAGATACTCCGTAAGATCTACGGTCCAGTATGCGTGGATGACGTTTATCGAAAGATGGAACGATGAGCTGTATGAGCTGTATGCCGACACTGACATAGTCAAGAGTAAAAAACTCCAGCGGCTTCGCTGGCTGGGTCATGTTGAGCGAATGGAAGAAAGCGCTCCGGCTAGAAGGGTGGTTTATTCGAACCACGGTGGAGGAACACGCAGAAGGGGACGTCTTAATCTCCGTTGGAAAGACCAGGTGCAGGGCAACTTGACTGCACTTAGCCCTATCAACTGGCGCCAGCGCGCGCATAGCAGAGGCGACTGTCGAAGCTTCATAGAGGCGTCCAACACCGATCATCGGTTGTAGTGCGAGTTAAGTAAGTAATGATGATGGTAGCCGACCACCTAGCAAGGAACAATCGACAGCGGTCAAGACATTCATTTGCCCCGAACCCATGATAGATATAGGAAAATAAACCACAGAGAAAACTTGAAGGAAAGAGGAAGAGAACATTAGGTCGTCCTACTGGGCATACCTCCCAAAGATTTGACAATCAAAGTTACTAATTGAGGATTTTGACCCCAAAATGGCTGCTTGTTGTCTTAGCCTTAGTAAAAGCTAACTCAGAATAATCATGAGTTTCCTCTCAGCGCATTGGAAACTGGAGGAATACTTGAAGAACGTAGGTTAGGTATCAGTGAGGACAGCACATATAGGTTTTGCTAAGGTAACGGAGAAACACTAGAACATATCCTTAATACACTATGGGGTACTCACTCGCAGAAAGAAAAGATACCTATGACCTATGTCCCTAAACAGGGACATCATAGCCTTGAAGCTACAACTACTACTTAGATTCTTCAGCAAAATTGGATTGTCTAACAGCTTGTAACCACGCTACCATCTGGGGTACAAAATAGACTGTTAAGGTCGCAGTACATATCACCCCCTTCATCATAAATATGAAATTAGTCAATTCAGAAAAGGCCTCGAAAATAAGTACTTGGTGCAAAACATTGTATTGTATAAAATTTAGCTACGTCTATGCTCATTTAGCATTGATATTTTTGCATGTGGTTTGCAATATCGTTTAGAAACTTTCAGAAACAAATTTTTTATTAATTAGAGATTTCATTTATTTTAAAGGACTATTAGTTAATGCAGCAAGTTAAGTAACTAAGTAATTAATTTATGTAATTGTAAAATTGTAAAGTATGAGGTATTGTTTTAAAGTTTTGCTTACGAGTATTATGTAAATATATGGTAGTAAATAAATATTCGTATATAGTATGTATGCTTAAGTATAAGAACATGAGTATGAATGTATGTGTGTATGCATGTGATACTTTTTGACAATAATAAATATGTATGTATAAAGGTAAATGATAAATGAAAAAAAGAATAATATTGAAATAATTATTTAATTTTTTTTTTAAATGTTGAGTGTAGGAAATGCTTTATAAAAAACGTAAATCTTTATTTTATTTAATCGTGTAATTTTTTAATAAAAATTTTTTCTTGTTTAAATTTATTGTGTGTGTGTGTGTGTGTATGTGTAATTATTTCAATTATTTAATATTATTTATGTATGCATGTATAATAAGCATACCACTAAATAAATGTATATGTATGTATGTATGTATATATTATATGCAATATACATATATCTATATAAAATCGCGTGTATATACGTATATTGTATATGAAGTACATATTATATATAAGAATAGCTTTAATTAACATTGCATATGTTTTCATGTAAATACATTGGTTTTTGTTTTTAGTTTAATTTCTAAATATCTCTACTTTTACTTTTAATAAAATGTTCTTCCGTTTTAACTTTATTATTTATGTAGTATTAATATTTTTCTATTATATGCTTTAAAAAGTAATCTAGCATTTTCATATTTTTAATTAATTAATAAATATTGCTGAGAGTGTTGAAATTATGTGTTGCCTGCCATGAGGAAATAAGAATATGAAATTTTGTTGATAATAATTGTTTTTTTTAGCTTTGTCTGCCATTGATAAAATCTGAAATCTTTAAATTATTTCACACCGAAATATGGAAGTACATAAAAACTTAAATAATTATGTAGTCAAAACAATATATACATATGTAAATATGTATTTATAAGTATGTGTAAATGAGAATTTCA
Source organism: Palloptera scutellata (assembly GCA_958295655.1). Classification (NCBI taxonomy): domain Eukaryota; kingdom Metazoa; phylum Arthropoda; class Insecta; order Diptera; family Pallopteridae; genus Palloptera; species Palloptera scutellata. The sequence continues at coordinate 145,139,146 of OY282449.1, forward strand.
AAGAATGCATAACGTAGATTGTTAAAAATCCTTTAAAATTTGTATTATTTTTCGCTAAATGTTGCCTTTTTCACACTATTTAAGGGGCAATTCATTTTATTTATTTTCTATATAAATTTCGAAATTTTTTTCTGCTCTCTCTTCAATTTTTTACATTTTCTATGCACATTTATTTTTAGCCATTATTTTAAATAACAATATTGCTATTATTTTATTTTATTTAATTTTTTTTTTTGTTTTTTGTTGTTTTATTTTTTTTAATGCTTACAAATTAAATTTAAATTTTATTGAAAATAATTTTCTTTTTGTAAATGATAGAGAGAAACGAGTTTTATTTACAAAAAAAAAAAATATATTTTTTTCTATTTTAGTCAGGAATTAATTCTTTCAGATGTAAGAAAAACATTGCTGTAAAAATCTAAAGCATAGTATATAAAAAAAACAATAGTAATTTAGTGAAAAGAAAAATCAAATTTATACAAAGTTATATGCAAAATGGCAGTATTCTTTAGTATGCACGACTTTATATTTTTTAAAAACAAAAAACCTTTCTAAATAATAAATTTAAAAATAAATAAAATATTTCACTATTTAAAAGTTAGTTTAAAAATTGGCAATGGAATAATTTGACACGTAAAATAAAAACCACCAATATAGTCAAGTGTATTCATTTAATTTCCATACTTTATTACAATTTTTTGTAGTCGCTTATTTCCCTATTTTTAAAAAGTGCAGAATGTTAATTTGGATACGACAATCATAACATATAAGAATGTAGTATTTTTTGAAGTTCGAAGAAAACACATTGCATCCTCAAGGAAAGATGGAGTCAAACTTTTTAAGATTTTTTAAGAAATCAAAAACGAAAAAAGTGTCGTTAAATTATTTTGTATCCGAAATTCATTCAGCAACTTCACTCAAATATCGTAATTTACTTGATTGCAATCTTTAATTGAAAGTTTTTTTATATGAAACCGAACCTAATAACATATTTTAAATCAATAATAGAATTATCAAAATTAAAAGTTTTCAGTCACTTTCGAACACCAATAATTTGTTTGGAATATTCAATTAAATTTCAATGTTTTGAGGTAGACATATTTTTGTGTTCTTTGGTGTCGTATCCTCTCATTTGAGTTACTAGGTATTAATCCTCGGCACAGTCAAAACTCAAAATGTAGAAAAACAACTTTGCTACATGGCACCACCTCTTGGCAGGCAATGGCAAACCTCCAAGAGTAACATTTCCCTATTCATTTCGCCGTACGGACTCGGCATAAAACACTAGGTACCTTCCATTCGTGTACAAATATAACATGCAAGAAGCTCGGCCCTTAATAAACTCCTAGGCACAACTTTCTTCAATAGTTTGCCCGAGCTATCATCCATAAGTTCTCATGGTTCTCGATTTCATAAATGGGGGAGTCGCTCCTTACTGTGCTATCACAATGAGCAATCAGTGTGCTTTAATACATAGGTCTGCCAATCCAACCTAACCTAACTTGGCAACACTAAATAAATATATCCGATATATATCTGATTCGATTTCAGATTTTTCAGACATTGACCATTAACTCATACTTTTCTTATTTGAATATTCCATAAATATTATTTATTGCATGTTCAAAAATCTCTTGAAATTTTTAATTATTTCAAGTACCAACAAAAATTAAGTTGATAAAACATATAAGAGAAACAAAAATAAAACAAAACGATAATTAGTTTTTTTGAGTTTTGAAATAAATCCAAAAAACCATATTTATTCAAAACTGCACTCTCATAATTCAGACAAAAAAAAAATATATATATATGTATGTATAAATATATACTATGTATATACTTTGTAATTATAAACAAAAAATAAAAAATTAAAATACAAAAACTCTAATTATTTATATTTGTATATAAAAATAATCTAAATGTAAATATATGTATAAAATATAAATTTATATTTCAAAGAAAAAGAGTAAAATATATTAAATAAAAAAAAAAAGTGTATAGCTAAAAATATGATAATATATTTTTAAATTATATTTAAAAACAAACGCAACTACATACTACCTTAAATAAATATGAAAAAATATTTAATTAATTCATATATTTTTTAATTTTATTTTTTGTATTTACTTTAAAAATATAAAAAAGATCATTCATGTTTTTATGTGTTGTTCTTGTTGTAATGTAAATGAAAATAGAAAAATATATAAAATTCTTTGTAAACAAATTCAATAAGAAAAACAACTTACATTTCTAAATTATATTTTATTGAATTATAAAGATTATATATTGAATTGAACACAATCTGAGAGGGATGAGGGTGGGCGGGGTGGTTGATAGGGAAAAACGTTAATTGATGGTTATTGATAATTAACTTAAATGATGAAATATGAGTTGCTTTTACAGGTATAAATAGTATTGAGTTATTAGTATGGGTTATATGGGTAAATGTACATACACTGTAGCCCAAAAGTATATGCATAAAATAAGACTATTACTTGCTCAAGGGTAAGCATTTCTTAAAAATGCTGCCTGAATCCAATAAAAGAATACATGAAAGCATTCATATATTTTTCTCAGTGAATGCTTACTTTCGTGGCATACAGTGTACGTATGTAATGAAGAAAAAAAAAACAAAATCCTAACGCGACAACTTAATTTACACATAATAAAAACGAATGTCAGTCTAAAAAAATTATTGAAGTTTAAAACGACAACTTATAAACAATAAAAAATATTTATATCCCTATGTATGTTTCCTTCAATATGCTAAAGAGTAAAAAGTCGAGTAAAAACGGTGGTGACAACTTTTTGATTTTGTTTTCTGGTTTCTTTTTGTTACAGTTTACATACATATTTCATATTGATGAAATGAATGCAAATTTTTAAATTACATAAATGAAAATGTGATGAAAATAATATAATAAAATAAATTATTGAATTTCATATCATTCACTAAACGATTAGTAATAGGCGTTTTTCTTTTCTAACTCAAAGCATGGAGCAGAGTAGAGCTCGAGTGCATCGAGTCCGCTCTGACAGCTCTGAGTCAAGTATGAAACGCATTGAGCACGAGCTGTCAGACAATAGCTTAAGTAGAGTAAATACATTTTAATTTATATAAAAAAAGTTATTTATTTATTGTTATTATTTAAAATATGTCATTTTAATTTTTCGCATATCCAGTTAAAATGTTTTTCCATTCGTGCATTCTTCGATCGGGCTTTGACCACAAAATTGATCTCAGAGATAAAAAAAAAACAAACACTATTAGGTTTTTATCAATTCGTGATCTGCTCTGAGTTAATAAAGAAAAACGCATATTGAAGATTAAAAAAAAATTTAAAAGAAAGTATTTTTTTAGTTTATTCTTGTTATGCTTTCAGTATATTAGAGTTACTGCAATTCCAATCGATAGAAACCAAATGGTAATTAAAAGTAGAATAAATGAAATGGTGGTTAAAGTTTTGCATGTTGTTTGTGTTTGAAAGCAATTGAATAACGAGAGCAGCAAATTACATTAAAGTTGCTGCTGCTGATGATGATGACGATGATGATGGTGATGATGATGGTGATAATGGCTGCTATAATGTTGCAAATGATATTGTTGCTGCTGATGATGATTCTGGTGATGATGATGCTGCTGCTGCTGCTGCTGATTCAGTAGATGGTCATCTAAAGACGACGACCGCGTCGGCGGCAACTCATGATGTAAACGTTGCTGCATCGATGCTGCTGATGATGAAGGCGCTAACAGCGGTGGCTGTGGCTGTGGTGGAGCGACATTTGTTGTGGTTGCAGCTCCAGTATTTGTTGGCCTTAAGCAATTCAATGTAAAATTGCTTAAATCGACAACAATTGGAGCAGCAGCAATAACATTTGTTGCAGCAGCAGCTGCAGTACTAACACCTCCGCCAACAACTGCTGCAGCACCACTACCACCGCCACCAACATTTGCAGCAGGTGCAGCAGCAATTGCGAGCATTGCAGCTGGATATATTTGCTGTTGGTGTTGCTGCTGTGTATTGTTTCTAGTGCTATTGTTGGTATGATGTTGGTGTTGATGCTGATGTGGTTGTTGTTGTTGGTGATGCAATTGTGTTGATGCAGTTACATGATGATGATGCTGAGTATGATGTTGTTGCGCAATTGTTGTTGTTGCAGTTGCTGTCACATGTCTACTGCCAGTATGCTGAAATGCATGTGTTGTTGTTGTTGCTGCTGCTGCTGCTGCTGATGCCGCAACGTTTCCTGCTGCTACTGGGCAGTGATTTTGTTCATTCACATGTAATTCATGTTGCTGCTGCTGCTGATATTGCTGTTGTTGATAGTATGTTTGCAATTGAAAGTGTTGCTCGTATTGTTGATGCAATTGTAATTGCATTTGTTGATGATGAAAAGCATCGCTGAGTGTGTGATATTGTTGTTGATGCGGCTGTTGTTGTAATGTTGATGTCGCAGTTGTTGCAGCAGCGGTGGCATCAATTTGGCTTGAACAATATGAAAATGTTGTAGCAGATGATGTTGTTGTTGGCAACGTTGTTGCTGTTGATGATGATGACGAAACGGATGATATTGTTGATAAGGGTGATGCTGCCAAAGTCGTTTTTCTTCCTCCGCCTCCACCATTACTAACACTGCAAACATCTTTAAGAGTTGCAACAGCCGCTGCTGCTGCTGCTGCTGCAGCCGCAGATGTTCCCGGTTGCTGTAATTCATGTGTCTTACTATGCGTTGATGTTGTTGTTAGGGATGATGTTGTAGCCATCGATTGATTGCTAGCTAATGCGCACAAATTATCACTTTTTGCTGCAACTGTCGCTGCTGCTGTTGTCGCTACTATCGATGTTGATGCTGCTGCTGATGTTGTTGTGGTCGTCGTATTAAACGAGTCAAGTCTTTGTCATTTAGAATTGCTTTGCAGAACTGCATTTATTTGTGTCCATAATTCTTTCTTGCATGACTTTGATCTGCAAATAAATGAAAAATAAATAAATAAATAACGAATATCAGATCAAAATGTCACCTTTTGATCGATTGTAGCCAATCCTTGAATTGAGCGCTACCCTCTGGCGTAAGCTGAAATGCAGTGCGTGCAGCCAGGACGATGTTTGCAAACTCCTCATAATCCGCCTGAGTTAAATGGTATAATTTCTGATGTATACATTGAATATACCTGAAACGACGAAAGAAAGTTTCAGTTAAACATTGATTCGTGCACCAAGTCTTTCGCATACATTTGTTGACACTTTTGTACGAGTGGCGTCAGCGCTGATCTCAGATGCTGCATGACCAACTGATGATTGTTGCGTCCCAGATAGTGTGCCGATTCGATGGCGACATCGTGCAGCACAAACGGACTCACAATGGAATTGACGGCACAAACGCAAAACTGATGTAGATACTGTGTGCCCAGTTTCTTGGAGATTCGCAGTAACCATTTAACATCTTCCCCGTAGGGAGGACTGCGAGCATACTTAGCCTGTGGACGATCGTCGTGCACACGTCGTGCCAATGTCTCCATCGCCAACATGCCAACATTATAAGCAGCGAGCAAGTATCGCAGTTGTGTTGGTCTGTGTAAGGCAAAAAAGATTATAATCGTAAATAATTCAATAAATCATTTAATACATACGTAAACTGATGCGGATGCCGTTGACGGGCTGGAGGCTGCGCTGGGGGTGGTGCAGCCTGTGGTTGTTGTTGTGCTGTGGGCACAGGTGGCGGCGGCAATTGCTGTGTTTGCTGCACATACGGATAAGCATTTTGCTGCTGTTGCTGGTGTAGCATATGCTGATGCTGAGCCACCACAGCTGCAACCTGCGACGGATGCGGTGGTGCTTGTTGATGTGGTGGTGGTGGTGGAACTCCTGCACCTGGTTGGGCATAGTATACTGCAGCAGCAGCTGCCGCTGCGGCCGCTTGCTGCATATTCTGCGGTGGCATTTGCGATGGCACAACTTGGCCTGGTGTTGGTGGAAAGGCAGGTGGTCCACCTGGAGCGCCACATTGCATTGCTTGATAGGCTTGCGGAGGCAGTTGTTGGGGTGGTATTTGTTGGAATGCCGTTCCTGGCCCCGATTGATGCATATATGGTGTTGGTGGTTGTTGGACACCACCGCTGCTTGGAGGTCCCGTAGGTCCAGTCGGTTGTTGTGGTGGTGGTGCCGGATAGCCAGGGTAAGCTTGAGGTGGCGGCCCTGCCGAAATGTACATTGGCATCTGATTTGGTGGATAGGTGGCGATGTTGTGATGGTAGATGCCCTGACAGAAACTGTATGGTGGATATGGCGATAAACCGATGGGTGCCAGTGTGGCCACACCTTGTTGGTATGGCTGTGGGGCTGTTGTTACGACCACTTGACCCGACTGACCAGCTCCTAGTGGTGGAGGTCCAGCACCTGGTGGTCCCTGAGACAGAACCTGCGGCGGACCACCTACCATACCGGCAGGTGGTGGTGGCGCCTGAACCATTTGCTGTTGCAGGTCGTGCTGCTGCTGCGATTCGATGAGAGCGCTTAAGCTGACCGCTGAGTGGTCTAGATGATCGTCGTGTTGTTCATGCTCGCTGTTAGGGGTGTTTCGTAAATATAGCTCGTACCAGTAACGGGCTACCTGGAAAAGAACTTCCGGGTAGACGCCGCCGCCCTTAGCGGCATTCTCAACTGTGATGCAAGCACGCTCCAACATATGATCGCTCTGTTCTTTGCATTGCAGTATGGCCCGTTGGATCTCATTAGGATTAAGAGCTGCTGCATGTGGCAGCACGGAGAGAGCAAGTTCTGCAGCCGGGTATACCATGTTGCTGTCCCAGCCACGTGATGCACGATCGGCCATACCAGCTGCTTCGGGCGGCGTCAAATGTCCCTCCCACGTGTCAATCAAGAAACTAATGGCTGGTGAGCCAATTTCCACGGCTTGTCCAAGTACCCACGAAACGTGGGATGAGTAGGTGCGCGACAGCCAATTAGGACTAACGCAGTTATGCAAACCCAATGCGTAGAGACCCAAATGAAAGGCGCACATGTGCAGAGCACGGTGTGGTCCATGATGATTCTGATTGGTTGTGGCCTGTGTGAAGAGCGACGTTGACGAGTTGCCGCCCGCTTTGGTTAACAGAGCTTTGGCCGTTTCAAACATGTAGTGGGCGCTTGCTTCCGACGGTTGATTGGGGATGGACGGATAGGCACGCTTGCCCTTGTAGCGACTGTCCTTGGAGCGGCTAGTTGTGCTGCCCGCGACGGACATTCCGCCTGTCTGTCCACAACTTGCCGATGATAATGACATACCCTGACCAATGCCAGATGACCCATATAGAGCCCCACCACTGCTGCCGCCACCTTGTGACGATGAAACACTCAATGCGCCCATGCCAACTTCCAGTTCAGCACTTGTTGAACTGTGTGGCCGACTGTTACCACCCACAGAACTATAGTCCGAGTGGAACATATCATTCATGCTACTATAAGAAAGATGTCCGTGTCCATGACCATGTGCGTGTCCGTGTCCATGCGCACTATAGTCGTGCTCTTCACGACGCGACGACGATGAGGCCGGAGTCCGCACGGGCGGGTTATTCGAGTAGTATGCTGGCAGTAAAGGCGTTTTCAGCAATGTGTGTATTTCGCGGTCCATTAGCTTTTCCATGATCTTTGCGATCTTGCGCGGCTCATCCTTGTAGTAGAGGAGTAACATTACAGCTAGGTCGCCTCGTTGGCGACGTGTTCCCTCGCACAGTAGCGGATGTTCGGCTTCTGAAACGTTTGTCTTTAGACCCAAAGTGGCTACGGCCGCTTCAAATCCGAGATTCTCGTCGGTGGGTGGACGATACAACATGCTCATGAGACGATTGCGTTGTTCCTTTGCTGTTACCAGGGGCATGACTAAAGCTTCGAATATAAAAGTAGCCAAATTGATCGGTAGCAACGCTTCACTGCGTAACTTGAAGCTACCGTTGCGCAGACACTCGGCGCGTTCGCGTAATATCTGCAACTCAGGTTCGTTTAATGGGATTTTCTTGAGGAGGTTCAAAATGTCCGTCTCTTGATTGGATAACTTAACTTCCAGGGGTTTTGTGCTAGCCGGTGGCCGCGGCATTTCCATTGCAAAGAGACAAATGCGAAAGCCAATGTGAAAATGTTCCGGGTTCTCCGAGAGCACTGTGCACAAGAAAGCGCATTTTGTGAGTGTGGACGAAGCTAACACGGTGAGATGATGCGAAATGGGATTTATATTTTTATTCTTGCCTTTTCGCTTTGGTAGCGGTGGTAAATCTAACATTAAATTAGGAGGATTCGCCAGCAGCTCTTCTGCGAGCCGCACAGCTAGTATACCTGCTTCGCGACTATGTCCATGTGCATGCAGCCCTTCAGCACGCGCCAACAGTATATCCCATGCATCTTCCGTGGGTCGCACATTCGAGAATATGTGCGGTTTATCGCTACCACAAGCAGCGGCTACAGCTGCAGCCACCAATGCAGCTGCAGCAGACGATGTTGATGGTCCAAGCAGAACACTTGAAGGGACTGCAGCAGGGGATATGGAGGGCGTATATTGGCTGCCGCAGTGAGCTGGTACCACATAGCTACCACCACCAACAGCGATATGCGAGACGTCACTATTGGATTTAAACATTGAGGCACATGCTGCAGCCGAAGTGCTAGCAACTGGAATAGCCACAGGTTCGCCGCATTTTCGTGTGCCGGAAACGGTGTTATCTTGCAACGCCACTGAATACTCCTCGCTGGACGATGAGAAAGACCCTTCTTTCAATATGCGCCTCGTTGCATCGGTACTCGGTTTCGACCCACTTTCAATGTCAGCTGCCGCCAACAACATCAATGATGAAGATGAGTTCGAAGAAACAGATGATGACGAAATCTCCTCCGAGGAGGCGGTGATAAGTGACATTACACTATCGGCTTCGACGGCGATGGGTGTTGCTGGCATGTTGAAGTTCCTTACATCCACCGCTCCACTTGACGAAGGGGCATCGAAGCTGTCTTGCGAGTCCGATTCTGCAAGAGTTTGTTTTTTTGATGCTGCTACTGTTGAAATGGCATCAGGTGTCAGCGTACGCGCACATAAGTTGTTGCTGCTACTATCGCCACCAAAATCTTCATTTTCGCAGAAGCCCTCACTGCTAGCGCTCGACCGATTACCATCACCACCTCCGCCCCCAATACGCATGGGTACAACCACATTTCCACTTACGCTACTACTTACAATAGCGACTCCAACACCGCCGCTTCCACTGGCTCCCATTTCAGATCTATGAACTGAATTACATAGGCCTCCGCCTGTGGATAATGTACATCCTGCACTGCTGGAAACAAGCGCTGGAGCGCACATATGCATAACGCCACTATTACCTACTTCGCCCCCACTACTTAAACCTTGATGTACCCTTGCATGCACACTATCGCTAGATGAGTTGCTCGAGTTGTTGCTGGATGAAATGTAAAAACGTTCGCGAAATGGTCTCTCAAAGCGCTGCTTATACATGCCATGATCTGCCGAGGAGCTGATGTAATTGTAGTGCTTGTTATTGGCCATCACTGCTTGTGTTGCATTCAGCTGGCCGCCACTCTGGCATTCACTCTTTGCAGACTCAGTTTGCTTGAAACATGTAAAGGGTGAATAATAAATTGGATTTGTATCGTTCGTATGCGTAATGCCAGGAATAGGATACTCATCCCAGTCCAAATAACATGCTTCAATGGCTGGCTTGAAACCAACAAAAAGCTCGGCATCGGTTCTATAAAAAAATTATATTAGCATTGCTCACATATTTAATTACCTTTAGCACTTACCTCGCATTCTGTTGATATTTATTGCTGTTATTATTGTTGTTGTTGTTATTGTTATACGATGGTGGCATCTGAGTTTTACACTTGACCACACGCTCCAGAACCTTCAGATGCCATGCCGTGAATTGTGCATGAAGCAAATCACGTTCATCAGGCGCTAGGCCAGGATTTAAAGCGGCCAAACGCCAGAGTACAACAATTTCATCGCACAAAGAGCTGCAAGAAAGCTGCAATGTTGTGGCATTCGAATGTGTATTCGAGTGTTTGCCACCGCCGTGCCCATGGGAGCCCATCATAAGGGATAGTTTGGTTTGGAACCACCACAGCACTATCTGATCACATGCCATACATCCTTCGGTGATGATTTCAAGTAATCGTATCGCATTTCGATCCCAACGACGATACATTTCACGTACGATCGACAACAGATTCCACATACCCTCGGGTTCGCGACCACGTAATGGCCGCAACAGCGAAGTCCATTCGGCAGCGGCCGGTGGGGCGGTGTTTGTTAAATAATTTACATCACTATACGGGAACGAAAGATAACATTTATTTTTGTACTAGTTTAGTATAGAAGAATCTGCCCATGGGAAGCTTAACAATCGGTACGCTTTGTGGCAATCACTTTCAACTAAATTCTTTACATACCTAAAAACTATTGGTGTCGGCGAACAAAATTTTATTAAAATCCGCTTAATATTCTCCTGCAATGTCTTATCATCTAAACACCAACTAGTTTGATCATTGATCGATGCACCCGCTGTTGGGTCGGGTGCACCGCAAACCGTATTAATGGCTGTAGGCTGAGTACTAAGCAATTCATCTAATAATCGCTGAGCAGTTGGTAGAATTTGTTGCGGCAATTCGCTAATTAAATACTGCGCGAATTTTTGCAATTGATCGCGTTGTAAACGCGTCAATGATTCGGATACCGGTGCACGTAAACATACTTCTAAGGGCTAAAAGCGTACGATTACGTTACAAAAACAAACATTAAAAATATATATGTATCAAAGCAAAGAAACCTACACAATGTATTCTATGTAAACAAACAGCAACAACATGCGAACACCAATAGACGTTTGAGGGGCATGTGCAATTACAAGATGATATCCGACGACGATCAAAAGTTACGGCAACATTAAAATCATCAGGGCGTGGTAGCTGTGCACTTACGGTGGCGGATAAATGAAAACCTAAACAAAAATATGTAAATAAATATTAATAGAGTTTTTAAGTACCGTCGCAGAAAGGTGAACATACCAATTTGTAATGGATTTTTAACAGCACGCGTCTTGAACATTTGTTCGCCACGATTAAATTCATCCGCTGAGCTATTAGCCAAGCAAGAATACAAACGTATATCTTCTTCATTATCGGGAAAACTCCAAAAGGCGATACTCAATTGTAATTGCTCGGGTACTGGCGGATAAACATTTTCAACCAATTCAAATGGTATGTATAGGGCGACACATCTTGTGGCCAATTCCGTGAGTGAAATTACTTCTGTGGAAAACATATTACATCTTAGAATAAATGTATACCATGAAGAAGGAGGATATTTAATCTTAAATCAATAACTACAATAGTTGTGACTGGTATTGATATTAAAAACACAAATTCATCCAAGTCTTTTAAAACTTAAATTAGAGGGACATAGTTTGGGCAATGCGGACTAAAAACGGTCATTTAATACTTAAAATATTCAAGGGGACATATGTTATCCAATTATTTCTCAACTGCTTACAAATTAATAAAGTTGTCTAGAAACATGTTATCAGAAAGAGGAAATTAAAATTAATGTCATTGTAAGTTAAGTTTTAAATGCAATAAACAATGAAGAATTTAATCAAAACGAATAAAAAAATGACAAAGTTGCCACGTATTTTGAAAAGAAAAAGTAAAACGGAATAAAAAGGGTTAATGGAATATTTTTTTTTTTTCTTCTTAAAAGTTTTCTGTGGTCAAACACTAATGTCAGTGGCTTATTTGTAAAAACAAAAAAATTTTATCTCTTCTGATTCATCACTTTTGTTTCTTTTATCACTTTTTTTTTGGGATTTTGTTGACACGACAAGTTTTAAATCCGTAACAGCAACAACAATAACCAAAACAGTAACAAAAGAAGCCAACGACCAAAACCAACAATTTTAAAGTAGTGACACGCAACGCTAATAAAGGAATGTACTAAAAGTGAGTGAGGAGGAAGCAATAGAAGGTGGACGGATATATAACTGCCATCATATGAATATAGTGATGGTCATACATTCCCACATAGTACATACATACATACATGCATGCACTTAAGTGATATGAAGAAGATGAGTAATGAATAAGTGAGGGAGGTATGGTACTTTTTGTTTTCGTTGGTATAAAAATACGTTTTTTTTTTACCTTTTCATGAGGTCAAAGTTATACGGGTATAAATACAAAGGTTTTTCGTTGAATGACAACAAACAAGATATCTATAGCTATGTCTGAACGTTGTCGTTGCTTGACCTTTCAAAATGGAATGCTACTCCAAATGGTTTCAAAAGACGTTCGAATTGTTTTTAACTTTTTCGATAACGGCATCTGTTTTTTCAATTTCAATTTTCTCTTATTTGGGAATATTTAAAAAGATATATTTTTATTGTCTGATGAAAAACACGAATACCTTGTTTTGTGCCATTTTAAGTACGATGTTAATTGAATGTTTTAAATATGGGCTTTAAATGAAGACTGGTTTAAACATATACTTGTAGAACTTCCTAACTTTCTCATTCATACATACGTACATGTTTATATTATTATCATCTAAGTAACTTAGCAGTCTTGTTTGGAATTGTGATTTTTCACGGTGTGTTATTTGGTGCAGTTTATCGTTGAGGGCATGGTGTCCTATTTGCTCCAATTTGTAATTGAAGAAATGTTGTTTCTATTTTTCCTCTTTTGCATTTAGCAGATGTAGTATGTACATACATACATTCATATCTAAAATGCGTCAGATATACAGGGTGTTTTTTTAGACATGTACATATCTATAATGCGTCAGATATACAGGGTGCTTTTTTTTAGAAGTGTGGTTTTCAAGCTGAAATAAAACGCATATAATTTAATGTTATGGCCAAGAATTTAGCTTTATTATAGAGATAAGGATTTGCCATTATGTTTTAAAAACAATTTCGGGCAAGTAGCCGCCGCGGCTGGTTCGAATAAATTCCAGCCGAGAGGCCCAATTTTCGACCACTTTTTGCAGCAATTGGGGCCGAACGTCAGTAATAACGGGTCGAATATTCTATTCCAAGGCGTCAATCGCCTCGGGCTTATCTGCGTAGACAAGCGACTTCACAGAACCCCACAAAAAATAGTCCAGCGGTCAGCGGTGTTAAATCGCACGATCTTGGAGGCCACGCCACAGGCCCACGACGCGGGATAATGCGCTCACCAAAAGTTCCCTTCAATAAATTCATTGTCTCGTTGGCTGTATGGCATGTAGCGCCGTCTTTTTGGAACCAAAGGTCGTCCACATCAGCATCTTCCAATTCAGGCACGAAAAAATCATTAATCATGGCTCTATAGCGTTCCCCATTGCTTGTAACATTGTGACCGGCTTCATCTTTGAAGAAATATGTACCTATAATTCCCTCTGCCCTTAGAGCACACCAAACAGTGACTTTTTAAGGATGTAACGGCGTCTGAACAGTGGCTTGTGGATTATGATCACTCCAAATGCGACAATTTTGCTTATTAACGTACCCATTCAACCAAAAGCGAGCTTCATCGCTGAATAAAATTTTCTTGTGAAAGTCGCGCAAACCGAACCATTATTTTGATAATAAATTTGCACGATTTGCAAACATTGTTCAGGCGTAAGTCTATACATTATGAAATGGCAAACCAAAATGACAGCTGTCAAAAAGACCAACTCTGAAAAAACTATTACCAAATTAAAAACCACACTTCTAAAAAAACACACTTTAAATTTAAAAAATATCATACAATGCTTTAAAAACTTTGAGACCAACGCCATCTAACAAGCTAACCGCGTAATTGTAGATTGAACACAACTGAATTCAATCCGGCTAACATTTAGGCAATTTCCTAATTTCCAACACTTCATAAGGAATTATTGTTCATAATAAATCTGCATTATCGACGCTTTCCAGTGATTTACAGGGTGACAATTATTAAGTGTATACAACTTTCTTCAGTCCATAGAAATAACATTGTAATTTTTATGCAATTTTCTTCATTCTTTTATTATTCTACATAATCGAGAGTACTTTACTTTACTTTTAATGGCACAACAGCCCATGGAGGGCCTAGGCCGAACTTTTAGCATCCAGTCATGTTGTGCGTGTTATATTTGTACATGAATGGAAGGGACCTACAGTTTAATGCCGAAAAGCTTTTCATAGCAATTTTTACTCTTGTAGGTTTGCCATTGCCTGCCAAGAGGTGGTGCCGTGTAGAAAAATTATTTTTTCTACTTTTTGACTGCGTAGCAGTCCAACGCACTACCACTACACCACAGCGACCACATAATCGAGAGTACATCTGATTTAATTTTTTTGTGGTCTAGAATTCTTTTACCATAGTTATTTATTTTACTATGTCAAATAATCGCTCAGTTAGGCAAACGCAATTTTGAGATTGTGCGGCATCTTCGCGTTTCTCGTGCATTTAAAAGCGGGTGGAGCGTAATTCACAATGAGTCAAAATCTACCAAGAAGTGTACTCTGTGAAATTTCGAATGTTGTAGTACTCCCCTGAACCCGACAGCACTTTCGCGATAATGATGGGACGTTACAGCAAGAATCTGTGCCAGTTTACGGAGCCAAAACCACACAAGAATGGTGCTCATTTTCCTGATTTTATCACATCTCAAGAATGGCCAGCAAATATTCACTGAATCTCAATCCGATGGATTAGAGTATGGTCCTTATTAGAGGCCAAGGTCTGTTAAATATCATAAAAATTTCTTTCAAACAGTCGTTGCGTCGTAAATAGGACCGAATAACGGTGGATGAGTTGCGGCCCATAGCCAAAAGTTTTTCGGAGCGCTTGAAGCTGTGTATTCGTGCCGAGGGTGACCAGCTGAATACATTTTTACTCATGGATTATGTTTTCATTTTTAATTACAATAATTTGTTTATATCCAAAACTGTTGTATACACTTATTAATTGTTACCCTGTAGTATTTGTATCAATCTAGGCTGCCATTTAACCGTACTCGCACACACCCCAGGTAACTAATTAAGGAGATGTTTTTTCTCCCGACTTGCATGAAATTTGCAACACTTTTTTAATTAATATCATAAAGGATATTAAAAATATAGCTACTAACTATAGAAAACAAAGAGCACAGAATATCCACTTAAAAATGACTGCCATGAGCGGAACATAACAATGATGAAACAGTAATAGCAACATCAACAACAACAAACAAACAAAAACAAACACATGCTATTTTTGGTTAAGTCCAGACATAGTGGCACCATTATTCAACGTCATTCTCGCTTTACCACCAGCTATTGTTTGTTAAGCATTGGCAATAGTGAATAAGTAAGTAACAAAAACAAAAATATTCTTTGTCATCAACATATCGCCGTCTTCGACGAATGAACGAACAACAAACGAATGTACTAGCGAACAGACAGACAGACAAACGAAAGAAAAACGTTAATAATATATATACCTACAGACATATACCAATGTGTCTACATATGTGCTCGCGTCTATATGATTAAAATGCGGCATTGGGAATTTAGGGAGTAAATGAGCTATGAAGAAGCATTTTACCCTCAGTTTGAACTTACTTATATGTATGTACATGCTACATATGTATGTATGTACACACAAATGTACGAGTATGGTACACATTACTTTTAGAAATATACGGGTATATAGTTAATGACCCTTTTCTTGCAAATATATCATAACACCAACAGCTTCAATAATACAAATAACACAGTGCGGCATTAAAGTTCACGTTTTTCATTAAATTCACAAGCAAAGTATTAAAATATTAAAACGTTATGCGATTTACGTCAGCAAGAACTCTTCGAAGATAATTGAACGCAAAATATAATTTCATGTATGTAGATATTTGTAGAAATCAAATATATACAGTATCGGGCAATACAATAAGAACACATTGCACGATAAAACTTCCATGATTTTTTTTTTATCGGACTGCTTATTGCAAACAATTTTTATAGAGAAGAAAATGGTATGGTATATACTACTGTGGGCAAAAAGTAGTAAGACTTTTTAATTTAAATTTCGCGCGGAAACCCATTCATCAAAATATTATTTTTTAAGGTTGGTATGACTGTCGGTGACATCTGTGCCAAATGTCACATCAAAATAATCATTAGTGTTTAGTATACGCTTGTCTTTCTGAAGTACAAAAACTGCATTCGGCGATTTTCACAATGAGTGAAATTATTCAACAAAGAAGTTCCATTAAATTTTGTGTGCGGAATCAAATTTCTGGTGCCGAAACGTTCAGAATGTTGCAAAAGGCCTTCGGTGATAATTGTATGTCGCGAGCAAGTGTTTCTGATTGTGTGACTTTTGGATATTTTCTAAACTCAAAAAACCGCTTCGTGGACACCGTTTTGAGTCAATTGAAGACATTAAACATGAATCGCTAAGCGCATTGAAGGCTATTCCGGAAATTGACTTTAACAACTGTTTCGGGAATTGGAAAAAACGTTGGCACAAGTGTATTGGGGCCGGGGGGGATTACTTTGAAGGGGACGAAATAGATTTGGAAGAATGAATAAAAAAATTTGATATTATGAACAAAGTCTTACTACTTTTTGCCCACAGTAGTACTTTATAAATTTCTAGATGGCAAAACTACATTTAAATATTTTTTGGGGATTCCCAAACAAAAAAGTGGAAGCGAAGCATTCGAAGGCGGACAATCAAATTAAGAACAGCAATCAAACACATTTATATTTTAAAAAGAAGACTTAAATTTATTTATAATTTGTACTGGTAATCATTTAAATGGTAGCATTGAGGGTAATTCAACAAATTAAATGTAAACTATTCCGTAATGTCACAGCAAAATGGGTCGAGCAAAGCACTGTATCAAGGAGGAGCGTGATTTGGTGAAAAAATTGCGAAATGAGGGACAAAGGATCCGCCAAAAAGCTAAAACTATTAGCAGATCCTCGACATTTGTCTACCAATCTTTATTACCTAAAAAATTTCATTGCAAGAGAGGTAGGCCTCGTAAAACTACAAGTGCAGATGACAATCGCATACAAATTTTGGTGGCACGCGATCCATTTAAGGCAGCTGCCGCAATTAGAGAGGAGACAGGGGTTCAAATTTGTGCTCGATCAGTAAGGAGACGTTTGGTGGAAAAAGAGCATTCAAAGAGCGTGGTATTCCATACCCCAGGCTACTTGCGCGTCTCTAGTGGAATTAATGCCTAGAAGGTGTAAGGCGGTTTTAATTAACAAAGGCTATTCCACAAAATATTAGCATTAGTAAACAATTTGAGTAAATATTTTATAATTTTTTTTTTTTTTCTTTTATTGAAGTGGTCTTATGATTTTGTCCTTTTGAAATGTGATTTTATGTATAACTTTTAAATTTCTTTTTTTACACTGAATTGATTTTGTTTTTGTTTTAAGAAAAAATTAAACTTATGGAATAAATGAATAAAAGTAAATACCTTTTGAATTTATCATAAGCCTAGAGAAATATTTTTTTAAGGGTTTTTGGATTCAAAACAAGGTGTTCTTATTTGATTGTCCGTCTTAGTAGTGTCCATCTTTCAGCCATTTTATGGATTCCTTGCTAAAACCAACCGTCCATCTTTTGAGGCTATAAACTATCTGTCCAATCCAATTTTTGATACTTTCAACTGAAGTATTGAGCGTATTCCAGTAAGGGCATTCTGCAGCGATCGAAATAAAGGTCTGGTGAATACGGAGGTGAGCCAAAACTTCCCATCCATTCCTAAATAATTTTTAAACGGTCTAGCAATATGGGCCTCACGGTGTCATCTTAGAAATTATGGTCCCGTGCTTGGTCGTTTTTCGGTCATTACTTTCTTCAAACGAATACATTTTTTCGACTCCCATAAACGTTTCACCAGGTTTTAGCAACTCATAATAAATGACACGCTTCTAATCCCTCCAAATACAGAGCATTACCTTACTGCCATGAATATTCTTCTTCGGATTTTATTTTCCTGGTTGGCAGAGCTTCACATACGACTTCTAGCACTCGGGATGCCCTAATGGATCCATTTTTCGTCGCCAGTAATAATTCGATGCAAAAACGACTAATTAATTTTAATTCATATTCTTCCTTTTGAATTAATCTCAGTGATTTTAAGCACTTGGAAATTGCTGCTTGAGTAACTCCCAATGTTATACCAAGTTCCTCTTGCATTTGGCACGAGTCTTCGTCAAGTAACATCTCCAATTCTTTTCCTTGCAACATTTTTTTTTGTCCAAGGCGTTCATCAAAATTTAATTAAAAAATAATTTAATTGTCTGTTGTGGTAGATTACTTGCCCTCTGACTGCGAAAAAATTAAGATATACATAGGTATGTATGTACAATAATTAATTTAGATCCTGCAATTATCTTCGATTTGAATTTTTGATGACGTAAATCGCATAACGCCTTCATATTTTAATATTTTTTTTAAATAATTAAAAAATCCAAACTTTAACGGTAAAAAAAAGTTGCCTAACTTAGCCAACCTAAACAATTCCAGCTTGTTTACGGATCCTGAGCATGTTCCCATAAATTCCATATGAAAAACGCCATGCCCGAGAGATGCAATTAAAATTTGTGGCGTAGTGTAACGAAAAAAAAAAAAACAACAACAAACATAAAAGCAGCAACCACACTTGTAGCTGCAAAATAATATTTGTGCATTGTAATCAATAAATTCATTGCTTATTTTTCTACATATTAACTATATGGTATGTACTACTGTGGGCAAAAAGTAGTAAGACTTTGTTCATAATTTCAAATTTTTTTATTCATTCTTCCAAATCTATTTCGTCCCCTTCAAAGTAGTCCCCCCCGGCCACAATACACTTGTGCCAACGTTTTTTCCAATTCTCGAAAAAGTTGTTAAAGTCAATTTCCGGAATAGCCTTCAATGCGCTTAGCGATTCATGTTTAATGTCTTCAATTGACGCAAAACGGTGTCCACGAAGCGGTGTTTTGAGTTTAGAAAATAGCCAAAAGTCACACGGTCCTAAGTCAGGCGAATAGGGTGGTAGGGTGGTTGCGGAACGATATCAGTCGAATTTTTTGCAAAATGGTCTCGTAAAACCAATGCAGTGATTTTGGAACCAATCGTGCATTCACTCTTCTTAGGCCCAAATGATGTTTTAAAATGGTTTTCACTGATCCTTCCGATATTCCAACGATGCCAGTAAAGTCTCTGACTGTTAATCGTCGATTCTCGAGCACCAATTCCTTGATTTTATTGACGTGTTGATCATCAGTTGATGTTTATGGCCGTCCTGGACGTGGTTCGTCGTCAACGCGTTCTCGACCATCTTTGAACAATTAGTACCAATCAAAAACACTTGCTCGCGACATACAATTATCACCAAAGGCCTTTTGCTGAACGTTTTGGCACCAGAAATTTGATTCCGCACCAGAAATTTAACGGAACTTCTTTGTTGTATAATTTCACTAATTGTGAAAATCGCCGAATGCACTTTTTGTACTTCAGAAAGACAAGCGTATACTAAACACTAATATTTATTTTGATGTGACATTTGGCACAGATGTCACCGACAGTCATACCAACCTTAAAAAAATAATATTTTGATGAATGGGTTTCCGCGCGAAATTTAAATTAAAAAGTCTTACTACTTTTTGCCCACAGTAGTATATGGTATGTATGTATTTCTTTTTAATAATTTTTCGTTTCCTCTTTTGTCTTCTAAAATATTCACTTATTTTGATTCAGCAAAAAATACAACAGAAAAAGTCAAGTGTGGTTGGTGACAACCTCAATTAGAAAGTATTGCAACATCAAGATTGCAATCAGCAACACAAAAAAGGGGTCAACAACAATATCGACAAGTCGATATTATGCGGAAGTAGCGATATTAAATTTAGATTAGTAAAAGTGCTAATTAAAATAAAATCAACCAACTTCCACAGCAAATACGACAAATGGAAGGACTAGAAAGAAAAAGTAAATTTAGTTTGTTGTATATCGATTTATTACAGGAGCACTTCATGAATTCATATGCACTATTTCGGACTATATTAACAAAGTTAGTATCTGCATTATAGGTACTAAAGCTAGTAAAAATATGCATTTGGCTTGTAAAATTCATGTTTAAAATTATAACTACGAAGTTGATAGAACAAAGGAATACTTTACAGATACAAATACATATGTAAGTATACACCCCTGCTCAAAATAATAGATACACAGCACACTTTATTTTATTTAAAAAAAAATGCACATTAATTCAGTAGATAAAAATAAATAAAGAAAAATACACTTCATTACTAGATAAAGTATAACAAAGTATCTGAGATCAATAAACATTTTTAGGCGCTTATTCGACCGCTCAAAAACATAGTTACACTTGTTATATTACAAAAAACCAGAATAATTAAAAGTGTTAATAAAAAATTATTGGATATTTTGAATCTTTAACTAATATCCTGTGTATCCACCACCATTTTGAATTACATTCCCTACTCGTATTGGCATACTATTAATCAAATCCCGACAGGTGTCTATGGGTGTCTCATGCCATATTTTCTGAACTTACTCCCATAATTGTCCTTTGTTAGAGAAAACTTTTTTCCCCAATTTCCTTTTTAAGATTCCCCATAGGTTTTCTATTGGATTTAGATCCGGGGATTGACTTGGCCACTCTAAAACATTGACATTATGGTCGTCAAAGCGGTATGCTTTGGGTCGTTATCTTGATGATAGGGCCAACGTAAAGGCATATTTTCCTCCACATAGGATAACATTGTTTTTTCCACAATGTCCTTGTATTCGGCTGCTGTCATATGGTTAGTAGTTTGGTGTATAGGACCGACTCCATACCAAGAAAAGCATCCCCAAACCATAATATTTGCACCTCCATGCTTCACTGTTTTTTTCGTGAAATTCTTTGCCTTTTGGACGGCGTACATTCCTTTCTGAATCGTTTCCGAACAGATAAATTTTCGTTTCATCGCTCCATAAAATATCTCTCCACTTTTTCCCACCTTCCTTGCAAAATTTAACCTCATGCTCAAATGGTTTTTTCGCATCAAAAGAACTTTTTTGGCTATTTGTCTGCGAATCGTTTGGGCACTAACCACGTTTCCAATTTCGCAAAATTTCGGATAGGTTGCCTGCCATTATTGCCTCACGTATGCAGGTCACAATTCTTTATAGAAACAAAAACTTTAGAGCGAAACCAGGCGGAAGTCAAACCACTTGCTGCGTAAAAAGTGAGCGGATAACAGACGTCTGAATTAGTATATGTGCTTAGTCAGAATCAGCCAAAATCAGAAAATCAGTTGAGAATACTTGGGAATAACAAGAATAACAAAAATAAGTCTTTCATCATCCGATAGAGAAAAGTTAAAAAATCTATTACCTCGACCTTGATCTTACTTTACTTTTGATGGCACAACAGCCCATGGAGGGCCTAGGCCGAGCTTTTCGCATCCACTCATGTTGTGCGTGTTATATTTGTACATGAATGGAAGGGACCTACAGTTTAAAGCCGAATCCGAACGGCGAAGGAAAAGCTTTTCATGGCAATTTTTACTCTCGTAGGTTTGCCATTGCCTGATAAGAGGTGGTGCCGTGTAGAAAAATTATTTTTTCTACTTTTTTTGATTTTGCCTGTGCCGAGATTCGAACCCCGAACACTCTGCGTAGCAGTCCAACGCACTACCACTACGCCACAGCGCCACAGACCTTGATCAGACTTCGCAAAACATTCATTGGAAAGGAAAGGTACCTTACATATGTGGCTACGTTTCTGGAGCGAATAAAAAATATATAATATGTGCATATTTTAACCCCTACAAAGATATTTCCTTTCAATTAATTTAACAAGAAATAATGTTCACCAATGATTTAATGGCCTCTTCCTGCAAGGATGAAGATGGAAATCTGGTGACAGATATCCAGGGCATAATGAGATTATGGAGGGAGCACTTTTCGCAGCTGCTTAATGGCGAAGACGGCAATAATCCCGCCACTGCGGAACCCACTCCGGAAACCCCAATCACTGACGGCGTTGAAGTACCGCCGCCTGACTATGAGGAGGTCTTAACAGCCATTGCTCGGCTGAAAAACAATAAGGCTGCAGGTGCAGATGGCCTGCCTGCTGAGTTGTTTAAGACCGGAGGCGAAGAGCTCAAAAAACGCATGCATGAGCTTCTATGCAGAATATGGTCAGATGAAAGCATGCCAAGTGATTGGAATCTCAGCGTACTCTGCCCAATCCATAAGAAGGGTGATTCCACGATCTGCGCCAACTACCGTGGGATCAGCCTTCTTAATATTGCATATAAGGTTCTATCGAGCGTACTGTGCGAAAGACTGAAGCCCATCGTCAACAAACTGATTGGACCTTATCAGTGTGGCTTCAGGCCTGGTAAATCCACCATCGACCAGATATTCACACTACGCCAAATCCTGGAAAAGACCCGAGAAAAACAGATCGACACCCATCACCTATTTGTCGATTATAAAGCCGCCTTCGACAGCACGATTAGGGATCACTTGTACGCCGCAATGTCTGATTTTGGTATCCCTGCAAAGCTCATTCGTCTTTGCAAAATGACACTGACCAACACCACCAGCGCAGTGAAAATTGGGACAGACCTCTCCGCACCATTTGATACCAAAAGAGGTTTCAGACAAGGTGACTCCCTATCGTGCGACTTCTTTAACCTAATGCTGGAGAAAATAATTCGAGCTGCGAACATCGACATCTCTGGCACTATCTTCTACAAGAGTGTCATGCTGCTAGCATACGCTGATGATATTGACATCATTGGCAAAAACGCTCGAGCAGTCAGTGCAGCATTCTCCAACCTGGAAAGGGAGTCTCGTCGTGTGGGTCTAGTGGTGAACGAGGACAAAACGAAATACCTTGTGTCAACAAACAAAGAGTCACGGCGTCTTGGACAAAATGTCACTGTTGACAACTACACTTTTGAAGTCGTCAAGGATTTCGTTTATTTAGGATCCAGCATAAACACCAACAATAATGTCAGCCTTGAGATCAAGCGGAGACTAACTCTTGCCAACAGGTGTTACTACGGGCTCAGTAGGCAATTGAGAAGTAGAGCCCTCTCTCGACCGACGAAAATAACGCTCTATAAGTCCCTCATCCTTCCCGTCCTAATGTATGGCGCAGAGACGTGGACATTGACCATCAATGATGAGAGACTGTTAGGAGCGTTCGAGAGGAAGATACTCCGTAAGATCTACGGTCCAGTATGCGTGGATGACGTGTTTCGAATAAGATGGAACAATGAGCTGTATGAGCTGTACGCCGACACTGACATAGTCAAGCGTATAAAACTCCAGCGGCTTCGCTGGCTGGGTCATGTTGAGCGAATGGAAGAAAGCGCTCCGGCTAGAAAGGTGTTTTATTCGAACCACGGTGGAGGATCACGCAGAAGGGGACGTCCTAATCTCCGTTGGAAAGACCAGGTGCAGGGCAACCTGACTGCACTTGGCCTTATCAACTGGCGCCAGCGCGCGCATAGCAGAAGTGACTGGCGAAGCTTTGTGGAGGCGGCCAAGACCGATCATCGGTTGTAGCGCCAGCTAAGTAAGTAAGTAATGATTTAATGGCAAAACGAGTATGTCGTTGTATCTGCTATGAAAACTACTTAAACATTTAATATTTAAATGCTGATGTACGAATTTCCTAATAATAGCATCATCACGTTTATTCTCAAAATAACTAGTATTTATCAGAATCACTAACTACAAGTCATTGAATTAAAATGTATAAAAATACGCCAGCAATAGCAACTCAGATTATTAAGAATACTGGGAGGGAAAAAAGTATACGAGAATTCATAGTCATTTTCTTCAACTATTTACATTTAAATTGCATTGCGAAAAAACGCAAGAAACATAAAAACACTCGAGGGTACCGAAATAAAAAAATATCCATAAAGCAAGAGAAACTAAAGAGCTACGAAGGGGGCAACAAAAACCTCAATGTAAGAAGAAATCGTGTCGTTTTAATTTCATTAATACAACGAAAGAATCCTTGAAAAGGTTTCTTGACTTTTACAATTGAACCGTTCTATAGAATTTTACTTTTTTAGCACAAAAGTTGACTGAAACGAGAGAGGGAAGGACGGGGAGGAAAAAGGGCAGCAGCAAGCAACTACTAGTAAGGAACGCAAACAGGCACAGACGGACAGTCACGCAGGATGGATGCAAGTATGGTTAAAAGGACGGAAGGAAGCAGAGCATACAAGAGTGAACAAGCGAACAAGTGAGTGAGCAAGCGTATCCACACCATAAATGGGCACACATTGCAATTACAACATTGGAATGAGACAATTGTAGAGTAAAAACAAAACAGAAACATAAATAAAAATACAAGTTAAGAAGAATAAAGAAAAACACACGAAAAAGAAAAGCAGACAAAAATCAAACAACAGGGCAGTGCACACACAGATGAAGCCAAGCACAATCAAATACTCACTCCACCGCTGAAAAAGAATGTGTTCTTGGATGCGGAAGGTGTTGGGGAAGAAAGCAAATCAAAGCCAATACCAGTGCATACATTGTTGTAAGCTCAAACTGAAAATAAGACAACAAAATACCAAACAAGCTAGCAAAAAATAACATGCGGTCAAACAGACAAACATAACTTGGAAAAAAAGAAGAAAAATACAAGAATCAAAACAATGAAATGCCGCGATGCAAAGCCATGATTTCGAACAAAGATACAACCAAAACAGCAACAGAAAATATTGGTAGTAAGTAGAAAACAAAATAGTAGGAAATATTGAAAGGCAGGAGAGGCTTTGAATGGTTAAAAGGGAAATACGGCTACTGCTGTGGTTGCTGTCTCTGTTCTCGCTGCTGCTGCTGCTACTATTACAACCACATTGAACACAGAAAACAATGCAAGTTGTTATTTTTAGAATAATTTTTACATATGGTTATTCAATACAATATTGCAAACAAAAACAATAATAACAACAGCAAATATCAACAAAGAAAGATACGATCGTGTACCATAGGGGATAACTATACACGCGTATGTAACTATGTTTTACAAAAAATAGAAGGGAACAAGTATGGAATTATATAAGTCCTTGCCGAACACTTAAATGCCCTATAATTATAATGGCAAAAAACTAAAGCTATAGTTCTGTGATAATACATAACTAGTCACGTCATGTATCTTATAAAGTTTCACAGTATATTACCCTTATATTTATGTATATAAAATTCTGTTTAAAACTTGAGTTTCATTCTTTTCCTTTCGATTGAATCGAGTTTCAGTAAAAGAATGTATTAATATCGAAAGCGCAATGTAATCATATTTATTCCGAGGATGCATATCAGCAGTTCGATTTTCATATTTATTTTAGTTTAGTTAGAATTCTAAAAACAAGAAAAAGTTGTCCAAAGATTCTACACGGTGACAATTAATAAGTGTATACAACTTCCTTCGCGCTATAGAAAAATTATTGTAATTTTTCTGCAATTTTCTTCGTTCTTGTATTACTCTACATAATCGAGAGTATATCTGATTTAATTTTTGTGTGGTCTAGATTTTATTTAGTTATTTATTTTACGATGTCGAATAATAGGTCAGCTAGGCAAACGCAGCTCCGCATTGCTCGTCCTTAGTTTTCGCCCAGTTAAACGGTTTAAGGACCTGGGACATGCAGGTGAAGAGGTAGAAAACCCACCGTCAATACTCCCAGCAATCGTGAAATTGTTCAAAAGCGGGTGCAGCGTAGTTTCCATGAGAAAATTTGCTCTCTAACTGGCATCAATAGTAAATCAGTTCGACTCATAGCAAAAAACCAACTAGCACTCAATATTTTTAAGCTCCAAAAGGCCAGTTACTTACGGATGAAAACATACTATGGGGTGGGATCTGCGCAAATGGCCAGAAACCCTAGATTTTTGTGGAACAAGGAGTCAAAATCACACAGAGCCAAAACGTCACAACCATGGTGCAGGGCTCATTTTCTTGATTTTATTACATCTCAAGAATGACCACCATTTTAGAGGCCAGGGTCTGTGTTAAACGTTATACAAAATTCCTTGAAATAGTCGTTGCATCGTGAATGGGACTGAATAACGGTGGAGGAGTTACGACCCATAGCCATACATTTTTCCAAGCGTTTGAAGCTGTGTATTTGTGCCAAGAATGGCTACTTCAAAACCGGCTGAATAAATGTTTTCTCATGCATTATGTTATCGTTTTCTTCGGTCTGTTTATCGTTTTTAATTACAATACATTTTTTATGTCCAAATCTATTGTATACACTTATTGATTGTCACGCTGTACATAACCAGTCACGTCAGGTAGGTTTTAAAGTTTCACAGTATATATTAGCCTTATATTTATATAAAATTCTGTTTAAAACTTGAGCTTCAATCTTTTTCTTTCGATTCAATCGAGTTTCAGTAAAAGAATGTATTTATATCGACAACACAATGTAATCATATATTTTGAGAATGTACATATATCAGTTTGTTTATTTTAGCAAGAAAAAGTTTTCCACTCTTTCTCTCGGGCGGAGCCGAACTTTATATATGTAACCTAGGGTGTGAAACAAAATGCCTTTTAGCACTGACTGGTAGATTAATTTAGATTTTAATGGTTTTTGCATTAAATATGCTCTTGGGGGGGAGGTAGGCGTGGTTACTGCCCAACGATGAGACTTTTAATATCGGGTATTTTGGAAGCTATTAAACTGTATTCAGTGAATTTGGTTTAATTTGTTTCATTATATGCTTTAATATTGCCCTTTTAATATTTTATTTGTATGGAAGGCAAACGTGGTTATTGCCCGATGTTGACAATTTGTACAATATTTTGTTTAGAAACTATTTCAAAGGAGTTTCATTTTAATCAAAATTTCCAGCAATATCTATCTCTATTGCTTTCACTTGTGTGGGAGGTACCACGCCTTATTGAACAACTTTGACTATTTTAGTACTTAAAATCTTTCTGAATGCAAAGAATGTTTGTATCATATTTGGTTTATATTGCGTCAATTTTTCAGGAGTTATCGTGCACACGGAAAGACGTACAAAATTAATATATATTCTACGCAGAGTGTGTAGGGAATAAAAAAAAAATGTTAATGCCTCGACAAATACATTTCGCTGGCAGAGTAAAATTAGGTACCTCAAATTTTAAATCAGGTGAGGATTATTGAAAAAGGGATTATGAATCAGAGAAATCGGGAAAAGAATGTGCCCCCAGTGAATCCAACCACTTGATCCAGACTTAGCTATATTTAGGTTGCTGCACAATAAGATTCAGATCTTTCAGACCTCTTCGTTTCTAAGAGCTGTTCCTCTCTCCTTTCTTTTCTTTTCTTTTCTTTTGATTTTCAAATAAAACTGTTAACGGTAACTGATAGACTACTAGAGAGAGAACTAACCACACATATTGCTGGTTTGCTGCAAGACTGTCATAACACAAAAAACATAAACATAAAGAGAGAAACTATAAAATAAGGATAAATACTCTTCTCATCTAAAAAACTCATAAGATATCTACAGAGATTAATTTTTTACACAATTTTTTAACTCTAGTCTTGCAGCAAACTAAATGTATTTTATGAAATCTTTCATTTCTTTGAAATCTTTCAAATTCATATCAAACATAAATAGACGAAATATGAAATTTTCTGAAGACCTCAATTTACAAGACATTTTTTGGTTACATATGAGATAAGGTCGCTGTGGCGTAGTGGTAGTGCGTTGGACTGCTACGCAGAGTGTCCGGGGTTCGAATCTCGGCACAGGCAAAATCAAAAAAAAAAAGTAGAAAAAATAATTTTTCTACACGGCACCACCTCTTGTCAGGCAATGGCAAACCTACAAGAGTAAAAATTGCTATGAAAAGCTTTTCCTTCGCCGTTCGGATTCGGCTTTAAACTGTAGGTCCCTTCCATTCATGTACAAATATAACACGCACAACATGAGTGGATGCGAAAAGCTCGGCCTAGGCCCTCCATGGGCTGTTGTGCCATCAAAAGTAAAGTAAAGTAATATGAGATAAGGACGAAATAACAAATCACTAGATTCTACTACTGTACTCAAATTCATAATCTGCTAAAAAATCTATATCTTAAGCCAAGTAAAAACCACTGTAGAATAGTTACAGTTTCCTCTTAGGCAGTTCAACAGCACCTAGCATAGCACAGGGGAGACCCCAGAAGAGATGCAGTTTTCTTATCTGCCTCTTGCATACATCTTATGTTCTGTTGGGATATAATTTATGTATTAAAGGTGGATAGTCCTAAACACAGTTTCAAAGAGGATGCTACATAAATGCTTACATGTATGTAGTTAACCATTTAAATATACATGTATGTGTCTGAAGAAATCTCAAAAGAAATCTTAAGTCTAGGCTTATGATGATGCACAACACAACAACACTCGCTATTGTACTATTGTACTGGTTACATTTTAAACTTAAATTCGCAACTATATTATACAAGATATTGTTGCAACTTTGCTAAGTGGTCAAAGATTTATTTTTTGTTTGCTTTTTGCAATAACCACAGTGCAATAACAACCACAATATTGTTTTGTATAAAGCATAAACGCTTCGCGTGCAAAGAACATAAAAACAAAACAAAAAACAACAACACGACGACGATGGCCAGAAGGAGCATGGTCGTAATTCAAGGTAATTGACATTAAGCATTGTGGCATTGCTTTAAATTGGATACACGATTGCAAGCACAGAAAACACAAAGCAACGAAAAGGAGAAGAGAGTCCAGTACAGCGCAGTACCAAGAGAGATGAATTGTTAAATTGACATTGATTTGGGTTTTGAAGATGGCCACATAAATTAAGATATGTACAATTTATGTTTTTAGTTAACAACAGTGGAGCGCAAGGATTTAATGAATTGTTATTTCAAAAATAATTTTTAAAAATGAAGAAAATACTTTATATTTATTCTAATTTGCATAAACAACAATTGGTTTATCAATCCACAGAAATAGGTTTATCTAGTCGATAAAAACAAATTAAGGGTCAACTCAAAGAAAGTTGAAACAATGTGCATTTTTAAAGTTATTTGAGGCGACTAATCAAATATTAAAAGTGAAAGGAAAAGTCTATGTGTATGCACCACTATGCTTATAGTAAAGTATGTATATGAATCTCGCTAATTTTAAAAGATTGAATCAATTCACTTAGTATTAGAAAAATCTAGTTTTTATAACACCAATAATAATAAGCAATGTAATTTAATTAGGATATCAGTTGATCATAAAATACCTTCTATATAGCGACGATAGATAGATAGTGTCCACGGGAGAACGAAAAGAGTTAACAGAGAAGTTCAGAAAAATTAACAAAAGCAAACGTTAACGTTTTATATGGTTCAACTGCCGTGTAGGGGTTGGCTGTGTTATATTTGATGAACAAGTTCACCAACATTTGTTCGTTCCACCAAGTTATCAACTAAATTGTGGCTGACACTTTTAAACGACCTGTTGTTTATCTAGATTATTTTTTTTGGTTGGGTGAAAGCACTAAAAAACATTATCAGAATCGTAGTTATGCTTATTCTGCACGAAATAAATGTCTCGACTTTATTCGAAATTATGGCTTCCTTGACCGTACGCACTATAATTTTCTTTACCTACACTTGGGGTGGAAGGCAGTAGCTGTCAGACATTCCTAGTTATAGTTAACGGACTTGACTGCTTCTTCTTTTAATGGCACAACAGTTCATGGAGTTGTGTGTTGTATGAATGAATACAAGGTACCTATAGTTTTATAAAATTGAGGTAAACGGCAATTTTAGCTCTTGTACGTTTGCCGTTACCTGCTAAGAGATGGTGCCGTGTAGAAAAATAATTTGTTCTACTTTAATTTTGCCGAGGTTTTGAACATCGAACGCACTAATTAAAGGACTTCAGTTAACAGAAGTTAACCAAACATTTAATGGTTTTTGAAATTGACGTAAAATTTTACCGTTAACCAAAAATTTAACGCCGTTAATTAACATTTAATGGATTAACGATTTTCTGCCCAGCACTAATGGCCACGTTTAATAATAATAAATTACAAAGAAATTTGCGATAAATTTTAAATATATGTAGTTAAATAAAAATCACATTAACTTACTACCATCAGCAGTTTTTCGTGAATTGATGCTGATGACTGATGAACTACTTGCTCCATTAATGACATTTCCTAAACTAAAACCCGACTTTTCTCTCTTCCAGCCACGCCAATTGTTGCACAAAGATTCGGGCTGTTCCGAACTCCAACTGCACATGGAATCTTCCTCGAAGCGATCGGAATCATCGAAACTGAAATGGTCGATTTCCTCCGGATTCCAATCAGCGCCAGCTCCGGCTGCAGCGCCACCTCCTGCACCACCAGCTCCACCACCATTTCTACGCGATCCAGCGGCGTCTCCACCGCCAGCACCGTTATTATGGTTACGATTCGCCACGATGCTGGTACTAATAGTAAACGGATAATAGAGGATGATGCACGCCTACGACACACAAAATAGTGACGAACGGCGACGATTAATGTGAGGAGTTCACGACGATACGACGGACGTGTTTTAAAACTTATGCTTTATTTAACCTTATCGATTATGTACAATACTTTTCAGATTATTATTGTTTTTAAATTTAAGAACTACTGCTACTTTCAAACAACACACAACGATTAGCACGACGAACAATTGTAAACGACGACGTCCTCACTCGGTAGAGGAAGCTTTCAAAAAGGGGGAATTTCGGATTTTTCGTTGTCTTTTACCCCCCACAAACGGAGAAAGAATTCAATCGAAGAAATTCAAGAACAAAAGAGACACCAAATGAAGGGAGGAAGAAACAAAGAATCGCGCACACACACGGAAAAAATTATACCTGCGCTTCGTATGTGAAAAGCTGCGGACGTTACTGCGTACGTGCGTGAGTGCGTTCGTCGTCTGAAGCAGTTAGCAATAGCAGCAGCAAGAACAACAAAAGCGACGCAGCAGTGCGGGGGCTATGCAACACCAGCTGCTCGCTCGTTCACTTTTTTCTGTTTCTTTGACTTTTCTTTTCAACTCTTATTCTTCTTTGTCGTTTTGCTATTTTTATTTTTATTATTATACATATATGTTTTCTATATCAATTCGCCTTGGTTGTCGTATTGTTATTGAAACTACTACTGCTGCTGCTGTTTGTTCTTCGCCTTTTGTTGTCTTTTCGCTGCATTTTTCTATCTTTCGTTTTTCTTTTATTTTTCTTCACATTCACAATTATTTCGTTTTTCACAAATTTTTTTCACTTCCATGCAAAATGAAAATTTTCAAAGTTTTCAAAGATTTCCAAAAAAGCGAAGTAAATTACTAAATTTCAACTCAAATCTCAATTTACATTAAATATTTTTCACTTTCTTTCAATATTTTGAACACATTTTCCATTTTACATACGGAATTTTTTCAGATTCACAAAGTTATCGTGGACGACCCCGAATACAACTTTTTTCTTCAATTGCTCTCTAATTTACACATAACTTTTTTCTTTATATAATACGTGCATTCTTAGCTAAAATTTTATTTTGCATCCAATACAAACAATCGTTTTTCACAATTTTCAAGCATTTCAAAGTTTTTCGGTGCGAAAATTAAGAGGAAAATTAAAATTTTCCTCCGCCGTGAAACAATTTTTTCTTTTAGGACACAAAGCACACACATTAACCCTAGGATGGCAACTTGGTCTGGCCAGGCCAAAGTTGAAATTTTTTTCTTAAGCAAAATATAAAATCGAATGAATAAGTCCGTAGTGCAAAGTTTTCTTACTTTAATGTTGTGCGTGTAATATTTGTACATGAATGGAAGGCATCTACAGTTTAATGCCGAATCCGAACGGCGAAGTGAAAAGCTTTTCATAGCAATTTTTACTCTTGTAGGTTTGCCATTGCTTGCCAAGAGGTGGTGCTGTGTAGAAAAATTCTTTTTCTACTTTTTTTTTTTTTTTGATTTTGCCTGTACCGAGATTCGAACCCCGGACACTCTGTGTAGCAGTCCAACGCATTACCACTACGCCACAGCGAAGCAAAGTTTTTACTTGAAGTTAAAAACAGCTAATTTGACCCACTTGGTCTGACTATACCATAAAAATGTTTAACTGTCAATTGCATTATATTATACACAAGAAAAATGTTTTTTTTTATTTTTTTTTTATTTTTACATTCAACATACAGGGTGTACCCCTATGAATGCAGAGCATTGTGTTGAATGGAAGAAAGATTGATAGGTGAGAGGAAGAAGGAGGGAGGGAGGAATGAATCAGAATAAAAAGAAAATTATTCTGATGCCTACACAGCATTACACAAATACCATAACTGCCGTTTACAACTGAGCAGGATAAAACAGGTGAGCCATCAAGAACAAACATTGCCCAAACACCAAATCAAATGCTAAACTATAATGGCAAAATGACAGAAATTGATTCAATAGGCCAGATGGTATGGGGCTATAGTTACCAGAAGAAGCACAACCATCGGCAGAAGCAACCCCTTCGACATCATTACCATTGACATCAAGTCCCTAAATGCCAAAAGCAACACAACCAGCAAAACTCATTCTCGCGGAAGTGTATGCGACATTGTTTTGCGTAATCAACACAGTCAAACGCTACAGGAGTAGCAATAAATTCATTTTAATTTCAATTGTTACTTGGTTAAAAAAACTAAAAAAATATTTTTACGACACCCAAAAACTATCAAATTTTTAGTATGATAAATTTAAAAAAATAAAAAATTTTATAAATAGTTATAATTTGTTTCTGAGCTTGTGAATTTTTCATAAGTATACTACCATATATGCAACACATTGAAACAATTTCCAATCATATCGAATGATCTGCCTAGATAATAGAACCCATTGAAGGACACAATTCCGCCTGACGGTCTGGTCAGACAATGTAGGTAAGTTAGTAGCTACAAATATGATGCCCATCATAGGGTTAAAAATAAGCACACAAAAAACTTAACTGGAATGGCAGGAATGAATGTGAATGGAACATATTGTTGCAACATTACTGTTTATTGACAATGAGGGCAAGTGAGAACGCCATAGTCAGTTTTGCTTATGTATAAAAGGAATGACTATAGTGCGCAAGTGTATACGGCGAATTGAACAAAAATTGCAATCTTGAAACGAACGGATGCAATTGGAAAACTAGAAAAATAAATTTTTTTTTTTTCTGACAAGTAATTTTTCATTTTCGTTTTATTTATCACATTTTTTTCAGACTATTTTAAAGTTAATATCCAGATTATTTAGTAAAATAAAAATGCATGTAATATATCTCATTAAAATTCATATTCAAATTAATAAGTTGTCAAAATGCTTTACGCATTCGAATCTTTGAAATGTGGAGTAATATGTAATATCCAATCCCTAAGCTGAGTGAACAAAGGCAAAAGGGACGGAAACTGCAAGAGTTACCTTAACATAAGTCATTAAAAATAATTCGTAAACGCCAATGACCATACAATTACTATCTATATCTGCGCTCAATTAGGTTATTTCAGTAAAATCTTAAATCGTAAACTGTGCAATGCTCTGGTTGTAATAGACGTGAATTAATAAAATGTCACTTTATTGTAGACAAAAATATGGCCAATTATTATACAACGTCCCACCACACCAAAAAAAGTTAGTAAATTACTAATGGGATTCATATAAACTTATAAATGCTTTGCAAACCGAATTATAAACTTAAGGAAACTTATTTGTTTTATAATTATAATTTGGAAAACAATTTTCCGATTTTTTTGCAAGTTCTATCTTAAGCAAACTATAAAATTTCTTATAAATTTTAATAAGTTTATACTCTTACAAATTTATGAGTTTATGTGAATTTTTCTGCCAATTTATAATTTCATTTTAGAAACATTAGCAGATTTTTATTTAATAAAACACTGCTTTTTGCTACTATTCACTTTTTTCTATAAAATATTAAATGGTAAAGTTCCGTAACGTAGATATCTATTATCTACAGATACTTACTTCACCTCACGTTACTTCACGTCTATTACTATATAAATGAATTTATTAATTTTTCGTACAATTAAGCGACAGAAAATTAAGTGACATTTTACTTCACGTTACTTCACCCAAGACAATTATAACTATTTTTAAATTTTTCCAATTAGCGTGTAAGTTGCGTTAAGTGTATATATATAAATTGTAACCATGCTAAATAAAAGTGGAATAATTATTTAAGCTATAGTCACAATTGCAGCACTTCAGTGTAATAGAAAATTTAATTTTTTGCTGTTAATTCAAACCCAAATGGCATAATGCAACATTTAACATAATGCAACTTGAATTCATTGCAAACATACCATAATAAGTTCCGCGTTTCATTTTGTCGCCATTCCGATGATATTCCAGCAGTGTGTTTGGCAGTTCTAGCAGTTATGATATTTTTGACAGCGTAAAACTGCTGCACTTTCTTTTCAATATCCGGCTGGCAAAGATTGGCTGTGTTTCTATAAAGGTCTTGAAATTAATTATAATTTATTTATTGAATTTGTGAGTTTTTGTGCAAAAGATGAAGGCCAATCAAAAAAATAATTATTTTTAAAAACGAAGATCATGTGTACTTGTAAGCTTTTACATGAAATGGTGCCGATGCGTATGAATTGTTTTTTGCCGATCGGCTATTTGGAAGACGCTAGTGTTTGTTTGCAGTGGGAAACTATTGGAAATATTGTTTGTGTTTTAGTTTTTTAGTTATGGCAAATTCATTTCTATACAAATAAAATTTACAAATTCGATAATCTGAGCAATTGTGTTTTTGTGACGTATTATATATAACTTGTGTGTTCTTTCTTATGTTTACAGGTTGATAGTTCATTATGGCACCCAGAAAGGCTAAAGCTCAGAAGGAAGAGGTTCAAGTATCCTTGGGCCCACAAGTACGTGATGGTGAATACGTTTTTGGTGTGGCACACATCTATGCCAGTTTCAACGATACTTTCGTTCATGTGACGGATTTGTCTGGTCGTGAAACCATTGCTCGCGTCACTGGTGGCATGAAGGTTAAGGCTGATCGTGATGAAGCCTCACCCTACGCTGCTATGTTGGCTGCTCAAGTAAGTTGTGAATTTATGATTTATACTCTGGTTATAATTGACGTCAGGATAAAGTAACTTGAAGTAATAAAATATCACTTAACTGTAGACAAAACTAGGGCCAGTTGCAATACAGCGTCTTCCACATACAACAGCTTATTTTGGTTTGTAAAATGAAAAACTAAATTACTAATGGGATTACTTAGAAACTTATGAGTTTATATGCATTTTTCTACTAATATATGAATACATGTTAGAAACAATAGCATATTTGTATTTATTAAAATACCGTATTGAACTGCTATTCACTTTTTTCCTGTGAAATTTAAAAAAGCTCGGTAACGTAACATAGAAAACTATTATCTATAGACACTTCACCTCATGCTACTGCACGTCTATAAAAACCACTTCTATTACTTTTCCGTACAACAGAAAATTAAGTGACATTTCATTACTTCACGTTACTTCACCTCACGTCTATTATAGCCGCAGCATAAATTGTATGTAATTCAATTATCTAAATTTTATTGTGGTTTGTTTTTGTTATAGGATGTGGCCGAAAAATGCAAAACTCTTGGCATTACAGCTTTACACATCAAACTGCGTGCCACTGGTGGCAATAAAACTAAAACTCCCGGACCTGGTGCGCAGTCAGCACTTCGTGCTCTGGCACGTTCATCGATGAAGATTGGTCGCATCGAAGACGTTACACCAATTCCATCAGATTCCACACGCAGGAAGGGAGGTCGTCGTGGTCGCCGTTTGTAAACATTTACATCGTGTTTGTACATTTGTTGTCGGTCGAATTCAACAAATGTATACATTTTAAAAAAGAATATATTAATTTGTTTAATATAATGAAAAAAAATAATAAATAACGTAAGATCTAGAAACAGTATGGAATATTTTTTGTATATGTACATAACATTTTATGATAATTGAGGAAAAATGCTCTCGAGATGTATAAAAAAAAACAATGCTGTGAGTGTTGCCGAGACCATAACAACAATTGGCTCCGGAAAACGTTGAACTTTAAAGGAATTTGGGCATATTATGTGAAACAATTTAAATATTTTATGGAAGCATGGCGGGGAACGAAATGAGAAATGGCTCACAATTGATCTAACAGCGTTCAACTATGGCTGGAACGAAAAAATAGGAACATCATTATGATCCAGTCGGAAAGAAGATTTTGTCGATTGGAAAGATATAAGCAAATTCTGGTCTGATTGAAACATGATGCGATTTTTGAATATATTTAGTTCATTAAACTACGTAGTTTCATTCGTTCCTCTTTTAATGGCTCAACAGCCCATGGAGTGCCTAGGCCGAGCTTTTCGTTTTTCGCAAAAAATATAAAACCTAGTTCGTTAGATTGTTCAAATAGTAGGAGTAACCACGCAGTTGTGAAAGGATAACTAATAATGTGTTTTGTGTTCTGCTTGGGAAGCAAAGCCTCGGTGAAACTTCCACAAGGATTGCAATTTCTTGTGATTAATGTGATTTCTTCTGATGTGGTCGCTGTGGCGTAGTGGTAGTGCGTTGGACTGCTACGCAGAGTGTCCGGGGTTCGAATCTCGGCACAGGCAAAATAAAAATAAAATAACAAAATAGAAAAAAATAATTTTTCTACACGGCACCACCTCTTGGCAGGCAATGGCAAACCTACAAGAGTAAAAATTGCTATGAAAAGCTTTTCACTTCGCCGTTCGGATTCGGCATTAAACTGTAGATCCCTTCCATTCATGTACAAATATAACACGCACAACATGAGTGGATGCGAAAAGCTCGGCCTAGGCCCTCAATGGGCTGTTGTGCCATTAAAAGTAAGTAAAGTATGTGATTTCTTTACACGTCAGTCCCGTTTTTTTTTAGCTCTATATTGCGTACAAACTTCTCGTCTCCTGCTACTTTGAGGGTTCCCAATTCCCGGACTTTTCGACATAGTATTGGGTTTCTGAGAGTTCATTTGAATCAAATTGAGATAAAACCAGACTTCATTAATCAGAGAATTACCTCAAAAAAAATAATGTTTTGAGACGAGAAACATCCAAAGTTTTTATGTATAACAGTGAAAAAGTCATCGTCTAATTTCATTAATAATTCATCTGCTACAATCTGCTGCGTACACACCATAATCTTGTACCTTGATAATATTTCAGCAGTCGAACTCGGCGATTCTAGCAGTTTTCGACTAAGATGACTAGGGTTACTGCATTTGGTAGTTAACAAAAATTGGTCACTGGTTCTTTGCTTGGTAACTACTTTTTTTTCCAATTTGGTAATTTATTGTAATATCTGAAAGTGAAATACTCTTGATTATTTTGTTGGTCCTTTTTTTCAAGGAACTTTTATCTAAATTGAGTTTATACCTCTCACCATTTGTTTATATAGTATATACGTGGCAATCAGGCATCAAAACAAAGTTAAGACAAAAAATCGGTATTTCAAGACTCACTACAGGAATTGTGTTTGTGAAACAAATGAGACATTCAACGTTTTTCCCATAGAGGGTGACCCGGTCTATTGCACAAGTCCACACAAAGTTTTTAAAACTTTAATTTTACCATATCTTAAATATTTAATGAGAATTTAGTGTTATTCTTTTGGTTTATATCTTTTTAAAATATAAAATACTTTAAAATATAAATATGGTAACATTTTTTAGAAATTTTGGTTTCAAAAATTTTTTGAGTGTGGCAACCGTGAATGTGACAGCACAAAGTGAATGTGCCATACTTTTTTTTTAGAATATCCGGCGCGAGAGATTTACCGCATTTTCACAAGGGTTTTAAAATTATTTTTTATTTATTCAGTGAGTTTGCCAACTTTTTTTTTGTTAAATTAACTAGAAACACAGTGGAGTCAGCATAGCCAAATGGAATTTATCTGAAAACTTTATGCTAATGTAAAGTTTAGTGACTTCATATGAATTATGTTTTTTTCATCTGGGTGTGGAAGACACTTTCGTCGTTTGTTTATATTAAATTTAATGTTTTTTTTTTGTGTTGGCAAATACAATTTGTAAAGAGTGTGATTTAAATTAAAGTAATTTGTGTTTGTATTCTTCTAGTTTGAACGACCTTCACTATGGCACCCAGAAAAGCAAAAGC
The DNA here is from genome assembly GCA_958295655.1 of Palloptera scutellata. NCBI lineage: Eukaryota > Metazoa > Arthropoda > Insecta > Diptera > Pallopteridae > Palloptera > Palloptera scutellata. The sequence continues at coordinate 145,177,374 of OY282449.1, forward strand.
TCAAAAGGAAGAGATTCAGGTCTCCCTGGGCCCACAAGTACGTGATGGTGAATACGTTTTCGGTGTGGCACACATCTATGCCAGTTTCAACGATACTTTCGTTCATGTGACGGATTTGTCTGGTCGTGAAACCATTGCTCGCGTCACTGGTGGCATGAAGGTTAAGGCTGATCGTGATGAAGCCTCACCCTACGCTGCTATGTTGGCTGCTCAAGTAAGTTGCTCGATAGCTTACTTAAAAAACTTATATACATATGTATATGATATATTAATTATTAAATTTTATTTTACTTGTGTTTAGGATGTTGCTGAAAGGTGCAAAACTCTAGGCGTTACTGCTCTACACATTAAGCTGCGTGCTACTGGTGGTAATAAAACTAAAACTCCCGGACCTGGTGCACAGTCAGCACTACGTGCTTTGGCTCGTTCTTCGATGAAAATTGGACGCATCGAAGATGTTACTCCAATCCCATCCGATTCCACACGCAGGAAGGGAGGTCGTCGTGGTCGCCGTTTGTAATTGTATTCAATATACTCGGAGTTTGTGTATTTGTTGATAGTTGCAACAAGTAAAAACAGTGCAAAAAGAATGAAATAAAGTTTTAAAAAAGTACTAAGCTGTATATTTCTAAATATAGATTTAGCTGATATTTTTAAGTCCTAGAAACTATAACGTAAAGAAACTAAACTCAATTGTATAATAATCTCTGACGGCGTTGAAGAACTGCCGCCCGACTATGAGGAGATCTTAACTGCCATTGCTTGGCTGAAAAATAATAAGGCTGCAGGTGCAGATGGCCTGCCTGCTGAGTTGTTTAAGACCGGAGGCGAAGAGTTCAAAAAACGCATGCATGAGCTTCTATGCAGCATATGGTCGGATGAAAGCATGCCAAGTGATTGGAACCTCAGCATACTCTGCCCAATCCATAAGAAGGGTGATTCCACGATCTGCGCCAACTACCGTGGGATAAGCCTTCATAATATCGCATCGAGCGTACTGTGCGAAAGACTAAAGCCCATTGTCAACAAACTGATTGGACCTTATCAGTGTGGCTTCAGGCCTGATAAATCAACCATCGACCAGATATTCACACTACGCCAAATCCTGGAAAAGACCCGAGAAAAAAAGACCGACACCCACCATCATCGATTATAAAGCCGCTGTCGCCTTTTACAGCACGATTAGGGATCACTTGTACGCCGCAATGTCTGATTTTGGTATCCCTGCAAAAGTTCATTCGTCTTTGCAAAATGACGCTGACCAACACCACCAGCGCAGTGAAAATTGGGACAGACCTCTCCGCACCATTTGATACCAAAAGAGGTTTCAGACAAGGTGGCTCCCTATCGTGCGACTTCTTTAACCTTATGCTGGAGAAAATAATTCGGGCTGCGAACATCGACATCTCTGGCACTATCTTCTACAAGAGTGTCATGTTGCTAGCATACGCTGATGATATTGTCATCATTGGCAAAAACGCTCGAGCAGTCAGTGCAGCATTCTCCAACCTGGAAAGGGAGTCTCGTCTAGTGGGTCTAGTGGTGAACGAGGACAAAACGAAATACCTTGTGTCAACAAACAAAGAGTCACGGAGTCTTGGACCAAATGTCACTGTTGACAATTATACTTTTGAAGTCGTCAAGTATTTCGTATATCTAGGATCCAGCATAAACACCAACAATAATGTCAGCCTTGAGATCAAGTGGAAATTAACTCTTGCCAACAGGTGTTACTACAGGCTCAGTAGGCAATTGAGAAGTAGCGTCCTCGCTCGCCCGACGAAAATAACGCTCTATAAGCGTTCGAAAGGAAGATACTCTGTAAGATCTGCGGTCCAGTATGCGTGGACGACGTGTATTGAATAAGATGGAACGATGAGCTGTATGAGCTGTACGCCGACACTGACATAGTCAAGCGTATAAAACTCCAGCGGCTTCGCTGGCTGGGTCATGTTGAGCGAATGGAAGAAAGCGCTCCGGCTAGAAGGGTGTTTTATTCGAACCACGGTGGAGGAACACGCAGAAGGGGACGTCCTAATCTCCGTTGGAAAGACCAGGTGCAGGGCAACCTGACTGCACTTGGCCTTATCAACTGGCGCCAGCGCGCGCATAGCAGAGGCGACTGGCGAAGCTTTGTGGAGGCGGCCAAGACAGATAATCGGTTGTAGTGCTACTTAAGTAAGTAAGTAAGCATAGTAATCTCTGTTTAATTGAACCACGCTTAATTGCGTTTCCTTTTTAATGGGGAAATATTACGTTTCTAGCTCAAAATGTAATTAATTACCAAGTTTATTTCATTCCCCTGTAAATATTATGCATAACTGGTACGTTTATCATCGATGCAATTAAGCGGGGATTACTGTTTTTGCTGTTGGTATAGAATTTTTGTAAAGTATGCAATGTGTGTCTTAATAAGTGAACGACATCAGAAATAATCACATATTTAAATTTTAAACTCAGCTCGTCATATTTGATTTAATATTCTCTCATTACTGACGTTACTAACAATTGAGAACATCTTAAAAATTAAAGATTCACCAAGTAGAAAACTAGTTTTGCACTTATTGTGACTATAAGTTGAATTTATTATATTTCCCAAGTAAACCACAAAAGATAAATCATATTTCCAAAATAAGATTGAAAGGGAAGTTCCAGTTTCTTTTGTCGTCATAACCCAAAAACATAAATTCTGAGAAAAGTTTATTTAAAGGTTTAAATTTATTTATCACTCCATATAATTGATAATAACAAATCCTCTTCTCACGTGAAGAGTTCAACCAAGTGGCATCACAATGGGCCGTTCTAGCCGATTTTTGAAGCTTATCCATTCTCTAACTTTTAACTCATACAGTTGAGATTTTATAACTTTGTGAATATCCTTTTCTATTGATGGTGACGAAGCTACAAGTGAGCTGCAGCAGCGGCATGTTCATTTCGAGTTATGCCCTTGTGGCCAGGCACCCAACAAATATCCATCTTAGTTGAGTGTGTGATAGTTGTAATTGTACGTCTAAATGCTAAATTGTAAACACAACTTTTTTTTCTTTTAATACCACAGTACAACAACACTATTATTTCTACGACGATGAATAGAATAGATTTTTCGAAAGAAGTTTCTGCCCTGATCAGTATAAATAAACTATGGGTTGATGGGAGTTGGTTGAGGACTCACAGCATTGATTTCTGAGAAAAAGTGGTTCGTTATGAAAAGCATGAAAACATTTTTGCGAAAATGATTATGCCTGTAAAAGGTATAAAAATACCTATAAGTACAGAAGTTCCGATCCATTTACCAGATACAGGGTGGGCCCGAAACGTCTCTGTACAAGGGAATACCGTTCGCTCAACATCTAAAAAATATATTCAAACCAAATCTTCCTGGAATACACACAACCGTCAATCAACAAAACCAAACAATAGCAACATTATCAGACAGCCACAGCATCCGCCTCACGATAAAGGAAACAAAACATTTTTATTGGCGAGTTAGCCTTAAAAAAGCACCTGGATTAAATAAAAGTAATACCTGAAATGATTTCAAAACTACCTCAAAAAGACCTTCAAAATATCATGAATTGTTCATTGCGATCAAATTATTTTCCACCGTCTTGGAAATTTTCAGATCCGTTAACCTAGGCAAATGCTTTATAATCGTAAATTCTTACAGGCCAATTATTTAGTTTATTATCAATAATAAAAAAACTGGAAAAAAATAAAAAAATTTTGTTTTTTGTACCAACTTTACTTTTTTACTTTTAATGACACAACAGCCCATGGAGGGCCTAGGCCGAGCTTTTCGCATCCACTCATGTTGTGCGTTTTATATTTTGAAATGAATGGAAGGGACCTACAGTTTAATGCCGAATCCGAACGGTGAAGTGAAAAGTTTTTCATAGACAAATTTTACTGTTGTAGGTTTGCCATTGCCTGCCAAGAGGTGGTGCCGTGTAGAAAAATAATTTTTTCTACTTTTTGATTTTGCCTGTGCCGAGATTCGAACCCCGGTCAATTTGCGTAGCAGTTCAACGCACTACCACTACACCACAGCGACCACTCCAACTTCCTATCTCCTGTCTATATTCCTATTTCGGGGGTTTTTTGTGGTACAAATGTCTGAAAAATGTTCAGTTACTGGTAGTATAATAATAAGCTAAAATTTTGGTACTAGAATAACTCCAAATAAACATAAATAAAAAAACAAAACAAAAAAATGGTCAGTGAGTCATTTTGATGATGGGCGCCTCCTTTCCTTTATGTCTTTGCCGAAGAAAGTATGTCATTATTCCAATGACAACCGAACAATTTTTCTTCAGACATCAAAGCTACCCATCGATTCCTATTAGACCCCAATTCTATCCTTGAACGGCCATAAAGAAATTGATCTGAACTGATCTGGAATTTGTCTCTTTCTAAGAATCATCAAGTAATAATCCACAAGTTTAATCTGTTTTACTGTGTAATGAAAAGAAAGTTTTCCGATGTCTATGTTTTTATTTTGACTTGTAGATGATATGTGTGCATAATTTAACTACCTATACATAAGATCTTTATTTTTATTTTTCTTTCTATCTTAAATTTCTTACTATTAGATTCCGAAACCCTCGAAATATGTATATTAGTATTGAAAATGTGCAAGAATGCTATTAACTTTCCAGTGTATTGCAGTCACACAATAACACTCCATAATAATGCTAATTAAATAATCCTTGTCTAATAATTTTGCATTTGCTGCATTACTATTTGACTCATAAACTCGTAGTTTGCATGAAACCACAATATACAGAAGATGCTGCAAATTGTGCTAAGTGCAACTGCAATCTGTTTTGCATCACAAGTGTCGTGCAATAAATATTAGAGTGTATGAACAGTGAATGCATATGCTCAATATCACACTGACATCGCACAATAGCAGTGAGATATATAAAGTTATACATATACAAAAGTTAAATTTATTTAATATTTTTTATATCTACAAAATAAGCTGCCTGTAAGCTGTCTGTAAGCTGTTTTTTTCAAAGGTTCTTTTTTTGTGATTTGCATTAATATAAGTATGAACATAACATATAATACATACATACTCTTACATACGATTACATACATCCATATGTATGTATGTACATACAAAATACATTATCCTCCACCTCTGGTTTATTTTATTACAACAATATGTAAAATGTACATATATGCATTGAAGCATAATATTGACAGCGTTTCGGTTAAACGCCAGATATTATGCTTGTTTATTTTTTGACTCGCACACACATAGTTGTATGAGTTTTTATGTGTTTATGTGTGTGCACATCTACTTTTTTCTTGTTGAACAATTTTTACACAGTTACCAAACATATAAAATCAGTAACACACAACTTTAAAAGAAAGAAAAAAATTTTGTTGCATTCATATTTAGGATGGGAATACCGGAGAATTTTTTCAAAATCCCGTAATTTCGGGACTCAGAAATTCTAATCCCGGAATCCCGGGATCTATCAGGATCCCTCTTTTTATATATGGAAGAAATTAAAAGAAATTGTGTACGTCAGTGGGACGCCCTACAGAAGTTTATTTCTCCAGAACGTTTGCGTTTTGGATTTTCAGGTTAGGTTTTGTAATCTTGTAAAAACCAGAGTCTATCGCAGACATTACAGGTGTGGTCGAAGGAATTTTTAATGAACATGTTTTGAAATTGCTTATGTGCTGATTTATGCAAACGATAAGCCTTGTATAGTTCAGTTTGATTATTCTCTGATCCCAAGTGCCCTTCTCTTTCGTTAAGAAGCTGGGAATTCGGCCACCTCAATCACTGCCTGCTGCTGTATAATCTGAGGACGTTCGTTGGGACTCAATAAGAGACTGTTGATGCATGTATTGGCTCTAATGAACTCATTTGCCACTCATGCTGTCTCTCCGCATTATTAGTCTTTGCGAGTTGTTTTTCAATGAAATTCGAAATCTGTTGTGCCTCCAGTTGCTTGCGAAGTCTACTCTCTTGCGATCTCTCGGTGCTGGCTTTTGGGATTTTTTTTTTCACGATAGCAGAATATGAATTTTTTCGGCCTCCATTTTTTGACGAAGTCTACATTCTCGCTGTCTCTCAGCCGCCTGTTGTGGTGCTGGAGATTTTATGGTAACACAAACGCTATTTGTTTGTCCCAAGTGTTTTTTTTTTTTTTTCATTTCTGTCTATACTCACTCATTCTGTCAGCTCCAGAAAATTTAAAATGTTTTTGTTTGAAATGTCAAATTTTTGTTTGAAATTTCAAATTTGACGAGAAATTGATGGGCAGCGCCGTATATCAATCAAGTTACAAGCATACACGAAACGCCCTCTCTCAATCAAGTTTGAAGCATACACGAATCAGCGTCCTCTCAATCAAGTTTGATTCATATTTGTGGATACATGTGGATGCATATCATTGTGTATGTACATACGAGTATATATTAATAAACATTCTCATTTTCTTCATACTTGACTGATAGAGGGCGTTGCCCTTCATTTCCGTGAATATAAAAAGGATTCTAAAGATATAAACTTCAAGAAACAGCAATAAGATTTAACAAATATCAACTTTGTATATTATTTACTTCACTCTTTAATCAAATGCATAATTTTAAATAGAAAACACAAAATAAGAAAGTCGAGATAATTGCATTTGTGAATGCAAACTTAGGTGAGATGTGAAATTTATTGGAATGGAGCTGAAATTTTTTATATACGATGCACAATCTGGCATCAATAGTCCGATTATGTCAAACGAACATTTCAGGCTATATTTTGTGTAAAGATATTTAGTTGTATTAAAAGTTACATTGATTTGAAAATGAGTTAAATAAATATCTTAAGAAATGCGCAATGTGATGCTTTATAGAAAAGGTAAAACCGTAAATCGATAAACGATGAGGATGCTGTGAGTAAACGCCGGACCCAGGAATGGTTTGCTCGATTCCGTTCCGGAAATTTCGATATCAACAGTGCACCTCGCTCTGGTCGACCAGCCATAGAAAAAGCCGATGAAATTTTGCAACTGGTGGAGCAAGATCGACACGCAAGCTGACAGGAGTTAGCGGAGACACTAAACCTCAATCACATGACAGATTTGTGGAATTCCAACAGAGGATACTTTTTATATGGCCCAATATAATAATTATATAATAGAAATTATTTTGTAATATAACAAAAATATGTGGGTACGAGTGTATATTATTTAAATTATTGCTTATTCCAATTAGGATAAATAAAAAAATTTAAGAAACGAAATTTTATTTAAACTTTACCAAAAATTAAAATAGTTTTGTTCATTTACTTCTCAATTTTGTTTATTAAGTATGACATATGGTGATCTTAGTGCAGAAAGGCCCTAACTAACACTTTTTTATAAAAAAAAATGTTGGGTTTCGGCAGTTTCTGATGCGGTTGAGTTTGAATGGACCAAATTAGCCAAACATTTTATTACTAAAAATTAAATACTATTTTGTTAGCGCCTTTCTACATTAAGATAACGATATAAAAGTGAAATTTCGTAAAAAGAAACATAATATGTGAAAATTCAAGGTTGCATTATGATATATTAAAAATAAAGTATGAAAAGCTTCTAATTTTATGATCAAAATTAAAGAAACAAATCTCGGGATTCCGCAGCTCCAACCCTGACATTTTGGGACGGGAAAATGGTCTGGAATCCCGGAATTTAGGGATTCGGGATCCAGTGATTTCGGGTTTAAGGATCCCGGGAAGCCCCTCCTTAATACATATGCATTTACATAAATTTTAAATGATATTTGCGCAATGTTGCACAGTGTTGCAAAAATTTTTCATTTATCACAAATTTAATTGTACTACAAAAAGTTGTAGGAATGCTCTTTATTGTTATTACCTTTGATTTCACAGTGTTTACCAGCATTTTCATATTTATATGGTAGATGTATGTTAAGTTTACGCGAGAATGACTAAAGTGGTATATAAATTCATTATATCTGGGTAAGTTTAACAGTCCTAAGTACACCTTGCTCATAATGTATAAATATGATTGAGGTTCGACATAGTACTAAACAGATATGCACATCAAAGAGCAAATAATTTCCTTACATCTATTTTAAAACAATTCTTATATTATGTAAGAGAAGAAAACTTTTTTTAAGTAAGTAAGTAAGTAAGTAAGTAAGTAAGTAAGTAAGTAAGTAAGTAAGTAAGTAAGTAAGTAAGTAAGTAAGTAAGTAAGTAAGTAAGTAAGTAAGTAAGTAAGTAAGTAAGTAAGTAAGTAAGTAAGTAAGTAAGTAAGTAAGTAAGTAAGTAAGTAAGTAAGTAAGTAAGTAAGTAAGTAAGTAAGTAAGTAAGTAAGTAAGTAAGTAAGTAAGTAAGTAAGTAAGTAAGTAAGTAAGTAAGTAAGTAAGTAAGTAAGTAAGTAAGTAAGTAAGTAAGTAAGTAAGTAAGTAAGTAAGTAAGTAAGTAAGTAAGTAAGTAAGTAAGTAAGTAAGTAAGTAAGTAAGTAAGTAAGTAAGTAAGTAAGTAAGTAAGTAAGTAAGTAAGTAAGTAAGTAAGTAAGTAAGTAAGTAAGTAAGTAAGTAAGTAAGTAAGTAAGTAAGTAAGTAAGTAAGTAAGTAAGTAAGTAAGTAAGTAAGTAAGTAAGTAAGTAAGTAAGTAAGTAAGTAAGTAAGTAAGTAAGTAAGTAAGTAAGTAAGTAAGTAAGTAAGTAAGTAAGTAAGTAAGTAAGTAAGTAAGTAAGTAAGTAAGTAAGTAAGTAAGTAAGTAAGTAAGTAAGTAAGTAAGTAAGTAAGTAAGTAAGTAAGTAAGTAAGTAAGTAAGTAAGTAAGTAAGTAAGTAAGTAAGTAAGTAAGTAAGTAAGTAAGTAAGTAAGTAAGTAAGTAAGTAAGTAAGTAAGTAAGTAAGTAAGTAAGTAAGTAAGTAAGTAAGTAAGTAAGTAAGTAAGTAAGTAAGTAAGTAAGTAAGTAAGTAAGTAAGTAAGTAAGTAAGTAAGTAAGTAAGTAAGTAAGTAAGTAAGTAAGTAAGTAAGTAAGTAAGTAAGTAAGTAAGTAAGTAAGTAAGTAAGTAAGTAAGTAAGTAAGTAAGTAAGTAAGTAAGTAAGTAAGTAAGTAAGTAAGTAAGTAAGTAAGTAAGTAAGTAAGTAAGTAAGTAAGTAAGTAAGTAAGTAAGTAAGTAAGTAAGTAAGTAAGTAAGTAAGTAAGTAAGTAAGTAAGTAAGTAAGTAAGTAAGTAAGTAAGTAAGTAAGTAAGTAAGTAAGTAAGTAAGTAAGTAAGTAAGTAAGTAAGTAAGTAAGTAAGTAAGTAAGTAAGTAAGTAAGTAAGTAAGTAAGTAAGTAAGTAAGTAAGTAAGTAAGTAAGTAAGTAAGTAAGTAAGTAAGTAAGTAAGTAAGTAAGTAAGTAAGTAAGTAAGTAAGTAAGTAAGTAAGTAAGTAAGTAAGTAAGTAAGTAAGTAAGTAAGTAAGTAAGTAAGTAAGTAAGTAAGTAAGTAAGTAAGTAAGTAAGTAAGTAAGTAAGTAAGTAAGTAAGTAAGTAAGTAAGTAAGTAAGTAAGTAAGTAAGTAAGTAAGTAAGTAAGTAAGTAAGTAAGTAAGTAAGTAAGTAAGTAAGTAAGTAAGTAAGTAAGTAAGTAAGTAAGTAAGTAAGTAAGTAAGTAAGTAAGTAAGTAAGTAAGTAAGTAAGTAAGTAAGTAAGTAAGTAAGTAAGTAAGTAAGTAAGTAAGTAAGTAAGTAAGTAAGTAAGTAAGTAAGTAAGTAAGTAAGTAAGTAAGTAAGTAAGTAAGTAAGTAAGTAAGTAAGTAAGTAAGTAAGTAAGTAAGTAAGTAAGTAAGTAAGTAAGTAAGTAAGTAAGTAAGTAAGTAAGTAAGTAAGTAAGTAAGTAAGTAAGTAAGTAAGTAAGTAAGTAAGTAAGTAAGTAAGTAAGTAAGTAAGTAAGTAAGTAAGTAAGTAAGTAAGTAAGTAAGTAAGTAAGTAAGTAAGTAAGTAAGTAAGTAAGTAAGTAAGTGAGTAAGTAAGTAAGTAAGTAAGTAAGTAAGTAAGTAAGTAAGTAAGTAAGTAAGTAAGTAAGTAAGTAAGTAAGTAAGTAAGTGAGTAAGTAAGTAAGTAAGTAAGTAAGTAAGTAAGTAAGTAAGTAAGTAAGTAAGTAAGTAAGTAAGTAAGTAAGTAAGTAAGAAAGTAAGTAAGTAAGTAAGTAAGTAAGTAAGTAAGTAAGTAAGTAAGTAAGTAAGTAAGTAAGTAAGTAAGTAGTAGTTGTTGCACTTTCCCACTTTTATCTGCAACACCGCATAGGTCTTAAAGATTATTGTACACACACATCAATCTTAAGTGCATACATCCATACATACTCGTACTCGCATTCATACACACATTTCACACAAATACCAACACAAAGATTCAATAGTGACTCAACCGGAACTCAGTGTGTTTCTTAATAGGATTTCCGCTGCATAACAACAAGTCAATATTGTCGTTGTTGCAGGAGTGATTAAAGAAAAATACTTATATGTTAGTATGTATGTGCAATCTGTGAACACATTCATTGGAAACTTTTCTCATTAGAATTGTTAAGTTTCTTTCCTTTTTTTTCTATGTGGCATGCACTTAATTAAAATCTCATTACAATGTAGTGGAAATGTTTAATGGAAATGCAATGCATGCTGTTTCCGTTTCCTTAGCACTAAGTAAATGCATTAGGTTAACATTTAAATAACATTTAGACGATAAAAAAAACATGTATATAATTTATATGATTTTCTTAGCAAGTGGTGCATGCGACTGTGTGGTCTTTGCCTTCGAATTGTACACCTATAGAAGATACTAAATATGGAATATTATCAAGAAAGACGATAGAAAGTGAAAATTTGACAAAAGCTGAGGGAAGCTAAAAGCAGGGGCTAAGGACCGTACGCGATGACCTCGTTGATACTCTACAGGGGCTTGAAGAAGAAGAAAAATCGGAGCTGAAATTAATACGATAGTGTGAGAATTTTTCAAAATATTTATGATACTCCTTTAAAGTCACTTCTCTTTTAGAATACTTTGATCTATAACGTAAATTTTTTTTGTTAGATGCAGAAAAGTTTAAATTTAGATAAAAACAAAAAAATGTTTATGAATGAAATTGGCTTTATTTTAAAGAAAATTTCTTGATATTAATGTTTTGTCGATTATCATTGTGCTCAACAATTTAGCTTATGTCCATCCACTTTATGGAAAACTTTGCGTAAAGATCTTGGTTTACGAGCTTACAAGATTCAACTTGTGTGAAAATTGGACCTCCAGATAACGCCATGTACGCGCCAGCCACATGCCCGAAGTCATATTCAAGCATTAATGTCAAAAATTTATCTTAAAATTAAAGCCAATTGTTTAGTTTAGCTTATTTCAGTCAATGGAAATTACATCCTTACTGACTAATTTTAACAAAATTCAAATATTTTACAAAATTAACTTAAGAAAAAAAAGAAATTAAAAAAAATACTGTGAATCATAGACCTAAGAGAATCCCTAGGCAACGATAAAAATCAATAATAAGCTCATTATTTGCTCTATTAAATTCAATAAGGGCCCTAGTTAGCGGCTCATTGAGAGCATAATTACCCTTGCGCGATTTAACATAAAACAAGTCACAGTGTCAAAATCTTTTCGGAGGTACATTAAAATTTATGCAACTAATTACACATGAGCAATCAATACGACCACAAACAACATCCGCAATAAAAATTAAAGATTGCACAGTTCTCCTATGTTCCAATGATTTCAAACCTAGTAACAATCAACGCGCATTATAGGATGGCAAATGTAATGAATGAAGTGTGAATCTAATAAATTTTGTTTACCCCCTCCAAACGATTAATATGAGTACCAGTTCCAAATAAAGGAGGCGTACTCTAATCTTAAAACAACAAAATGTTAAAAAAAAAGTATATGTCATGAACCTTGCTACTTTTTCCAGGCCTCAGCTTTTCGGGTTTGGGTGTGGTTCTTGCTCTACACATTTATCCACTAAAAAATACCAAAAAAACAATTAGAAGGGAAAATATTACATATTCAACCTATAGATAAGGAAAGCAGTATAACAGACGGACTAAAACTTAATTTCAGCTACATATTTTAATATCGGACAACCAGACTAAAGTTAAAAGGAGGGAAATAGTAACAAACAAACAAAAAACCTAATTCACCACATGTAGCGTATTTTAAGTAATGTAAATAACAATGTAAGAGAAACATTATAGCGGAGACACTCGATGACATTGTCTCCCTCTCTTTTTCCTCACCCAACCATTGCCTGAGAGGTTTACCGGTTCTCTTCCGAGCCCAACACAGTATCACTAACGAACGTAATTCATATTGAGATGTTTACCGATTCTCTCCCGAGCCCAACCCAGTACCACTAACGAACGTAATTCATATTAGTAAGTCATATTGAGAGTTTTATCGGTTCTCTCCCGAGTCCAACCCAGTCTCATATTCGCATAGCTCACTTCAAATTAGTATATTTTATTAATATTTCTTAATGTTACATTTTACAAAATTTTATTTTTATTATTTAAGTTTCACAAAAGTGAATCGCGAGTCAAACAATACAACCAAATCTCGCACCTCATTAAAAGTTACCAGATCTGCATTACCGAGATGATATGTACATAGGTAGTTAAAAATTATATCCGTATTTTGGAGAAAGTAACTTGAAAGCATTTTTTTTATATTGAGATTATTTAGATCTGATATCAAAGCAATATCATCTAAAAAATTATTAAGTCTTAAAAATATTTTTGACTCATCCGCATACAAAGGATATTTAGAATTTGAAACACGGGACCCAATATCTATATATATAAAAATGAAGGTATGTTATGTGTGTGATGAATGATATCGGAAACGGTTAGATTTTCTTCAAAAATTTAACTTTCATGTTAAAGTACATGCTTTTCTGACGGACATAGGCTACTTATCCGCCCACTGCCACGCCCACAAGAAGAGTAAAATGCCTACAATTTTTGAACCCCTTAACGCATTCACTTAAGCGAGCTGTAGTTATTGGTGCTATGGATGAGGTATGTAATCATTGTAAAGCGTACAAATTCAAAAATGAGCCTCCAGGTTTATGTTGTTCTAATGGAAAAGTCAAATTACTAGCATTGGAGCCACCTCCAGAATCATTATCTCTTCGATGCAGCACATTATCTCGAAAATTAAATTCATCACCAACTATTACTATTGCAACTTCATCCATTGTTGGAGCATTAAATCTTCAGGCATGCTCTCCACATGGTACTTTATCGGCCTTTATTACAAATTTTGTGATTATCAGTAGGCATTTGGTCGAGAGCAGTACGGAAAAGTCGAACCAAATCACTATTCTCTTGATGGAAAGTTTGGATTCGTTCAATAACATCTCGCTTCAAATTTGAACTAATTGAACATCGACGATCAACTTGCTGATCAGAATTACCAAGGAAATAAATTTGTAAAAACTGATACTCAGTATCAGAAAAGGGCAATAAAGAACCCAAGCTGTGATATATTTGTCCTTGGATATAGGAAAAAAAAAAAAATAATCAGAAGCAGGAAAAACGTTGTTGTGAAAATCATTTTCATAATTGTCAAATTCATTTTCATTTCGAGACCAATCGCATTTTTCCATGTTGTTCATGCTAATTACCTTGAATGTGGTCACAAAATTGTCACGAATAATATTTATTGCACCGAAAGAAGTCATTTGGAAACATGAATTGTAAGATTGAATGATTCAGGTGCACCACTTGAAACCAATGAGCGTAATGGTTCTGGAGGTGGCTCCAATGCCGGGGTCCGCTAGTTATGTATTTATAAAAATTACAAAAGCAGAGGCACTCAAGTGGTCGCTGTGGCGTAGTGGTAGTGCGTTGGACTGCTGCGCAGAGTGTCCGGGGTTCGAATCTCGGCACAGGCAAAATAAAAAAAATTAGAAAAAAATAATAATAATTTTTCTACACGGCACCACCTCTTGGCAGGTAATGGCAAACCTACCAGAGTAAAAATTGCTATGAAAAGCTTTTCACTTCGCCGTTCGGATTCGGCATTAAACTGTAGGTCCCTTCCATTCATGTACAAATATAACACGCACAACATGAGTGGATGCGAAAAGCGTAAAGCTCGGCCTAGGCCCTCCATGGGCTCTTGTGCCATTAAAAGTAAGTAAAGTGAGAGGCCCTAAAGTACTATCTTGCGGAACCAATTCAGAAAGGTGGAATGGAAACCTATTTTGATTAACTTCATGATAAGAGCATTATGACCAACTTTATCAAAAGCTTTATAGATCGCATCAACACTATAATCCTGCTCAAACGAATTAATGCAATAATTATTGAAAACAGCTAAGTTTGTAACAGTAGCGCGACCAATACAAAGCCATGTTGGTTGGGATAAATTAAATCGCAATATGTAGTTTGCTCTTAACAATGCATTCAAAAAGCTGTGAAACTGACGAAAGTTTTGATATTGGTCTATAATTCGAAACATCTCTTTTATTACCACTTTTAAGTATAGCATTTATAGTTGCAACTTTAAGCTTATCAATAAAATCTCTAGAAAGTAATGACTTGTTGAATATCAATTTCAGTGGAAGTGATAAGAAGTTTTTAAATGCCTTAATAAAATAAGAATACAGGCAATTTAATCGATATTCAAAAATTTGTCTGCGTGTTATTTCTATTGAAAGTTCTCTGCCTCTAAAAACTAAAAACACCCGATACGTTGATACTCGCTGCCAAAACTCGAAGCCATAAAATGCAATTCAAGTCGAACCTTCACTGGGCGTCCTTTATCGGTTAAACGCAGAACTATAAATTCAGATGGAACTTCACACTCTCATTCTATTTTCGGTATGCAAATCAAGACATGCATTTTTGTAAAACTTTTTATCTCAAAGTTGTTCTCAATATCAACATATACTCAGATGAAGACAGGGAAATACATACCATACACCAAAATGGACATTTTATTTGGCATGCAATGCACGTCAGTTTGATAAAATTTATTTTTCAAAACAGTAGATAAAAGTTGAAAATAAAAAAATGAAGAAAATAATAATTGCAACAGCTATAGCAACTGCAAAAGCAGCAACTGAAACACAGGCAGCACAGTGTTGCAACAATATGGTATGTACTATATGTAGTAAGTTGTAGCATTTGTAAAACGAAACGAAACGAAATGTAACGGAAGTTGCTTGGCATTAGCTTCCGGTGCCAGACATGTGTGTCTTTTGCATACATGCGAGTGAGTGTGTGTTTCTGTGTGTGTGTGTGTGTGTGTGTTTGTGTATGATAAGTGAATTCAGAAAATATGTCACATGCTTGACATGTGTACGAGTATGTGCACATGCCGCATACTTGCGCTGCAACACTTTTTATTCGTGTTGTATGTATGGATGTAGTAGTGATAGAGTGTTATTCACTGTCTCAGCATCACCCACAAATAATAATAAAAACAACAGCAACAACAACAACAAAAACAATGACAGCGACATATCGTCTTTGTATCTGGAGATGGAAAAGAAAAAATGAAGCATGAATACATAAGTAGTTTTATCCTATGTAAATTGCATTTTATATAATTTAACTTTTAATTGCATTTTTGTATATTCATAAATTTTACACTTTCTTTTTTACACTTTCGTTTATTTGGGCGAAGTAAAAGCAAAGATTGATGAGGGAGAGGTGTGTGCGAAGAAGCGTAAGAGGGATAAAGTCCTCATCAGATAAAATTTTCTAGGGAAATGTTTAACTGTACAAAGCAAAAATCTTAAGATTGTTTCACCTCAAATTTTAAATTGTGTTCTAGATTTTCTGATTCATTTAATGATTTGTGATATTTGCAAATATTTTCTAAGAGAAAATAGCCACAAAGGGACTTTAGGTTCATGGAATAATTTTAAGCGGAATATTAGTTAGTTTAAAATTTGTTAAAATCGTTTTGGAATTGAAAGTTTTTGAAGTTTATTGCAGTTTATTAAAGTTTACATATTTGAATCGTTTTTATCACGCCGGGTGTAAAAGATGATCGTCGCAGCGAAAATTGTTAAGGAAATGATGAACAGCGCTTTCTATGAATCGAGTATGAAAAAAAACTAGGCGTTGCCCATCAATTTCTCGTAACATTTTTAAAGTTTACTTCTTTAGAATCGTTTTTATATTTATGAGGCGGTAAAAGATGATCGTGTCAAAGCGGAATTGACACAGAAATAAGGGTACCGCCCTCTATCAATTAAGTATCGAAAAAATTAGGATGCATATACCAATAAATGATGGGCAGCACATATGCATCCACTATGCGCCCTCTATCACCCTATCGATTGATAGAGGGCGCTGATTCGCGTATGATACATAATCGATTGATATCAATTTCTAGTAAAATTTGACATTTCAGACAAAAATCGTTAGAAATTTCTAGAACGCAATGCACAAAAAAATGGCGATTGTGTTACGATAAAATCTCCAGGAAAAACTGAGAATGTAGACTTCGTTGAAAAATGGAGGCCGAACAAAATTTAGATTTTACTATCTTAAAAAAAACCTGAAACCAGCACCGAGAGATCGCAAGAGTGTAGACTTCGCAAGCAGCACATATGCATTCACTATGCGTCCTCTATCAATCGATAAAGGAGCCCTCTTGAAGTACACTTGAAGTACAACCGAATTCAAATTTCATTGAAAAACAACTCGCAAAGACTAATACGGAGAGACAGCATGAATGGCAAATGAGTTCATTACAGCCAATACATGCATCAACACTGATCTCATTGACTCGCGAAGAAGGTCCTCAGATTATACAATACCAGGCAGTCATGGAGGTGGCCGAATTACCAGCTTCTCAACGAATGAGAAGGGCAGAAGATTTACTTAAAAATTTGCCTGAAATTCTTTTCTCCAAGGAAAGAAATCTACTCGCGTCAGCACAACAAAAAATAGACGAGATTTGCCTAGTTTATAGTTACCTCATAACATTCGCCAGTTTTCAGATCTGCAAGTGGTAAATTTTCCACTTGTTGAGATTCATACAACCTGAATATTATGATGATGACGAAAATGATTATTATAATGATGATAATAATAATAATGATAAGATTATAATTATAATGATGTAGCAAATAAATTCGCATGCTTTGTGTGTGAATATTTTTATAGAGATGATGATTTTGCAGAGGGCGTTACCGTTGAAATGCAAACTATCAAATTTTTTGTTTTTTTTGTTTCTTTGATACATTCAACACTTGGGGTGTAACCCTATGAATGCAGAGCATTGTGTTGATTGGAGGGAAGATTGATAGGTGGGAGGAAGAAGGAGGAAGAATAAAAGAGGGAATGCAATCGCAGGACAAAAACTGTTTGAGGGGACTTGAGATATCAAAGATCGCCACCGATCGGGCCGTCAATGTATAGTTCGCACGCCGCAAATCATCAAAGCCGTTAAATCCAGAATTCATCCAAATCAATCCAAACGTCTTTTGGTGAAGCACGCTGATAACTTGCACAGAAAAATCTTGTTTACGGATGAAAAAATGTTTACCGTGCAGGAAAAATTTAACAAGCAAAATGATATCTGAGCTGATCCCATGGATCAAAAAGGGTCATCACCCAGCTTCAGTCATGGTTTGGTGGGGTATCTCTTACGATGCCGTCACTGACTTGCGCTACGAACAAGGGGACTTTCCAGCAGGATTCTGCGCAAGCCCATAAGACTAAGACGGCTCAGACCTAGCTTCAAAAAAATTTGCCAGCTTGAATGCCAAAGGCGGGCATTTCGAATAAGTAATTGCCTTTTGTATACAATATACGAGTATATCAATAAATATTTTTAAAAAATTGGTCCAAATAAAATAAATTATTTTTAATTTTATAACAACAAATGTGTGTAAAAGTATTTATGTCCCTACTAAGTATATACATATATTTCATAATATAATAAATCAGATACGATTTCAGTATTTGAAAATATATGATTCTGAAGTAATTTTGTCGATTCTACGATTCTAGTTGGTTGGGTTCATTCTGATTTTTTCCACCACTGTGTTATATTGTAGATATGAATAGAGATTCAATTTGTTTCTTTTAACAATCTAGAAATTTAAATATTATTTCTTTCAATCAAAACAATATTTTCCAATGGCAATGACCTAAATAAATAAAGAACAAAAGTCTTAAAAGGAAAAAGGAGAAATGCAAAAAGAAACGCAAAACTGCTAGCTAACTTAAGTTTGTTTGCTTTTTTATTTGTTTTTTTTTTTTTGAAGACAGCGAAAATTCTCAATAATATTGTTGGTTTTCGTTATTGTTGCAATTTCGATTTTTCCACTATTGTTAAGCAAATGCAAGCAAATAAATTTGCCAGACGTTGCCAAAATGCATATAAGTAGGAGAATATGTACGAGTATGCTAGAATATACTGTATGTATAGTATGTACTCGTAAAAATGTGTAGGAGTACCATATGTGTAAAGTCTTTCATTTTTAAACAAATATTTGCAATGAATAAATAAAAGAGAAATTTTATATGAATATTTAAATTTCGGTTTGGGTCAAGAGCGAAACACTTACATTATTTCTTTAAAACGTTCAGTAGGTAAGTATCTTGTCAATGTACATACTAAAAGATAAAAAAGATAAAAGACATAGAAATTTTACAAAAGTGAATGAAAGTTGGTGTAGTGGTAGTGCGTTGGACTGCTACGCAGAGTGTCCGGGGTTCGAATCTCGGCACAGGCAAAATCAAAAAGTAGAAAATATAATTTTTCTACGCGGCACCACCTCCTGGCAGGCAATGGCAAACCTACAGGAGTAAAAGTTGCCTATGAAAAGCTTTTCACTTCGCCGTTCGGATTCGGCATGTAGGTCCCCTCCATTCATGTACAAATATAACACGCACAACATGAGTGGATGCGAAAAGCGAAAAGTTCGGCCTAGGCCCTCCATGGGCTGTTGTTGTGCCATTAAAAGTAAAGTAAAGAATGAAATTTTTATTTGGATCGGTAAATCAATTCCTACCATTTACTTTTTAAAGATAATTTCACTTAACTATTGCCCGCGGCTACGATTCAAGTGGTCCATTCTGAAGGTCCAATTTTGGCACACTTTTTCACACATTTCGGCCGGAATCTAACCAATGACACGTTCAATGTTGGCTTCCAAAGCAGCAATCGTGTTTGGCGTGTCCCTATGGACAAGAGACTTAACATAGCCCCACAAAAAATAGTCTAACGGGGTCAAATCACACGATCTTGGTGGCCAATTGACTGTACCAAAACGTAAGATTAACTGCTCATCAAATTTGCCTCTAAATTAATTCATAAATTCGCGTGCAGTGTGGCATGTGGCATCGTCCTGTTGTAACCACATGTTGGCCAAGTCCAATTCATGCATTTACGGCAAAAAAAGTCTGCTATCATCGAACGGTGCCTTTCTCCATTTCTCCATTGACCGTAACGTTGCGGCCTTCATTGTGTTTGAAGAAGTACGCCCAATGATGCCGCCTGCCCATAAACCGCATCAAACAGTGTATTTTTCGGGACGCATTGGTAGCTGCTGCATTGCCTGGCTGGACTTCACTCCAAATATGGCAATTCTTCCATTGAGGCAAAAATGAGTCTCGTCGCTAAATGGACGTAGCTTGCGAAACATTTTTTCACAGCGCATGAATATTGATAATAAATTTCAATAATTTGCAAACGTTGTGCAGGCGTAATTCTATTCGTGATGAAATGGCAAACCAAACTGAGCATTTTTTATTTGGGAAATGTAAAGAATCATGCTTGAACTGCCAGAAATATAAACGTGAAAAACCAAGTAGCAAAAAAATCACCCTTTACTTAACTTGTAAAATGTACAGGTCCAGACATTTCAATATCTTCAAGTAATAGTACATATAAGTAGTTATCCCTAAAGCTTTGAGGAGTCTCTTCACTAATTGCCCTAATTATAAAATAAAAGTTTTGTAATTTGAAAATAGAAAAATAAAAAAATTTTGTCATTTATCAAGTTTATTGACAAATTTCTTTTTCTTATATTCCTGACCATAGGATAGACATATTCAAAGTCTGTCTGCTGACTGATCGGCTGGCTAGCACAACTAGTGTTAATTTACCTTTTAACTCTAACACAGTCATATTGAAAGCTACGCACTTCATTTCTTGGTACAGAAAAATAAACTGTAAAGAAATAATACCTTACTCCTTCCTAGGCATAAGGATTTTTCGGCTTGAAATGCCAAGGGATGAAATATGTATGTGCATTATCAATGCTGATCAACTCCAACTTAATCACCCGGTTTAATATATGATTATAGTAATTTATACTTAATCTAACTTGAGGATTATTCTTTATTACGAACAACTTGAAAAAAACTGAATTGAATTCGATTTTGACCGATAGAAGCGTCCTCTTTTTCTTTTGTTTTTTTTTTATGTACTTCAAGCAGAGAAATTGAACTGACAGCATCGAGTAAAAGAACGCTAGATAAATGCGTATGCATTTGTAAGATATGAAAAGTTGATTTCGATACACACACACATGCAAAAGTATGTGTAGTATATGTGCATGTACGTACATAAAACGATATCATTTCTCAAAGTATGCAGATTTTATTGCGAATGCATGCCAATGTATGCCAATGATGAAGATGACGATGCCATGTGGTGTTTGCTTTCAGGATTTGGAAATAAAATTATGGAAATACAATCGGTTTCCTTTCGTTTTTATATGCAAGAAAATCAAATCAATTGCTTTTCTAGCATTCCATTTTGCATTCGAGTGGAAATAGAAAAACTACTTAAAGAAAAACAAAAAAACATAAATTTAAGGTAATTATTCTTAAGGTAATAGGTGTGTCGATGAAACGCACAATTTTGTGTCAATTGGTCGTTGTAGCGTTATTGGTAGTGCATTGGACTGCTACGCAGAGTGGCCGGGAGTTTTGTTTCATACTTGGACTTAAGATTTTTTATTTGTTTTTGTGTATTTGGTTTTAAAAAAAATTTTATTTAATTATTCATTTTATTTTGACTATAGCAGACCTATCGGACTTGGAAGTTGTTGGCTTCAGACTGTACTTAAGACTTACTTTAGAAAGCATACAACTGGTTTGATCTTTCCAGACCGTAATTAAATTTACTATAACAGTAAGGCCATGTTCACATTAGCCTCAGAGCGCCGACTTATTTTGGCAAGAGTCCACTGCCTCATGTTTGCAATCAAATATAATCTGAACAGCGTCGCCTCATTTTTGATGCTTACCAGCTCTTTTGCACTGCACAAATATTTAATGCAGGAGAAAAATTAAGCAATGAGTGATATAGAAGAAGTTCCAATTATTAATTTTTAGAAGTTTCCTTTACTGTTTTTTTTTACCATTTTAAATATAATTGTGTTAAGCCTTTTTCTTTTATGCTAACATTTCTTTTATCGCCAACAATCATCCGGAGCTGATTTCTGGCATCCACAAATCTGCCGTATTCTAGTAAGATATGTTCAGCATTCTCGATTTTACCATCACACCGTGACCTGATAGCAATTGTGTTTGTGGTGATACTTTATCTCCCCGTGCTTTCTATTAACCCACCTCTCCATACCAGAGATCAATGTACTCGTCCACTGACCTTTCGTTGATGTCTCCTATCGATGTTGCCACTCTTCAATGCAGTTTTCTGTAACCACTGCACGGCCTTCAGGGTTGTATGATCAGCTAGCTGCAACTGTGCTGTCTGTAACCATGATCTTACGCCAGCTATGGTTTCATTGCAGATTCTGGCGACATCCGCTAGCTGTTTTGCTACGACTACGATTGCAACATCGTCTCCTAGCCCCTAATGGCTTCCTTCCTTTGAGTATCTCATCGTGCAGGATGTTCCACAATAGTGGGCCCAGCACAGACCCCTGTGTGGGAACCCACCTGTAACTTCGTACTGTTTTGGTCCCTTCATAGTGTCATATAGCAGCTTCCTGTCCGTGAAGTAACTAGCTATATAGTAATCTTAATTAAGGAGTCGGCGATGTGCATGCTCGAGGCTGAGGCTAATATGAAAATGGTCATACGTGAACGTTTTAAGTAGACCACGTATCAGAGAGCACCACGAGTTGATTTTCGATAAACGTCATTTCTTTTACTCATCTTACCAAGAGCTCATCTCAAAGATAATTAAAGGTATGAACTGAATAACATTTTAAATTTTTCGCTGGCAGAGGGCAGGTGGTAATCCATCACAATCGAAAATATTTATATGGCAGCTATGAGAATAAAAAAAAAAAATAAAAAATTATGAATTCGCTAAAAAAATTTTTAAAATTTTTTTTGCAAAAGGTGGTGCAAAAGAAATGAAAAAGAATTGAATATCCTTTAATTTATGCAAATGTTGTCAAATTTCATTGTGTTTTGACATTTATATTGTAGACAGATAGAGAATTAGTTGACAACAAGCAATGGGGCTAAAATGCTTTAAAACGAGCACAAATGCGCATCAACTTAGAAAATGGTCACTTGACCGATATCATTTTCTAACTTAATGTCATAAATTTTACATCTTCAAATAAACTTTTCATAAAATCAGAGACGATTTTTTTTTTTTTTTTTAACTAAATGGCAACCAATTTACATTATGACATTATTCTTGTCCTACCTTATGGGAGATAACCGCGAACTGACATATATGAAAATTTTAACAGAAATTTTTTAATTGGCACAAATTAAGTACCAATTAAACTCAAAACGTTATTAAGTAGCGGTCAATAAACTGGTGTACATATGGTAAATGAGCCAAGGTAAACTACGTTGTTGGCAAAGAATACTTTTTTTTTTAATACAGTCAACACATCAACACACCGAGCATTGTGTTGATTGGAAGGAAGATTGGTAGGTGGGAGCAAGAAGGACGAAAGAAGTAGTTATGAGCGTTTGCTTAAAATTTCTGCAAACGAGTAAATGGGATTTTTCGTTAATGACAGAAGATAAGGAAAAGTGTAGGGGAGAGGACCGAACCCTGCGGCTCTGCAGCATTTATGGCACGATCTTCTAAAACAAAGATCACAACACGGATAGAGCGGCCGCTGAGGAAGTTCGTGATCCATCGTGTGAAGTTACCCCCGACCCCATGCGCATTTAGTTTTGACACCAGTCTTTTACGCCACACTGTGTCAAATGCCATGAAAATATCCAGAGCAACCGTCTTGCTCTCACCGAAGCCATGGACACTATGGTACCATGAAATTAAATTATAATAAATATTTAACCCAAAAACTCAAATAAAGGAAGAACAAAGTAATCACAACCACATAAAATTGACTTAAATGATTAACACAAGTGTATATGGTAACTATACATGCATTCATATACAAATACCGGATATCCTGCAATGAAAACAGTCTACAATAAAAATCAAAATGAAAAAAGCACACACAGTAACAAATAATAATAAAAAGAGAAAACCGTCAACATGCTGAAATGTTTATTTTGGCCAACTTATATAGTAGCATTTCACACAATCTGTACATGACAAGAAGTTCGAGTTTGATTAATGAATGAAATATCCTGTGAAATGCCGCATGACTTTCACTTAAGTGTACACATGTTGTACACAAGCATGATGTCTGTGTTTATTATGTGGTAAATTGTAAATTGCCATCGCGCGCTCATATATTAATTGTGTATGACAGTAAAGTTGATTCATCGTTTTCACGAAAAGGTTGATGACCTCAGATTATATTTACTTAGTTGATGTTCTTAAAGAATATATTCCTAGCACAATAGCACAAATAAGTAAGTTGGAAGCATGCATAAGTCAAAGTGGCAAATTGGGATGAAACTGGCCCTATTAAAACTAGGCCCAGAAAACTTTATTTTAAAATCGGAAAATCTAATTTTGGAATCAATAAATTCGAATTTAAATATCAAAAGTTCTGCGTAAAACTAAAAAAGAACTTCGAGGCGTATGAGTAACATTTAACTAGTGTGGAATGAAGAAAGAAGAACATGTGCGATTTGCATTTATTCGCATCAACGTTTATGAATCTGTATGTGTACGCATAATTTTAAACCTTCCATGAGAGAGGAAATGCAATCACAGGACACCGATAAAGAGATAGACAATCATATTCACTATTGAATGTTCCGGTGTCAGTGAAACAACGCACCGGTCGAAGTACCGAAAGTATCGCAGCCCTAAGTGATTCAGTTCAAAATGAGCCAAATCAGCCGATTCCACGCAGTATACAGGAAGTGTCCACATTGTGACAAATTTTGCGTAAAGATCTTGGCCTACATCGTTAAATATCGAATTATCACAAGAAGTAAAGATTCGTGATCATTTGAAGTGCTGAAATTTATCCGATAGGTCTCTGCAAAAGTTTGAGGAAATCTTGAATTTCATCGAAAAATCATCTTCAGTGATAAACCTCTTTTTTCGCTTAATAGTTTTTTCAAACCCACATGTGCTTCAAAAGATTTCATGCCGAAGGTGTGATTCGACCGTATTTTTTCGTACGTGAAAATTATGGCCATCCATAGGGTCTATGGAGTTTGCTATTGTGCCATGTTGTAAGACTCTTTTTGGCCAGAATTAGATGGAATTGACGATAGTGATATTTTGTTCCAAAAAGATGGTGACACATGCTGAACAGTTGGCCAAACAATTGATGTATTGAAGGGAAACTTCGGTAATCGTGTAATTTCGAGAAATTATCCGGTCGAATGCCCACCTTGATCATGTGATTTAACAGCATTGCATTTCTTTTTATGGGGTTACGTTAAGTGGTTGGTTTATGCCAACAAAGTTAGAGAAGCTCAGGAACATGATCCAACACGAAATTGCCAACGTTCGGGCCGATATGTGCGGAAGAGTGATGGAAAACTGTCTCCAAAGAATCGTTCGCTGCAAACGTGCTCGCGTTAGTCAAATAGGCGATATCGAATTCCATACTTAAATGTAACATTTCAGGCCGATATCTCAATTATTCTGTGTTTTATTTATGCACCATATATACAAAATTGTTATGTCCCTAATGAAAAACCCTTCATGCACATACCTTATATATGTAAACTACCATAACTAGAAATGTTATAAACGCGTCACACAATGCGATGATTGCGATGAATATAAATTATACAATTTCTAAAAGATGTTGGAGTAATAGCGTCTTTAAACTACTGCAGATCTCACTCACAAAGTTGCTAATAAATGCAATAAAATGAAATCCGATATGTTTTATTTAATAAAAGAATAATATTTTCTATTCTACGTATTATTTATTTTTTCAAATTATTCAACAGCATTCATCATATTTTTTTTGGTAATTAAAACTCATACGCTCCAATTACGCACAATTACACTATCAAATTAAAATACAAATGTAAAACTTGATTTTTGTTGCAAAAAACAAACAACAAATACAAAGCAACAGAAACAGGAAAAAAATAGCAAAAATGATGATGACCTTAACTATTTGGTATAAAAATATGCCAGGCGCCACTCAACGTAACCATATTCTTTATGTTTTGTTATTGTGGTCTTCACCTTTTTATACTTGACCGCGCTCACTTTTATTGTATATTTCATTCTATTCTATTTATGTCAAGTCTTGTTGAATGAATTTTGCACACAAAAAAGAAAAAAGAAAAAAAAAATAGCACAGCAAAAAATGACTATAAACTTGGCAAACATAACAATGCACTTATGCGTGCTTATAAAGGGCACATGTATGTATGAGTATGCAACTGTACGTGCATATGTATGTGGCGTTGACAGAGTGAATATGAGTGCATGTATACGTTTAGGCTAAAAAGCAAAAAAAATTAAATAAAAGGATTTTCAATTCTTTTAAATTGTCACTGAATGTTGCTTAACCCTTGTGGCAATAGCAATGTGGACAACATATTCTCGACACATGGGTACAAATGCACCTTCATATGCCACACAAGGCGCAACTTTCGATCATTTTAAGTTCCGCTATCTGTGGATAGATCATTGAGTATGTAATACTATATGCTTTATATCTGTTTTTTTTTACACAGGGTGTACCCCTATGAATGCAGAGCATTGTGTTGAATGGAAGGAAGATTGATAGGTGGGATGAAGAATGAGAGAGGGAATGCAATCACACAGGACACCGATAAAGAGATAGGCAGCCATTGTGGCAAGTGTTATGCCTTTACCACAATGAACTTCAGTTTTTCAGTGTCGACTATGAACGCATGTAGCGCCAAAGGCCAAGCTTTTCTCATCCACTCATGTTGTGCATGTTATATTTGTACATGAATGAAAGGGACCTACAGTTTTATGCCGAATCCGAACGGCGAAGTGAAAAGCTTTTCATAGGCAATTTTTACTCTTGTAGGTTTGCCATTGCCTGCCAAGAGGTGGTGCCGTGTCATGTTCCGAGATTCGAGCCCCTGACACTCTGTGTAACAGTCCAACGCACTACCGCTACGCTACAACGACACCGGTTTGTTTATGTGTGCTTTTGGTAAAAAAGACTGGGGAAGCCACAAAATCAATCTTCCTTCCATTCAACACAATGCTCTGCATTCATAGGGGTACACCCTGTGTGTTGAATGTATCAATAAAAAAAAAATTCGAAAAAAATGGTTTCTAGTCTCACCATTTATTTAAAAAGAAATATCAACGAAAATAATTCTTTGTATTAACACTAAAAAAAATTGTGTTATATGAAATAAATTTTTTTTAAATTTCATTCGGGATTAGTCTCATGTGCGTCTACCGGTGCATTAAACTGTTTGAGAAGTCTGTAGATATCAAAGACCGCCACCGGTCGGGCCGTCCATGTTTAGTTCGCACGCCGCAAGTCATCAAAACCGTCAAATCAAGAATTCAGCGCAATCCGCTCTGAAAACAGAAAATCATGGCCCGAGAGATGAATATCACGCATATTCGAGGACGAGCTTATCCTTTTTTTTCGCACCAAAGGGTCATTACCGTCTTTTTTTTTATATACATACATACATATATAAGGGTGGTTTGGCATAAAGAAGAACAAAGCCTTATGTCATACTTATATAATTCTATTTCGCGTTGAATTTTTTCTTTAGTTCGACAAAATTAGCATGACCGTTGTTTGTAGATTGAGCTGGACTGACAGTCTTAGATGCTACGATTGTCCCGATAGACATTTCGATATCTGCTCGCATCTTAGGTTGCCTTGTTAAATACGAATTATTCATACGACCTTCTATTTGATCTTGAACAAGGCATTTACTCAACGATTTGCTTTTGATGACGAAACCCCATTTTCTATAATAAATTTTTATAGTACAGCAATGTCAATGACGTTAAATGAGGCCCTTACACGTCCACTAATAACAACAATATTAGTATTGTGATCATTACATTGATGCCGGACTTAAACGATAATTAAAAATAACATTAAAAATAGCATTATTGCAGAAAAAATCAGATATTTTTGAGTTCCGTCAATATTTCCGATCACTCACTATTTCAAATCACTCATTACTTTTCCTTACACGATCATTAGAAATGTCAATATTTGAAAATAATATCAATATTATGGTATTAACCTTGTAAGGTCCGCAAAAGAAGTTAAAGTTTTGTCTTACGATAGATGGTAAATTTTGTAGCCATTTGGTTCATTATGTTCACACCACATTTGCATTTATTGGGTTTTTCAACAGTTACAGTGTTTGCTCTATTGTTTTTGTATTTTAATGACCAATAGAAACAGTAGAAACAAAATGGTACATATGATCACATGGGGACGTTGTTTTCATAAAACCCGAAATTGGTGGGTTTTCTCTGCTTTATGGTCATAATTTTTGCTGAGTCTGGAAGAAATGAAGCTGGAATGTATGGTTTGTTTTTTTTTTTGGAGTGTGACAACATATGTCAATAAAGATTCCATACATTTTTTGCAAACATCTAATGTTGGAAAAGAGTTGTTGTGAAATTATATTTCTTCACTTTTCAAGCAAAACAACTGTAATCTGTAATAAAAAAAATTTTTAAATAACTAATTTTAAAGAAAATTTTGAAAAAAAGAAAATAAAAAATTATCAGTTTCAAAAATCATTCAATACACAATTCAAAGGAAATACAAAAACAAAACCATTTTGAATGTAATTATAAGTAATAAATACATACAATATACACATATACATTTTATAATAATTTTATATAAATAAACAAAAAAATAGACATTTATTTTCTATTTAATAACAAAATTTGCACAAAATCTCAAATATAAATAGATCAATATAAAGAGATCAGCAGTCAATAGGGTGGTGCTAATTCTATTTATCTCCAACGGCTTATCGATATTTTGTTTATTTTTTAAATCAATGGCATTTTATAATTTAATACTTGCTAACACTGTTAGACTATTTTATTCAATAAAATATTTGCCATTATTTATCTTCTCATTGAAGAGTAAAAACCAAAAACAATTGTGACGATTAACCGCAATGACTGGCAATCATTTCTTGTTATCATTTGTCATTTGTTATCGGTTTGCCATTTCCATAACAATACGACTGTGGGCAAAAAGTAGTAAGACTTTTTAATTTAAATTTCGCGCGGTAACGCATTCATCAAAATATTATTTTTTTAAGGTTGGTATGACTGTCGGTGATATCTGTGCCAAATGTCACATCAAAATAATCATTAGTGTTTAGTATACGCTTGTCTTTCTGAAGTACAAAAAGTGCATTCGGCGATTTTCACAATGAGTGAAGTTATTCAACAAAGAAGTTCCATTAAATTTCTGGTGCGGAATCAAATTTCTGGTGCCAAAACGTTCAGCAAAAGACCTTTGGTGATAATTGTATATCGCGAGCAAGTGTTTTTGATTGGTACAAATTGTTCAAAGATGGTCGAGAACGCGTTGACGACGAACCAAGTCCAGGACGGCCATCAACATCAACTGATGATCAACACGTCAATAAAATCAAGGAATTGGTGCTTGAGAATCGAGAATCGACGATGAACAGTCAAAGGCCTTACTGGCATCGTTGGAATATCGGAAGGATCAGGGAAAACAATTTTAAAACATCATTTGGGCCTAAGAAGAGTGAATGCACGATTGGTTCCAAAATCACTGCATTGGTTTTACGCGACCATTTTGCCACAAAATTCGACTGATATCGTTCCGCAACCACCCTACCACCCTATTCGCCTGACTTAGCACCGTGTGACTTTTGGCTATTTTCTAAACTCAAAAAACCGTTTCGTGAACACCGTTTTGAGTCAATTGAAGACATTAAACATGAATCGCTAAGGGCATTGAAGGCTATTCCGGAAATTGACTTTAACAACTGTTTCGAGAATTGGAAAAAAGTACATGGAAGAAAGGACTTAACAACTTGGTCGTTTTATTGGCCCATGTTAAACAGGATGGCCAATAAAACGCAGCTATAATAATATTCATATAAAGTAGACAAAAGGTACATTTTGTACCTATGTACATGGATAAAGGTTAGGAACCAATAAAAAAAAATGAGAAATGTAAAAATTTGCATGAAGGATGGTCCTTCTTCTTCTTTTAATGGTACAACAACCCATGGAAGGCCACTGATGTTGTGCGTGTTATATTTTTGTACATAAATAGAACTGTAGTTCCCGTTTTATGCCAAACGGAAAAGTGAAAAACTTTCCATAGGTAATTGTTATTCTTGAAAAATTTTTTCTTCTACTTTTTGATTTTGCCTGTGCCGATACACTTTGCCCGGACAGGCGAATTGAAAATTCCCCGGCTAACGATATTTTCTTTTTTTAATTCGGAATTTTATTGAGTTACATAAATTATCATACATATGTACAATAAATAAAAGTTTTCTTCAATAATGTATTGTAAAATATCTGTTGGTCGCTGTGGCGTAGTGGTAATGCGTTGGACTGCCACGCAGAGTGTCCGGAGTTCAAATCTCGGCACAGGCAAAATCAAAAAAAAAACAAAAGAAGTAGAAAAATTAATTTTTCTACATGGCACCACCTCTTGACAGGCAATGGCAAAACTACAAGAGTAAAAATGGCCTATGAAATCTTTTCACTTCGCCGTTCGGATTCGGCATTAAACTGTAGGTCCCTTCCATTCATGTACAAATATAACACGCACAACACGAGTGGATGCGAAAAGCGAAAAGCTCGGCCTAGGCCCTCCATGGGCTGTTGTGCCATTAAAAGTAAAGTAAAAGTAAAGTAAAATCTGTGATTTTACCCTTACATTAACCATAAAGAATACAGATAAAAATTTCTGCAGGGAAACCCAATTTTATTTCCCGTATGGTATTGATAAGATTTAACTATAGACTGATTGGGTAAATCCCCTGAAATTTTAGGTTTTTGTTTATCAATGTATGGTAAAATAATAATATTAAATACTGAAATGTTCGCAAACGTTATCTTTCAAGTTTATTTGTGATCAGCAAATATAACAGCTTTCAAAAAATTGCAACTTTCGTATGCACACATGAGAAAAGGGGCTCTAAAATAATAAAAAATAAACGCAAAATAGTAGTGAATAGTGAACGCTGTGCATGTACAAACAAATACAGAGAGTGGTTCACCGTTTTAAGTTTACTATACATACCATATATCTCAGAAACCTGGAAATCTTTTGTTTAACACATAGCCAACAAATTTCTTCTCTTGCATAGAGCTTTTAAAGCGGCAATCTTCGGGTTCCTTTGAATAGATTTCTTAAATTTTCCCACAACTCATTTTCTTAGACTAAAAGCATACGATTACATATGGCATACTTCAACACTTCCTTATCCAATTTTTATAGGGCTCAAATTGTTGGTTGAAATCTTTATTTTTAAATTCCCTGTGGCCGATTTTAAAATGTTAATATGGTGGAAATAAGTGGCCTTCTCAAAAATAGACGAGTTGCATACAAAAAAGTTTAGTAACTATTTACAAAAGGTGCAACACCTCGGTTTTTTTTTTAATTTTTAATATGTTTTTTATTATATACTTATACAATACGAATGAGGGCGGAAAGGTCACCTTCAATGATCAACGTTTTACCGGTTTGTGTCAATGCTGATATATCGATGTGGTTACAGTTATGTATGGTACCCGCCAGATGTCACCCCCGGTAGATGACACTGCTTGTGTCATTACTGTTTTTGTGCTCATTTGTCAGTAAACTGGCAATAAGCAGAGCGTTGTTTTTTTCGAAGATACAAAAGCTTCTTTTTTTGGGCTATTGGTGATACTTAGTTGCGAAAAACATGAAAAATGGATACTTAAGAAAAGTGTACCGCCATCCCATTGCCTTGAATCAAACCTGGTACCATTGAGATGATACCACTACACCACCAATGCGGCTTGTATGTACTCGTATAAAAAAATTCGAAATGAACATTTCTCCTACTCGATTTCTTTCACTCGAAAAATTTGTAAGGCCATGGAGTGTAAAAGAAGAGATATCATGGTAATTTTGGAACTTCAATATACTGGATTTCTATGCAAGCATTTGAACTTTTTGCTTAACTTAACGATACAGGACATTTACGCATCATTTGCTTTTGTCGTTATCGAAACGATCGAGAGAGAACGAGAGGTGAAATATTGAAACTTATGCGCAGATTAAGTATCTTCGGTACTTTCTTGGAATAAGTATGCCCTATTAAAAGTGGCATATTTCAACTGGTTCAAAATATTCGTAAGAGAGAAAACTTGTTCGATGTATTAAATGGTAGAAAATTGATTCAACTGGCCCGTTTTAATAAGGTAAAACAATATCGAAAATAAAACAGAAGATTTCTAAAAAATTAAAACAAATTGCAAACGTTTCGTATCGAATATAATATAAAATATAAGTATATCTATGTATATAATAATATGTATATAAGTATATGGTAATGTACATAGTACATATTTGCTGTTATTGCCCAATGTGAATTGTTTGCTGCAGTTTGTTCGGTTGTGTTGTTGATATTATCTGCTACTTGTTCTTAGTGATGATGGTGCCGCTGAATCTGGGTTACTGACAGTTACATCACACACACACACACACACACACACACACACACACACACACACACACACACACACACACACACACACGCGCACGCACACTCATGCATAGTACAGTTTACAAGCTAACCGACGCTGCTGAGCATTTTTGTCATTTACTGGAGCAATTGCTGTGGTGGTTGGCTGCTGCTTCAGCTCGCTCACGTTTTTGGTCATTGCCGTCAAAGCGGCATGCCAAAGTGAATTTTCAAATGTGTGTTTGTATGTATGTATGTATGTATGTAGGGATTGATTGTAGTACGCGGATTTACTAAACGCATTGGAATCGCTTGCATTTCTTCACCTCCTCCCTTCATGCTGATATTGTTTTTGCTTTTTTGCAAATCGTATAGCACAACCTTGTGCAGGACATTTACGCATCGTTTGCTTTTGTCTTTGGCAACAAATTGATTGCATGCCACTGTATGTACAATGGCATGTAAGTATTATGTACATAGTCTAGCGTTGCTTTTGATATTTTAGCTGTTGTCGTTTGTTTTGTGTTGTGTGTGTGTGTGTGTGTTGCATTTGTGAAATCGTTATTTCGAATTGAGGCTGGCAACGTTCTGAATAAGTTCTGAATGCATATTGAAGTGTAGTTATGCTGATAAAATTCCACAGCATATTGTGGTTTTAGTTTTGGCTTTTATCACATTCTGGGAAATCATGTAAAAATTTCGTCTCTATGAGATTCTATTATAGTTTTCGAATAATATTATATACCATATATGCGAGTGTGGTGGTTTGGTTCAATATTGACGTTTCAAAATGTATTTGTGTTTTTTTCAATTCCATGTTTCAATTGGATTTTCGTTATGGATAGAAATACGAGATATGCATGTAGGTCGATTGAAAATAGTTGCAGAAAAATATTGTTACACTAAAGCGTTTAAAATCAATTAAAGTTTTATTTCCAGTAGTTGTTATAATTGATATTTCTTTATGCGGTTTTAAGTACATGTACTATAACTAAAACAATATATTACCTTTCACTGATGTGAAAATGTACAAAGAAAATATTATTTTTGCTTTAGCGAACATTTGATGACACCCATTGGATGTGTGTTGAAGTGAATGTTGCTACTAATGCCAAATAAATCTTCACACCACAAAGTTATTTCCATTGAATGAGCTACTCTGATCAGATACCTAATAAATGAAATAAGATCTTTAAAGAACAAATTAAAAAGCTTTTATTTTTCAGTTTTAGGTTACCCTAAAATGTTGTAGTTGATACTATTTAACATAAACACGCTGTTTTACAATCAATAAACATAGAAGAGTATGCTAGCTACAATTAAAATCATAATGAAATTCGCTTTCAATACATTATCTGCGGCATTCTTTTTAAACAAAACTGATTTCTTGGATAGAACGAAGACTTGTGGTGTTACTGGTTGATTTGTTGCAATATTGGATGTGATGTAAACAGGCTGGTGTTGTTGTTGTTGTTGCTGTTGTTGGTATGGCTGCTGTGTTTGAACAACTGGCGCATTATTAATCGAATATGTTTGTGGAGGATGGGCAACTGGAATAGGTGCTGCTGGGCCCATAGGCACTTGTATAACAGGAACAACATTAGCCGCCGGTGCAACTGGAATTTGTACCACTGATGCTACGGGCACTGTTTGTACCGCTTGTATACCAGGTGGACATATTAAATGGACGGTTTCTATCATTTTACGTGAATCGTGTGTATCGGGTTCCTTAACCGTTTGTTTATAACAACCGTTGGACATTATGGCATCTTTTTGAATGGTAGTCACTGTATTGGTGTTTTCTAGCTGCTTTGGCTTTTGATGATGGTGCGATATAACATGACCCGCAGCAGCACCAGCGAGCGCTCCTGTAAGCATTCCAAAACCTATTGGCATAAATTTCTCAATTATCAATTGGATAATACATAAGCAGTTACTTTGTGTAGCGTGTAGCGTATACTAACCGAATGCTCTCTTTCTACCGTGCAATGGCTTGGCATCAATTGTTAACTGTGGCAGCAGTGCAATAAGCGATATCAAAATCACTGTAATTTGTTTGGGTAACATATTTTGAATAGTGTAGTAGGAAAACCTTTTTAATAGTGAAATCTTAAATTCGTTGATAGAATTCACGGAGCGATATTAATGATTTAAACAAACGTTTCGATTGATTGAACTAAACTGTTGTACGTGGAAAAACTAGAAGTTAAGGTTAACGTAATAAGTAGACTCACACTGATGTTTATTCGACGACTTGCACACCCTACACTTGGTTATACCATTGGTCTACATTTACACATTTAATCATATGTCACGTAGAACAACTAATGATCCTAAAGACCAAGAATAGCGTGCGGTTTTCCTATTTGCATCAATATTTAACAATTTAAACAGTTGTTTTTTCGGTTCTTCGATTTTCGACTAATAAAGGTGCTGCACAGTGGAGTAAAAATTTGGAGGAGGGGGTGGTTGGCAGCTATGGGTCTTCAATAAAATTTCAGTAATCAGTTGTGCATGATAATAACCTTCTAAAATCTTTATGCACTGCTGCTCATTATTACCCGTACTTTGATTATTGAATGATGACATTAAGTTTACATTTTACAGATTAGTCTTTTCTACCTTTGGAGAAAATTATGGTTTACCCCCTTTATTCCGATTTGACATCGAAATTAATTTTTCGAAACGTTTCTGTGTTTGTAAAAAGTATAAAAATATCTTAAGAACAATGGAAACATTCTTACTTCGCTTCGGATATTAGCTTTAATAACCATGACGTCAGCTACACTATCGGTTATGAAACACTTAAAATTATATTTCAACTACTTGGAAAGAAAGTTGCTTCAATAGGTTGATTTTAGACAATTTAAATACAAAAGATATATGAAAGCCATAATAGGGAACATCTAACCTTATATTGGAAAAGTTGTTTAACCAAAAAAAGAAAAAATCAGCCACCAATTAATTAAAATGTATTTGCTTCCAAATGCTCAATTTTTCCGCTTGATAAACTAACCAACTAACGAAATTTACTTTTTGGATTCTCGGGAAGCAGAACCCACCACACAACTTGTTTCAACGCAAGGGAACTTGTCCGTTAGCAGTCGCTGACAAATTCCTTCGTTAATTCTAAATTTAATAAAAGTAGTAGACCAACAGAAAAACCCAATAATAAATTGTACTTATTTATTTCTTTTTATTGTTTAAGTCATATTGCGTTCTATTAAATTGAAAATTGCACAAGAAATCAGTAATAAACAATAATAAAGTTCTTAGGACATACAGGAAAGAAGGGGGGAAACAAGTATAAGTACCTACTTACTAATTGTTGGATTTTTTAGGAGCAGCGAGAAACTTTAATAAACTTTAATATTTTCAGTATTACTTACTTTCTTACTTACTTAGCTGTAGCTACAACCGATGATCGGTCTTGGCCGCCTCTATATAACTTCACCAGTCACTTCTGCTTTACGCGCGCTGGCGCCAGTTGATAAGGTCAAGTGCAGTCAGGTCGCCCTGTATCTGGTCTTTTCAACGAAGGTTAGGACATACTCTTCTGGGTGTTCCTCCACCGTGGCTCGAATAAAACACCTTGCTAGCCGGAGTGCTTTCTTCCATTCGCTCAACATGACCCAGCCAGCGAAGTCGCTGGATTTGTATACGCTTGACTATGTCAGTGTCGGCGTACAGCTCATACAGTTCATCGTTCCATCTTATTCGATACACGTCGTCCACGCATATTGGACCGTAGATCTTACAGAGTATCTTCCTAGCGAACACTTCTGACAGCCTCTCACCATTGATGATCAATATCCACGTCTCGGCGCCATATACTTATTAAGACGGGAATGATGAGGGACTTATAGAGCGTTATTTTCGTTGAGAGAGGGCTCTGCTTCTCAATTGCCTACTGAGCCCATAGTAAGTAACACCTGTTGGCAAGAGTTAATCTCCGCTTGATCTCAAGGCTGCCATTATTGTTGGTGTTAATGCTGGATCCTAGGTAAACGAAATCCTTGACGACTTCAAAAGTATAATTGTCAACAGTAACATTTTGTTCAAGACGCCGTAACTCTTTGATTGTTGATAAAAGGTATTTCGTTTTATTCTCGTTCACCACTAGACCCACTCAACAGATAGGAGAATGCTGCAGTGACTGCTCACGCGTTGGTGCCAATGATGTCAATATCATCAGCGTATGCTAGCAGCATGACACTCTTGTAGAAGATAGTGCCAGAGGAAGTCACATTGTCTTAAACCTCTTTTGGTATCATTGCGGCGTATAAGTGACCCCCAAATCGTGCTGTCGAAGGCGGCTTTATAATCGACGGAATGGGTGGGTGTCGATCTGTTTTTCGCCGACAACATGAAACTAAAATAAAAATATGTAAAACTTCTCTTGATGTTGCGCTCAATGTAGCCTAATGATATGGTATATCGCGTTGTCAAGGATCAATCACACTCTACAACACTTTTCTGTATACAGTTCAAAAGTTGATTTTTATTTTAGTTTCATGTTTTTATAATGAAATTACTGGAAAATCAAAAACCTATTTTTTTAAACTAATTAAAAATCTATGAAAATCAAAATAAATTTTCATTTTAACATAAAAAAATGAACAATATATTTTGTTTAATGTAATGCCAAAGAGTAAATAATATTTTTTGTTTCATTATTCTTGCAGTAAATTAATAAATCAGCTGGCTTCTCGACACCCGAACATGCCACGGATATCTATCCGTGGGTGAAGCAACAATTTTCCAAGTACAAACCACTGATTTGCAATGATTGTCCTTGAGATTTGTTTATGGTCCTGGCAAAGGCCATATTCTCCTTGAAATTTCCCTTTAAGAAGTGTGGTCTCAATGACATTGGGGCCTTCCGTTTAAAATTTGCACTCAAATTTAATATCACAAAATATTCGAAGGCAACGAATGACATGACAGTTTGTGCATTGTCAAAGCTAGCTCAAATATAAATGATGACGAATGAAGGCGGCGAGTTATACCATTTCTAACTATTGAATCGTATGGGCGGTGCCATGCCAACCACTTCGTCCAACCACCTTCATATTTGACATGGAACTTAGTGTTGAACACATAAAGCCCTTTGGCAAATTTCGTTAAAAATTATTCAATGTGAGCCGAGTTAATGCATATATAGATGTAGTGTATGGGCCCGCCATGCCCCTCACGGGATTTTAAAAGTTTTCTTTCATAGAAACCTTGTTCTGACAATAGATAACATATAGAAATAATCGAAGTATATACATACTGGTATTTTTTTAATAATTCTTAAGTTTTCTTTATGGATGTACCACATAACTTTAGTCATAACTTAGAAAGTCGAAATGAAGTTAAGATAATGCAGGCAAGACATAAACTTTATGGAAGATTGCAACATGTGAGATTAGAATAATGCTTTTATCTATATAATAGTTATGAATTTCAACAATAGCTCAATTATACCCATTATAACCATTTGAAGTGGCGTGCTTTTAAAACTTATATCACTGAACTGGCAGAAATATTAATTATTGTAACTATTCCCTTTTACGTCATGAATATCTAAGGCTGAATGAAGTGAAACTATTTAAGTTAAGTATATGTAGAAAAAAAATTTAAATTCACCACGATCCTATGATTTTGTGAATTCGAAACGTAGAACTAGCGGTATCCTTTCGTCTATGTGTCTTGATGTTGTTTGTAGTGGTGACATTGAAATTTCAAACTTGTTATATGGTATAATTTTTTTTAACTCAGCGTCATCTTTTTTTGTCAGTATATAAACATTGAATAATTTTCACATTTATAAACCGATTGACTTGAGTAAACATGTTTTTGAAACATCAATTCAGTACAATTCAGTACATGAATCGCTTCACACCGAAACAACGAGCCGAAATAGTGACGCTGTACATTGAAAATAAAGGATGAATTACATTTGTTTCCAAATAAAGTGCAATTGACTCAAAGAATATTGTCCACGTAGCTTGGAATACTGGCAAACAGTCGCTCGAATGGTTGAAACTGAATCTGATTTTTGGAAGGAAATTCTGATGACCGACGAGACCCATTTCACACACATTTAACAAAGAAAATTGCCACATTTGGGGAACGGAGAATCCACACGAAATCCATGAAACACCATTGCATGACCAAAAAGTGACTGCTTGGGCTGGCGTTTACGCCAAAACCATCATTGGGCCATTTCTCTTCAGAGAAGGCGAAACAGTCGATGGGAATCGATATCGGTGGATGTTGGCTCAAATGTGTGAAACAGGTCTGGACGGTTACTGGTTTCAACAAGACGGTGCGTCATGCCACACTGCAAATCAAACAATGCAGTTTCTGCAACGAAAATTCCCCGAACGTGTGGTGTCAAAAAATGGCGACATTGACTGGATACCCAGATCTTCAGATTTGACCCCTCCGGATTTCTTTTTGTGGGGTTACCATATTTGAAAAGCAAAGTGTACGCCAGCAAGCCTTCGACCATTGACTATCTCAAGGCCTAAATCATCGCTATACCGCACGAGATGCTCGAAAAAGTGGCGGAAAGCGCAGCAAAAAGAGCGAATTTTACTTTGGTCAATACTGGCGGTCATTTGGCTGATGATGTACTCAAAAACTAGTCCAAATAAATTTTAAAGGACTAAATTAAATAAAAATACCTCATATATGGAAATCGGTTGTTTTTTAAGTTATTCAGTATTCACATACCGACATAAAAGATAGAGCGCCCTGTATTTTGGGACTGCCTACAACTATTCTGTCTATTCCTTTTCTAGTACGGAATGAATAAAGAAAAACAGCCAATACATAAAAATCACTCATACGCTATGTTAATTAAGTATTAAACATTTTACAAACATATGTATGTACTTATTACGTCCATCCATAGGTCTATTATTATCTGCAAATACCTACGACGAAAATACGAAGAAAGGAAGTAGAGAAAAATGCACACACTTGTTAAATAAATTAAATCAAGCAAACAAGCCAAACGTTTTCACTGAAACCTTTCGGTTTTCGCAATTGTTTGAGTTAGGTGGAATGTGGAAGGAAATGTCATACAATATTCGCATTCACTGTGTAGGAATACAAAAAGAACAACAAGAACAATTGTTGTAAACAGCTTCAGCAGTAACAACAAGAAGAAAATTATATTTATGTATAAAGTATACTACATAAACAACAACAACAGTGATGTTGCTCAATTTCATCTAAAGTAAGTAAGTGATTCAACACCTTCATCAGCACCTCAAGATATTTATGTACATATGTAGATATGTATGCACCTGCATGTAAGCAGAAGTTTGTTCATATGTATGTATGTGCAGCAACATTTGCCACCATAGCGTCCTTGTGCGTTGATTCACAATGTACGCAGACAAAATCACGCTCGAATAATGGAAACGAAAAACAACAAAACAGTAGGAAAAATTCATTCACTATACAACAACAAATCAACTATGGTATGCATATAGATAAATGCATGTATGTATGTATGTACATATGACTGAGTAGATATGTATGCATGTGTAAGAGAAGTGTGGCGTCATCCATAAGCGAAGACCAAACGTCAAGTGCGACCAGCAACAACAAACGCCAACAAAAGGAGCAACAACAGCAGCAGCAGCAGCAGCAGCAGAAGTTGCAAATATTCTTGCAGGTTTTTTCTCTCTTTGAGCTCATGGTATTTTCACAAACGTCATAATGCATGTGCAGGCGTACGGTGAGTGTGAAAGGTGGATGAAATGTGGGTGCCTTAGGCAGTTTGTTTTTTCAACTACCTATTGCTCGCTTATTTGCGCTTGCCTTAACAGCACGATACTTAACTCGTTACTTAATGTTTCTACTTTCTATGGTACACACAAATTAAATTCTTTGAAGATAAATGCGAGCTAGTGTGTGCATGTCTGTTATGTGTTTTGTTTTGAATGTGCGGTGTATGATTGTATGGCATTGGCTGGTGGACGACGAAGGTGGTTGGTGGTAGCTGGTGGCAGTGATTGTAGCATAAACAGCTGATTTTTAGACCAAATTTTTCTTTGACATTGAATGTGAGAGAGTGAGTGTATGCATATGTAAAAGCGAGAGTGCGATAAAGAGAGCTGAATGCAGAGAACTGCTAGAATCTGCTGAAAGCAAGGAGCACCAAATTTACTATTTATCCATTTATACTCGTACGCATATTAAAACAATCAAAAGTTTTTGATTTTATGAAAATTTAAAGAAGTACTGCGCTAAGCATATTCACTACTTACTTACATATAATGGAAATAAACAGAAGAAATTTCAATGAATTGAAAAGGTTTCGAAAATTAGACACATTTCGATTTTATATTGTCATTGCTAGCAAATTGAACAGAATAAAAACGGTATTCTTATTAAACGGTATTATTTGATAGCACAACAACTGAGGGCTTAAATTAATAAGTGAAAACACATTTAATAATCAACATTATCACCGTCTTTCACCGTTATTGGTGATTTGGCGTTGATTTCGAATTTTTGAAAAATAAATAATATAACGTGGTGTAAATTTCGGAGGGCGATAGAAAGTTTGAAGAATGAAATAATGCATCCAGATATTGCTATGGAAAAGCATCTCGTGCATTTTGCAGCGGCAACGAAAAAATTTGAGCGATACGATTTATCGCACAATGGAAGACCACTCCGTAAGCTTCGATGGGATTCAGATCATATTTAGCTTTACGGACGTCGCGAAACCAAAAAAAAAATCTGAAAACTTTACGAGTTATGAAATTACCCATGTCTGCCCCCTTAGGTCCGACGTCAGATCGAAGTCGGACACCGCACATCGGCCGATGTCAATCATATACTCGGCCGATGTCGATCATATGCCCGGCCGAAGTCGATCATATACTCGGCCGATTCATGCATCATTGCAATATGGCGCTCATTGTTATAGAAGGTCACGACCATTTATTGTAATAACCAAATAATTAAATTACAAAAAGTCATTTCGCAAACTCCTGATAAAAGTGTTGACGTGGGCCAAAGATTGGGGTCATGGAAAGAGAAAGGGGCGGCAGTCAAAGTTTTTTTTTTGAACATTCTTTGTTGTAAACGGTCTTGTATCATTGTACATAAATGCGAAATATTTCTGCTAACACAACAACAAAAATATGTAATATGCCGTTATATTTTGTATTTACAATGATACAAGACCAAGACCTGTTTTTCCAAATTATCTTTGTACTTATGTATGAATTAGTAAGGCTAAAAAGTTTCAAGGGTCACACCCTTTCATTTCAATAAGGTTAATCTTTTTATTTAAATCCACAAGAAAATTAACTAAGTTTGTATATGAAGCTAATATTTTTGATACTTTTAAGACCCCATTCTTTATGAAGTCACAATATGGATATCAGAATGACATGCTTAGCCGACACCGTACCGACATTCGTGGACGACAGCGGATCCAGGTCGACTCAGCGAAACGAAATATTGCCTCGGATTTACGTTGGAGGCCGAGCTCGGTCCGACGACTATCCGATTTAATTTTTTCACTCTGGTACCTCCTGCATCAGTTTAATGGATCAACGTAGGTGGGGGCTTCGATGTAGCAATTTATATATGCTTATATTTGCAAGTTCTCTCATATAGCAAAACATCGAGTTGAAATTAAACAAGGAGTTCTGTAAATGATTGAAAGGACGAAAGTGCTACTTATAGGTTCACAACTATATGTGGTATAAGAGAGAGTGAGAAACTCGGACATGGATGGAAAAATGGCCGACCGATCAAAGTCAGCCAAGAAATGTTTGGTTAAAACCTTTATAAACTAAATCAAATATACTAGGAAGTGTATTATACTACCTCAAAATCGTTTACATAACCCCTAATTAAAACTTTGGAAAAACTTTACCGTAGATCTCTAACTTGAACGTAGTGAGAGCTCAATCACGGGACAGGCTTTTCGGCCTACCTGACACAGTCCGAAATATTAGTGGTAAAGGAAGCATTTAAGCGCACAAGCTTTTTCAGAAAAGAGCAAACAAATATAAAGTTTTTTTCCCGGACAATTTAACTGTTCACATGGATTCGTTGTCATTAGAACAATGAGGGTAATAACAAAGCATATGAATTAGACCTGAAGTTACGTAGACACTTCATGGATGGATATATTCTCTTGCTATTTCCAATCCGCAAATAAACGGTACAGAAATATTTGTCATTCCATTCAGATAATTTAGTACATTCCATGAATTCATTTTATATTTCCAATAGATGTCGCTGTGTACCCAAGAATGTTACTGGAGACATGATGACAGGACAAAGGGATTATTTAACAGCGCATGTAAACGACTAGAATAAAATGTAAAAATTATCTGCTATAATTTATAGCATCCTTAAAACTAAGGAACCATGCCAAAGTTTATTTCTTCTTTGAGCTTCAATAAATTTATAATTGTTCTTAGTGCATAAGATTAAAGCTCAGAATTAAGGAATTGTATAAATTTACTTAAAGTTTTATGTACGTCTGTAGACAGTCTGAAATAAGCTCAAAAAATTGTCTTACAATTAAGTTCAAAGTTAGTAAAGCATAATAAAGAAATATGTGAGATGTAAATCCAGAAACATTTCAGTTCATTTTTTATTGAATATATAATCATTGTAAATATAAAGTTTATAGTACATAAAATTTTTAAAATAAAAACTGAAAGCTATAAAAAGAAATGCATAACTGAAATTAAAATAAGTTGTCTAGTTAGCTACGTAACTTAATTCTATTGTGATAACTTCAACTTTATAGTACAATAGAAATGCATATAATGTACGCTTGTCTTTAGGTAAATTCGGTGCAAAAAGAATCCTTCAGATTGTCTTAAAACACTGGAGCAATGTTGCTGCGCATTGTTTCACATTAGTTTAATGTAAAGCGGCAACAGCTTTGTGCGCGGCATCATCCAAATCGGCAGCAGTTTGAATTGTTAGTCCGGAATTTTTAAGTATTTTACGTGCTTCGTCAACATTGGTGCCCTCGAGACGCACTATTAGCGGTACATGCAGATTTAATGTTTTTGACGCTGCCACGACACCTTTGGCAATGGTGGCGCAGTTAACAATTCCACCGAAAACATTAACCAGAATAGCTTTCACTTTAGGATCCGAGGTAAGTATTTGAAAGGCTTTGAGTACTTGTTCTTCTTTGACGCCACCGCCAACATCTAAGAAATTTGCCGGTTCTCCACCATTCAGTTTGATAATGTCCATGGTGGCCATGGCCAGGCCAGCACCATTGACCAAA
This sequence comes from Palloptera scutellata, assembly GCA_958295655.1. Taxonomy (NCBI): domain Eukaryota; kingdom Metazoa; phylum Arthropoda; class Insecta; order Diptera; family Pallopteridae; genus Palloptera; species Palloptera scutellata. The sequence goes on from OY282449.1 coordinate 145,220,617, forward strand.
CAACCAATGTTGCCATCCATGGAAACATAGTTGAGATTATTTTTAGCTGCCTCCACTTCACGTGGATCGGTATCTTCTTCGGTGTTGTGCATAGCGAAAATATCCTTTTGACGATATTCGGCATTATCATCGAAATTGAGCTTTGCATCAACCGAGATTACTTCACCGCTATCGGTTTCTGCTAGCGGATTTATTTCAATTTGTAAAGCGTCTACAGCTTTAAAGAGGTCATAGAGTTTTTGTATTTCCTGTGCACAGCGTTCAACAGATGCTCCTTTGAACTCTAGAAATTTTGCAATATCTGTGAGGACATCCTTTGGAATGGGCTTATCAAGGTCTAGTGGAACAGTTTTAATTTTCTCGGGTGTCTTTTCGGCAACAGCTTCAATGTCCATGCCACCAGCGGGTGATGCAATCAGCACTGGCCCATTATGCTCACGATCAAGTACAATACAAAGATAAGTTTCGCGTTTTATGTTCACACTCCGTGCTACCATTACCTTTTTAACAGTTATGCCTGTTTTGGGCGTTTGCTTGGTAATCAAACGATTATCAATCATTTTCCGAGTTAGCGCAACTACTTCATCTTTTCTGTAAAGAGAATTGATTGAAAGTTGAAGGAAAAAAGAAGTCGTTTGAGTTAATCTCACCTTGTGGTAAGATGCACTCCACCCTTGAAACCACTATCAAAGATTCCTTTTCCACGTCCACCAGCAAGGATCTGCGCTTTCACAACATACTCTGGACAATCTGCAAATATGTAATGAACATTTTATTTTATGGCCACTTAAAAGTGAAGTCGATTTCAATATACCAAATGTGTTGATTACATTTTTGTCTGTTGCCGAATTGTCCAACACTTTAAATTCCTGAATGGCTACGCCGTATTTTTGCAGTAAGTCTTTACTTTGGTATTCAAGTAAATTCAAGTTTCGTACTTGTTGAAAATTTTGTGCCTACAAGAAGTAAACAGTAATCGCGATTATCAGATAAAAAACGATTTTAATTGAAAATTGTCGGTGCAATTTAATTATATACCTCGAAATATGAGGATCTCTTAATAGCTTTAATATTTCAGGTAACGATGCTGATTTTGTTAGTTTCCATGGACTCTTTCAATGTGTTAATAAACGAACTTTCTTGTACATATCTAATTGCTTTGAAGTTTATTATAATTGCTTGAAGTTTATTGAAGTTGACGCCTTTAGAATCGTTTTTACATTTACGAGAGGGTAAAAGATGATCGGGGTAAAACGGAAATCGTTAAGGAAATTAAGGGCAGCGCCCTTCATCAATCAAGTATGAAAAGAATGACGGTGCATATACACATATATGATATAACATATCTACACATAAATGATGGGCAGCACATATGCATCCACATGTATACACGAGTATGAATCAAACTCGATTGATAGAGGACGCTGATTTGCGTATGATTCAAACTTGATAGATAGAGGCCGCTGCCCACCAGTTTCTAGTAAAATTTGAAATTTCAAACAAAAACATTTTAAATTTTCTGGAGCTGATAGAATGAGTCAGTATAGACTGAAAAAAAATCTAACGCATACAATAGTGTTACAATGAAATACTTTTAGTGTTACAATAAAATGAAGACACAACAAAATTCAGATTCTGCACCTTGAGATCGCGAGAGTGTAGACTTCGCAAGCAACTTGAGGCACAACAGAATTCGAATTTCATTGAAAAACAACAACAAACAGACAGCCTAAATGGAAAATGAGTTCATTAGAGCCAATACATGCATCAATACTCAAGTCATTCAGTCCCGACGAAGGATCTCAGATAATACAGCACCAGGCAGTCATTGAGGCGGCCAAATTCCCAGCTTCTCAACGATAGAGAAGGGCAGAAGATCTACTTGAAAATTTGCCTGAAATGTTTTCCTCTGTGGAAAGACAGCAACTCGCACTCGCGTCAGCACAACAAAAAATAGACGAGATTTGCCATGTTTCTAGTCAACCTCATATCATTCGCGAGAATCTATGTATACATAAGTAGAACAACCTGAATACTTTAAGGATGGATTATTATGAGGATGGATTATAATAACAATAAAAATGATTTAGCAAATAAATTCGAATGCTTTAAGTATGAATATATTGATGTAGATGTTGATTTTGGAGAGGCTGTTGAATGCATTGGAAATGCAAACGCTAAAAAAAAGTAAATCAGATGTAGCACACCAGGGATCAGAGAATCATCAAACTGAGGCTTATCGTTTGCATAAATCGGCACATCATTGAAAACCCAAAACGCAAACGTTCCGAAGAAGTAAACTTCTTTAGGGCGTCCCACTAACGAACACAGCTTATTTTTTTAAAATTATTTTCCTAGAACTAATTTGCATAATAAAAAAAAAAAATTATTTAAAATCGAAGAGATTCCGTAATAGATACTTTGCCCTTTTTTTAGCCCAATAATTAAGATAACTTATCTAATATAAAATTATTATACAGACTGTGCACATCTTCACTTAACCTTTTTGCTGAAAATAATGCGCAAAGCTAAAGAAGCTGAACCGGCGGCACGGAGCATATTTGCTTTTTCGTCCTATATTAAAAAAAATCATATTTTAATAAAGTTATTTATGACAACATATTTGTTTTAGATTTCTTTACTTACACAGAAGATTCTTGATTAAGGAACTTAAACTAGACAAAACTGAAAACAAATTAACTTGGTGGCACTTTAAACTTTTAACAAAAACAATTCGTTTTCTTTCCTTCTTATCACTTGGATAATCTTAATCAAACAAAGAAAATCACTTCCCTAACAGCTGTTTTTCGGACTTGCATACAGTGTTGTATTTCACAGCTATGCCAATGGTAGTACATAAAGTGCACGATTGAAACCCATAAATTGTATATGTTGTCTTATGTAGCAGCTGTAAGTAGGCACCTTTGTTTTTGTACAACTTCACTTTCGAAGAGTGAATTGATAAGCCAATAAGCCAAATGTTATAATAAAGTTAATTTAAAACCTATACGGACCTCAGAAATAAATGACAACAAGCACATATATACTTGCTATGAACGAAAGTATCGAAATGGATGGAGCAACATCAGATTCAGCTTTGCAACCACCACTGCCGCATATTAGTTGGATTACATCTGTTGGCTGTTGTTTTGTGCTCTCTCTGCTTTATGTCGGTAGTTTGTACGTGTGGAATAGCAAACACAATCGCGATCATCCCACCACTGTGAAGCGGCGTTTCTGCAGTGTTTCCATTGTTATGTTAATAGCACCGATATTTGTGTATAACTTCTCTTCGCCGGAGCTGCTGGAACGTGTTTCATTTACAGAGTTATTGGGATTGCGGTGGCAAGGTTTACTGCCAGCCATAGTAGTGCCATATTTGCTGACAATGTTGCTATTCCTTGGACCATTGTGTGTGCAAATGCAGAATGAGACATTGAAAGTATTTCTGGGTAAATAAGAGTGGCTATAGCATAAGATTAGTGATCAAATAGTGAGCGAAACAGGATTCCTAGCGCAACAAGTCGATGATATACTCAATAAATACAACAATTTTATTGAAAATACTCACACAAAAAGGATTCATAAAGAAGATAGGAATTAGTACAAAATACTTGAAAAGTCTCCTTGAAATATTTCATTCAATTGATAGTACAATTGTGTAAAATATACCTAAAAGAGTATATTTCCCTAAACGATATCTGAGTTTAGTTTCTTTTCGTTTCATGCTTGATCGCTAATGGACCATATCTCTTTAAAAATTAACATTAACACTCAGTTTTAATATTCTAGATTTTAATTACTGGAAGGACTGCTTCAAAAATTTAATCTGGATACGCAATCACATAATGGGCCCACTAAGTGAAGAATTTGTATTTCGCTCATGCATGATGCCATTGATTCTGCAAAGCTTCTCACCAATGGTAGCAGTTCTCATCACACCGCTATTCTTTGGCACACCACATGTTCATCACATTTGTGAACACTTAGCATTGGGCATGGAGCTGCAAACAGCGCTTGCCGTTGCATGTGCGTAGGTTATGGAAAGCAAAAACGAAAAGAAATAATTAGTTTTTTATATTCTTAATACGCTATATAATATTTCAGGTTTCCAACTAGCATATACAACGCTTTTTGGCTTCTACGCTGCATTTTTGTTTGCACGCACTGGACACTTCATTGCGCCTTTTCTCGTGCATGCCTTCTGCAATCATATGGGCTTTCCAGATTTGCAAGACCTATGGCAACAACATTTGGTGCGACGCATTGTTTTAATTAGCTGTTATGTAATAGGCTTTGTTGGTTGGATTTTATTACTGCCGCTTGCTACACAACCTGCGTTTTATTCCAATTATATATTTTGGAATGTTTAATACGCAATATTACTTTTAATTTCAATTATAAAAATCAACTACATGAAAATATGCACGTGCATACAAAGTTTTAAAACATTTTTTACAACTGAAAATTGTATTTACGTTAGTTGATTTTGGTACCTATAAGTAAGCTGTAAGACTAAGTTGTTCTAAGTTGCTCTTAGGGTTATAAGTTACTGAACTGGGCAGCATTTATTTTTATTAAGCATCTTACAAGTGAAACAAGAAAGTCTGCCAATATTTTTTGTATCAGGTTGCCATTTAATTAAATACATATATTTCTTATAATTTAAAAATACCAGAATATGTTGATTGGCCAGTATTAAATGTGTATACTTTTAGTCAGTGTTTCAATTGCATCACGGATTTTTTTCAGCACAGTATGTAGATCAAAAAGTTGTTGCTATAGTAGGTCGAGTTAAAATCGGAATAAAATAATTTACGCATATAAAGTCTTAAAACTTGACGACTTAAAATTGTATTTACTTTAGTGGTTTTTTTTTGTTTCTAGAAGTAAGCTATAAGACTGAGTTCTTAAGGTTATAAATTACTGAACTAGGCAGCATTTAGTTTATTTAGCATCTTATAAGCAAAACAAGAAAGTTTGCTAATATTTTTTTGTATCAAGTTGCAATTTAATTAAATACATATGTATATATCTCGTATAATTTAAGAAATTTCACCTTTCAGTACTTTCTCCAGCTTATCGTTTTTAAGATGCTCTTTAATTATATCAATACCACCAATTAGTTCACCATTAACATAAACTTGCGGATATGTTGGCCAATCAGAGAAAATTTTCAAACCTTGACGGACTTCTTCGTCGCTCAAAATGTCGAAAGTTTCATAAGGAATCCTAGGGGGGAAAAAAAGAATTGTTTTGAAGTTTATTGCACACATACATACATATGCACAACAATCAGCAGTGTTGCGAAATTCATTTTCAATTTCTAAACACTGCTGAATATAATAAAAGAATAATGCATGCTTACTCAGTATCATCTAGAATGTCTCGCAATGCCTTAGAGTATCCACAACGTGCTAGAACGCGATCTCCCTTCATGAACACCATTACTGGCGCTTTATTGATTAGGGCCTTTAGACGGTCTCTGAGCGTATCGGTTGGGATTCCACAAAGATTTCTGGATTTACTTGTAATGGAAGGGATATCAGCGCCATCAACACGATCCAGATATTTTCCGTTGGGACCGAAAAAGATTACCGTGGGCACGGCGTCAACCTACATGGATAATATCGTTTGATTAAAAAAATAAAGTTTCGCCTTGTGTTTGAAATATTGAAAAGCAATAACGGCACATTATCCTCTATTGCGGGTAGTACATATTAGACACCGTTATAACATTATCGCAAGAACAATCATTTTAAGTCAGAATGGTAAACATACCTTAAACTCCTTACTTTCATTTACAAAATCCTCCGCAACTATGTTAATGAATTGTGTTGAATTCAAAAGTTTTGCCAGATCTTCCAGAACAGCTAGAACATGTTTACATTGTGTAGCCCAGTTCGCGGAGAACAGCACCACGGTGTGTTTGTCCTCTCTGTTGTGGACCGCGTGAAATTGCATAAATTGTAAAACTTTTTCGACAAATTAAAATCATAGCAACTTACGAGTTTATGTATTCCCTGAATTCTGCAAACCTTTTTACATCAACCACTGCCATTTTTGTACTTTTGATAACAAATTAACTTGGTAAAAAGAATTGATTCGCAAACACAAATACAAGAAAAATTTTGGTTATGGCCGAAAGTAAGTGTCAAATGTGTATACTTACTTTCAGTGTTGATTAAATTGCATCAAGAATGATACGTTTTTCCTGTTTAAGAGTTTAGTATGTAGATAAAAAAATTTTCGCTATCTATCGTAGGTAGAGTTAAAATCTGAATAAAACAATTTCATCGTTTACTGCAGATACTTATAAAACTTAATAAAGAGTAGCCGAGTCTCACTGTAAATTCACTGATCGCCTTACCTTCTGGCACACAAAAGGACTTGGTCTGGCCAGGACAAATTTGACGACGAATATCTTCTTTCCACGCCAAAATATCAAACTAAAACTCTCCGACTTCTATAACTTCGAAATTTTGAGTTGAATGCAATCATTTTCGGGCCAATCTGGATAATTTGATAGCGCAAAATTTTCGCTTTAAGTTGAAAATGTCTAATTTAACTTGCTTAGTTTGGCCAGACCACAACAATTTTTAGTATTATATTATACACAAAAAACATGTTTATACATACAAAATTTTATATTCTGTTGTCTACACAGTATTACAAAAATGCCATAACACCATTTGTAACTGAGGAGGATGAAACAAATAGGTCAGCTAGACCAAACATTGCACAAAAACCGAATCAATTGCTAGACTATAATGGAAGAAAGCAGGAGTTGATACAATCGGCCAGATGGGACCGGGCTGTAGATGCCGGAAGAAGCACAAATATCGGCAAAAGCAGCCTTTGACATCATGTTTCTAATGCCCTTTGTGCGCCAAAAGCAATAAAACCACCTCAACAAAGCTATGCGTTTTCGAAACGGCAAAGAATAGAAATCATATATGGTATGAGAGCTTGAACATATTGAGTTAATACTGTTCTCGTTTTAGAAATGCCTGACAAGTTTATAAGTGTATAAACTGATCAACATTTGTACGAATCTTGAAATTTTTTTCACGAGTTTGCGAGGCAATTATAAGTTTATCAGAATAAGAATAAGCGAGGTTATCTATATTAATCCCAATTGATTAAATCCACCTGCAAAATCAGTTATTTTATTTCTTATAAGTATTCTTTTGTATCTACGAATATGATTTTATATTAATTATACTCATTGTGTATACTATGGCTTCTATTAGAGCGCAAGCGTGCTCTGGACAGAGTTGTAGAAAGTAATCTACTTTATTTATACTTCGTGGTTGTATCCTCCTTGATATAATATATATTACTTTTTATGTATTTATGAAGGTATCTTCGCTAAAACATCTTCATTCAGAGGGTGGCTTTGTATGTTCTCAAAGGTGTGAATAGCCAAACGCGGAAGAGTATTAACTCAATATGTTCGATCTCTCAGCGATCAACCCGAACGAATTCATTTCGTATTCTCAACAACATATAATGCTCGTTTGCAGCAATACTGTTATAAATCAAAAACAAAATTTTCGATTTAAATATAGAGAAATAACTGTTATTATGTGTACAAAAATTATAACTGTATCTTAGGCACACTTTACATAAAAAGAATATTTGTCGTTATCAGAGAGATAGGTAAATTGAAAAGTTTAAATGCGTTTTTCTTGAAATTTATGCTTTATGGCAATTCTTGCAGCAAACGAGCGATGTATTTGAATTTCGCACCACTTTCAACGGCCAAACGAAGGAAGGTGTAAACGCTTAGACTAAAGGCGAAAACACAATGACTGCGACAGCGTCATTGCATCATAACACCAAGATAGCGTCCCCAGCAAATATTGTCATGTCAAGATGATTTTAATTCTATTCGTCACAATTTCCATACAATACTTATTTTATACCGATAAAAAACAATAATTTTTAATAGAACACTTTATTAAATTATTTATATTCAAAGGAATTGACATAAACAAGCAAATTGTATAATTTTTGTTGTTGATAATTTTTTTCTGTCACATGCAAAAATAAAAATAGATTGAAGACGAGGCGGAAGCAGTGTCGCAGCCATTACGTTTGCCTTCATAAGAATACCAGGTATTAAGAGTTGGCAAATGGTGCAATGTTGTTGCCGACAACAAATTCAACAATTTGAAGAGCACATTGATGTGTATAAATTTCAGTTTAAGATAATAAAATTCTAAATCAGCTGATAGCTGTCAACATACTCTACGTACAACAAAAGTTGCAAGAGTTGGCAAACTTTTTGGCTAACTTCCTCCACGTGTACGTTGTGTATTGGCAACAATTCTTAGTTTTAGAAGGGGTCCTTACACGGTCAATCGTGTAAGGCAAAATATCCCTTCATTACTTGGAATGATGAGTGATGGAAAATATTGACAATAATGGGCAAGGAAATAAAGAAAATTCTGATTTTTGCTGTCATTACTTGCAGTAATGTCATTTTTAATGATCGTGTAACTCTGACATCAATTTAATGATGGACCGTGTATGGGTCGCTATAAGACTTTCATTTATCAGCTAACGTACACAATGGGTTCAATGGGCCGCTGTGTATACAATTATCATCCGTTAGTCAATGCAACCCTGACGAAATATTTATTAACTCCGAATGTGATTGATGATAATCTTTTCAGTGTGCCTGCAACAAACCGAGTGAGGTAGATACCAAATCGTGCGTTTTTGATTTATTATTGACAAAAACATATTTTCATTAAATAAACTCATGGGAATTACAAACATTTTCAGTTGGTGAACATGTCAAAGCCATCAATATTGATAATTGAACCATTCTACGGCGGCTCGCACAAACAACTCATTGATACTCTAATAGAATGTAAGTAATGCAGTACCAACAAGTTTCATATGACAATGCATTGTGCATAATATTAACTGTTCAATATTCATAAAATTCCTCTACCCGTTAAAGGCTTAAATATTGCCGACTATGAAATTTTTAGTCTTCCGGCGAAAAAATGGCACTGGCGTGCTCGTACTGGTGCCTTATACTTCTCTCAATTGATATCCATGGATCATGAGTACAAAGTTTTGTTTACCAGTTCTGTCTTAAATTTAGCTGAATTACTGGGAGTACGTCCGGATTTGGTTGGTTGTAAGAAGATAGTTTACTTTCATGAAAATCAATTAGTTTATCCAGTGCGTGAAGTTAAAGAGCGAGACTGTCAGTACGGATTAAATCAAATATTAACATGGTATGGGCAAATTGAATTTGATAAATTTAATTGTTATTGTTAAGAAAGTATTGTTGTACACTCTACATATTCCTCTATTTATTGCAGCCTTTCTGCTGATTCAGTCATCTTCAATTCAAATTTCAATCGCACTTCATTTCTGGATAGCATTACACCATTTTTAAACATACAACCGGATCTCAAACTCAAATACGTGCGGGAGAAAATCGAAAAGAAATGTGAAGTTCTCTATTATCCTATAAAGTTTCATGCCTTCCCGAATAAGCGCCTCATTATCGGTGGTGGCGTTGATTCATCGCCATCTCCGTTTGGCAATAACGATAGAGACTGTTTGCATCTTGTTTGGCCACATCGTTGGGAGCATGACAAAAATCCAAAATTACTTGTTGAAGTTTTGCTAGAATTGAATAAGCGTCAGGTTGATTTCAAAGTTACCATATGTGGTGAGAATTATCAAGCTGCACCAGAGTCTTTCGATGGCATACAAGATAAGTTGGGCGCGAAATTGGTAAATTTTGGCTTTCTACCCAGAGAGAAGTATATAAAGACTTTGTTGTCGGGCGATGTTGTCATTTCTACGGCTGGACATGAATTCTATGGTGTTGCTATGTAAGTGCCTTGGTCTGTGAATCAGTGATAGTTCATGCTATAAATCTTTTTATGTTTACTAATTTTAAATGTAGGCTTGAAGCAACTTATTGCGGTTGCATGCCGATTGCACCTAACAAACTAGTTTATCCTGAAATTTATCCAAAAGAAAATTTATATAATACTTCCAATCAACTTATAAAAATGCTTTACAATTGGTGTCGCAATCCTGAGTTGTTTCGCAAGCATCGTGATAAATTTTTTGAATATTTCACATTCGATCGTTATTCAGCGCAGCATTTGGTACCGAAATTTTTGGAAAAGCTACGCATTTAATGTTGCAGCCCATCTAATTTGGAGTAGGTACTCGAATTTTGCGATAGTCGTGCAATAGTTGTTGCAAACAAATCGAATTCATTTCATAGGTTTAAAGTGTAATGATACTAATGATAAAATGACATGATACTATTAAAAATAAATTTATATTTTGGAATACTTGAGAATGAATGTACCATAAGTAAGAAAGAGAAAACAAAATTTATAAGTGAACTGCAAAATAATTGACCAATTTATAGCGTATAAAAAAGGATTAAAATTATTGTGCCCCCCTGTTCCAGGATCCATCGTAACAGTTAAGAATTCGTTAGCTGCATTTACAAATTCAAATTATTTGTATTCTGTAATCTAATCGCAATCATTTTAAACGTCGTCTCATTAAAAACGTATCGGTCTTATTTGCAGTCGGTTTCGATTCCAGCATATAATTTCTTTGGGATTTATAAATCGAATTACGACTGAATCTGGAATAGGTGTATTCCACATAGTGATAACATAATGAACATAAACGAGTTTCAATTGTAGTAAAAATTGTTATGTACAAACAAAAATAATAAAATCTTTTTGGCGCAACTGAATAGCTACATACATATGTATTACCATAGATCAAAGTCCATCATGTATAACTTCCTTATTTTTAAGCGAGCTTACATACGCTTCATGTGCCTGTGTGTAACTACTATGTATAAAAATGTTCAACATTTGCTTTACATACTCGAAATATGAATTTTATTTAATAAATTTATTTCAAAATCGTTGATACGAATTTTGATTTTTTATAATTGCTTAAAATATAATTTTATATAAATGTTTTTATGTTTAAAACATAATAAATATATTATTAATATAAAAATATATACACACATATGCATTTTACTTGAGTAATAAGTATTACCATAATATCATATAAGTTCGTCTAGAAATGATCTTCCTTAAATTTCGGCGGTGCTGAATAGGATACTTTCTCATGTGTACGATATTCTTCGTCGTCGTCATGACATTCACGAAAACATTGCGCACAAAATAATTCTCCATCACAGCCTTTGCAACGATAGATGGCATCTTCATTGCATATATTGCACCAGGGTAATTCCTCGACATCGGCAGGCTTAATACCAGGCGGCGGTGCTGGTAAACTGGACTGCAGTTCTCTTTCTAGATCTGTTGGAGGTGCAGGCAGACGTGCCTCAGATAAATACTAAAAATATAAAGCATTTTAAAATAATAAAACAAAATTATTTTAAGAAATGAAGCACTACGTAAAGTAATGAATGCTTTGATTAAAGTAAATTGCAATTACCTTCTCAATCACCGATTTCAATAAGGTTTCTTCATCCTGTTCGTTATCACTGGGTGTATTTGTATCAGGTGATGTAATCTTATTCGATACACCACCAGCTGTGGTATCTATTGGGGCATCTCTCAGCGCACGCAAACGTCGTTCAATATCCGAAATTGCATCATTTCTTTCGACATCAAAACGTTGATCCAGTTGAGTTTCACCCATAAATTGCTCCAGCAAATCCTTCATTTTTTGCTGGTCAGTTCTTTGATCAGTTGAAAGGAGTACATCTTTTTTGGAGTACTCTTTTTGCGGCATACCATTTAGATTTGCCAGTCGTGAGCGTAACTCATCATCGGTTGTTATGTTTTCAACCGTTTTTAAATCTTTTAATCGTTTCGAAATCATACAATCAAGATTCTCAACAATTTCGGAACTTTCAGCTGTGGAATGTTGTTTAGTATTTGTGGCTATAGGCGCTAATACCTCACCCAAATCAGCAGGCGGATCATCTCTGAAAATGTATTTATTGTTTGTTTGTTACTCAAGCATATGTAAGTAAAATCGATTAAATTATTTTTAAATATACTCAAGTAAAGCTTTGGCTGCCGCAAGTAAATCATTTTCTACAGCTCCCTTAGTCATCGCCTTCGTGACTAATGTTCCTGGCAGCGAATCAATGTCGATAACCTTTTCGTTGGCTTGCTGTTTTGAGAGTTTGTCGAAGCATATCAAGCAGACGTTGAGAATTTTATTGCTGTGACGCGGTACCGCAATTGGACGTTTCAGACATTTAGCGCAGTAGGAGTAACCACAATTCGGGCAGCCATACTATTCAAACGTCAATTAAATTCAACAATAGACAATCAAGAGTTTGAAGAAAAAACTACTTACCTCTTTGGTGAATAATCCATATTTCTTGCTACATCCGAAACAGGACATTTTCTTTTTGTTACGATGATCTATAAACCAAATTTATATGTTTATAGTACTAATAAATTCGATTAATTCCGCAGCTAACAACTGTGCTCCGTTCGGAGTAGGGCTGCAAAAAACCGGCAGGTTAAATCGAATGAGTGATAAAAACCGATTTTTATTGAGTACTTTTTGCAACGTTAATAACCCGTTGGACTGGTGAAAAAAAATTAAAACCAATTATGCTCCAAAATGCTGAGTAACAGGTTAGAAAAGTTAACTGAAACTATAGAACTTACTTTTTTATATCTTCTGTTTTGTATTTTGTTAATCTGATACCCATCATTTTAGTTTACAGCGTGAATTGGGCTGTTGTTTATTTATTCGTTTTATACTTTCTAAGCTAATTTAAGCCATTTTTATGTACTTGTGTTTTGTTTGAGTACTTTTCAGTTGAGTTATTTTTGAATAATTCCTGTTTTGTTTCGAGTTTTCGGTCATGGTTTAAATCGAGGATATAAAAAAACCGGTTAACCGAAAAGAGGTTCTTTCTTTCTACAACCCTAGTTCAGAGACGAAAATATTTTTTAATGAATTTAATTGAATCAGCTGTTATAGTTTTCGTTGAGGGGAAAAGTAGCAGGTTTCCAAATTCGGTGATATCAGCTGTTGAACAGACAAAGAGAAATATTAATCATATAGCAATTTGAAACAGAATTGAATTTCGTTAATGTGTAAAAAAGATTCGTTGTGTTTAATCAATAGAAATATTGAATGAAATTCGTGTTATAAAACATTCTACCATTTGGTTGAGAATTCGTTGTACGTTCTCTACGTGCGAGATTGAATTTACGATTACTCAATGAAATTTATATCCACCCAATAGCATATTGATTTACAAAAATAGATAAGTGGCTTGTGTTGAACTGCAGCGGTGAACACCTAAGTTGGAAACACTAAATATAGATACACTGCAAGTTGGCAGGCAAGCAGGCAATCGCAAATGTTGGCTAAGAAAAGCGTTTCACTTCGCCGTTCGGACTAAGCACAAATCTGTAGGCCATTCCAGTCGTTTGAAAATCTGAAACGTTCAACATGAATGCGAAATGCTCAGCTTGTTGTTTTATAATAATAAACAATAGTAGCAGTCTAACTCTGAGCTCTCTAAATCAGTTGCTGTATTTTTTTATTCATTCCGCACTAGGAAAAGAATAGACAGAAGAACACTTGAAGGCAAACCCGAAATAGAACAGAACAGTTTCTACGTATGGAATGAGTTTTAACTTATAACTTATAATTTATAATAAATAAATGTTGTATATTTTTTTAAAATTCAGTAGTACTGAAAATAAGAATCTTTGAAAAAAATTTGTTATAGAGACAGGCACTTGAATCACTTGGGTAACACTTCTGTCACTTGTGAAGTTTTATATGTAGGTCCCGCCGACCAAAATTCATCCAGAATCATCATTTGAGTTCAAATGTTTAGTAAAACAAATTGGAATTTTTAACTTTGATACTTTTCGCTAGGTGAGTTGGTGCAAAAACGCGCCAATAGCCTGAAAGTAAGTATGTATAAACGAAAATACATGAATAACGACAGTTTACATTGAGTTTGTACTGAAACTTTTATCCTCTGTAAGTTTTTTGTATACGAAAGAAAAAAAAACAAACTTTCTTCGCAAAAGGTTTAATAATTTTCTGAGATCATTAATAAATTAAAAAAAAAAAATATATATAATTTAAAAACGTTTTTAAAAATAATTTTTGCGAAAAAACGCCAAAAAATTAAAATTACTAGCTGAAAATGTCATCATAGGCCAAAATGAGAGATCGTTGAGATCAAGCGGAGATTAACTCTTGCCAACAGGTCTTACTACGGGCTCAGTGGGCAATTGAGAAGCGGAGCGATCTTCCGACCGACGAAAATAACGTTCTATAAGTCTTTCATCTTTCCCGTGTTAATATATGGTGCCGAGACGTGGGCATTGACCATCAATGATGAGAGTCTGTTAGGAGCGTTCGAGAGGAAGATACTCCGTAAGATCTACGGTCCAATATGCGTGGACGACGTGTATCGAATAAGCTGGAACGATGAGCTGTATGATCTGTACGCCGACACTGACATAGTCAAGCGTATAAAATTACAGCGGCTTTGCTGGCTAGGTCATGTTGAGTGAATGGAAGAAAGTGCTCCGGCACGAAGAGTGTTTTACTCGAGCCATGGTGGAGGAACACGCAGAAGAGGACGTCCTAATCTCCATTGGAAATACCAGGTACAGGGCAACCTGACTGCACTTGACCTTAACAACTGGCACCAGCGCACGCATAGCAGAGGCGACTGGCGAAGCTTTATAGAGACGGCCAAGATCGATCATCTGTTCTAGTGCCAGCTAAGTAAGTATGTAGTAATATTATGCCCTTTTAACGGATTTAGGTAAATTACATATTTCAATTACGGTTCAATTTAAATATAATATTATTTAAAAATTCACCTCCAAGAATAAAAATAGCCTAAGAAGAGCTTTTCACTTCACCATTTTTTCGGTTTCGCCATTAAACTATAAGCCCCTTCCATTTAAGCATAAATATAATCCGCACAACATGAATATATGTGAAAAGTTCGGCCTATGTTGCCCATGGGCTAAAGTGCCATTAAAAGAAGTAAACGAATAATACATCCTAACTCTGTCAATTCGATAACCTTTTCACTACATCAATGCACGTTTTCTTATTTTCTGGATTGATTTGCATAAATATGAGTACAATGTACTCAACAATACATACTCATACAAATCATGGGTTCACCTTTCATACATTCTGCTAAGCGATGAGAAAAATCGTGAGTGAATTTAGCGTCATTCATAATTAAAACTACAGAATTTTCTATTAAAACCAACAACAAGAAAATAAAAATTCCCTTGACCACATTAAAATTTCTAGCGGTAGGTTTTTGTTTTTTGTTTTCATAAAACAAGTGAGATGAAAAAAAAACATGTACGAAATGTTTTAATTTTACTGCATCTAGAGAGATAAATATTTAAATTTCAGAAAATCGCATGCAACAAAAAACAAATTCGTGATCGGAATAAACTTTCGTGAAGCTACTATTTATTCTTTCTTCGACCAATTTCAATACAAAAAGTACTTTTATTTGTGTCTTTATGTAAATCAGGTGTAAAATTTCCAGCATGTTTTACCTCCACACTGAGGAAATAGCAACTTGAGTGCGTAGTATTGTAAAATTCACATGCAGCGATTTTGTTTTTTTCAGGAAAAACCTTTTCTCTTAATGATTTTGTTGTACATTTGCCAAGTGCTTTTTTGAGATTGTAACGCCTCCATCAATCTGAATTTATATGTAGGTAAATTAAGGTGGAGTGCAAAATATTTCTGTTAATTCCATGGAAATGTGTTGTCTTGATATTTATAAAAGAAATTGATTATACTTAGATAAATAATTTTTGGTATAGATTTAATTTTTTTGATTTTTATAAGTTTGCATGGAATGTGAATTCTATTTTATAGTTTATGGTAGTTGAAAGTAGCAAACTTAGTAGCTCTGCTAAATGTTGATAAATTTGCAATTAAGTTCAGATTTCTTATGACTACTATTAATGAATACTTCTACAAAGATAATGGTAAACTATTGAAAATATAAGGCATTATTTAATTAGTTCATTGAAACTGTTGAATTGTCGCTTAATTAATAAAATACGAGTATATAAATATATTTAATTGAACAAATTTTGTAGGAATTTCATTTATTAATACATATGAAAATTCTTTATCAATACCTTAAATAGAAAATGCCCTTTATCAATTAATCTAATATTTAATCATATACGAGGCAGTTCGTAAATTACTACTTTCTATAAAAAACAAAACAAATTAATTAGCCAGACAAAAAAATAAATATATAAAATATATATAACAAATAATAAAAAATTGCGAACATAAATATATTTTTAGTCTAAGTACCTAGTTTTGTAGCTTTACCATTCTTGTAATTGTAATACGCTTTAAAACTTAATGAAAAATACTCATTAGCTTGGCATACGAGTACGAGTGACGACAAGTGTTATATTCAACACACAGGGTGTACCCGTATGAATGCAGAGCATTGTGTTGATTGGAAGGAAGATTGATAGGTGGGAGGAAGAAGGCGGGAGAATGAGAGAGGGAACACAATCACAGGACACTGATAAACAGGTAGATAGCCATTGTGGCAATGAACTTCAGTTTATCAATGTCGACTACGACCGCATGTAGCGCCAAAGGTCAAGCTTTTCTCATCCACTCATGTTGTGCGTGTTATATTTGTACATGAACTGAAGGGACCTAATGTTTTATGATGAATCCGAACGGCGAGTTGCGAAAAGCTTTTTCATAGGCAATTTATACTCTTGTAGGTTTGCCATTGCCTGCCAAGAGGTGGTGCTGTGTAGAAAAATTGCTCTTTTCTACTTTTTTTTTATTTTGCCTGCACCGAGATTCGAACCCCGGACACTCTGCGTAACAGTCCCACGCACTAACACTACGTTACATATGTCGGTAGCTCAGGTTTTTGTACATCATAACTCGGGCTTATGTATGTTGCACTTATCTCCAGAATTAATCGCTGAACTATGCCGATCTGGATTAATCGCTTAATTAATTATCGATCATAGAGTTCTTGTTATGCAAAACCTAATGATGAAGAAATCTTTTCAATTTCCACACTATCAACAATATGTAAGGTACACACAGAGTTGGAAGGAATTCTACGTACTTCGCCTCAGTGATAAAGTGGTTTTACATAAATTCTTATAATTTTAGCTTTTTGTTCAGTTTGACCAGGCTAACTTTCATTTCCATCCAGTACCATATATAAAATTTGACCCATCCTAATAAATAAAAACGTGCATTTGTGTTGTATGAATTGTCGATAAGAATCGTAATTCATTGCATACATTCCGGCATATCGAAGAGAGTGAAATTTCAATTATACATACAACAAGGTATTGTAAACGAAATGAAGTTAAATTTAAAATCGAAATTCCCCAAAGTGAAATTACAAGATATTTATTTTATTTTTTTAAGTACTTACGCATGTATACAATTACATGAGGTCACAGCGTGATGTAGTTTGTAGTGCACTGGCCTGCTAGTTCAAATCTTGGCACATTCAAAACTTAAAAATTAGAAAATAACACTTTGTTTCACACAGCGCCAATTCTCTTGGAATGCAATGCCGAACCTCCAAGATTTGCCTAAGAAAAGCTTTTCACTTTGCCGTTTCGATTCGGCATAAAACTGTTGGACCCTTCCATTCGTGTACAAATATTATATGCTCAAAATTAATGGATGTGAGAAGCTCGGCCTAGGACCTCCATGGGCTGTTTGTGACATTAAAATAAAAAGTATATATACTATAATTACACAGTTTGTGCATTTAAAGTAATTAGTGATAATTAAATTGGAAGCTTGTCGATGATACTATTGTTCTGGTAAATTAAGTATATAACTACATAAATACATACATATGCATTTTTCGAGCAGACGGAGATAATAAGCTTAAGATACGATTTTAAATTAATTGATATTTCTCAAAAAAAAGATAAAGGGGATACTTTTAGTTTTCAAAGATTTGAATACATACATTCACGCATGTATGCAATGAGTTAAAAACGTTTTCAGCTGCTCAACTTTATCAATTAGCTTCGAAATCTGTTTTGACGCTTTCACCTTACAATACGCCATACAGCTGTACATAGCTTTAAAAGAAACTAGGTCAAAACAATCATTATGTTAAATGTAAATTGCAAAATTTGGCTTAAATACAAGGCAAATACAAATGCATACATAAGTATGTGTATGTATGTATACGAGTAAGTCAGTGAGGCAGCCATTCAGTAGTTAGTGTGTGACTGACTCTGGCATTTCTCTTAGTTCTCTTTGCATTTTGTTTATACTGCAGGTATGCACACTTTAAATGAGAAGTACGTAACAGTATATGTATGTATGTTCTGTACATACATGCCAATGTTCAAGAATGTGTGTAAGCAACAGCAATCATAGCATACCTTTAGGCAATCGGCTTACTACAATGGCAAGAGCGAAAGCAACCAGCAGCAACAAAAGCATCTGTGCACAAGTGAAAAGTTTTCCATTTTACAAATGAAATGACGATGAAATGTTAAATTACCCGTTTTGTTGTTTTAAAAAAGTATTTGAAAATTGTTTTTCTTTTTTTTTTCTTTGCTTCTGAGCTTGTCTTCTTTAAACTACTGCATACGTTCTTGCAAGCAAATTCAAAATTTATGATTGCTATTAAGAGTTTAACGTTCAAAAAAGTTCATTTTGCAGTAGCACTACCTATAGTTACACGTAAATATTAAGCCCCATATGCACAATGTATTTTCACAAGTGTTTTTGAAGTGTTATCACCGTAACTGTTATGCACTTGTTGTCGTTGTGGTTGTTGTTGTTGATGTGTAGTTGGCTTGGGAAATAAAAGTTTACTTTCAAAATGCATGCTTCTAGTTAATTACTCATTTATGCAACATTGCTTTTGCTAAAAACTATTTGAATACTAATATTAGCTTGTTGTATAAATGCCATATAAATAAAGACTTGTTGTTTTCATTGAAGTAGTAAAATTTGTCACAAGATGGTACCATAAAATTTTATACATATTTAAAATCAAATGCTTATACCAAGGCTCATCAATTTAAATGCCGAAAAAAGTTATTTAAAGTGCTTAAATAATGTATGAAAATCTTATAAAATGCACTAAATTTTATTTTCATATTTTTTTTATTAGTTCGATGTTGCTGGTTATTTAAACATAAAACGATTACAATTAACAATCAAATGTCTTTTAATATGTATTTTCAAATACTCATTAAAGATCTGCGGTTTTCAGCAAGGACAGATGAATAAATAGACAAATATCTCTCCACATCAGAAGATGTTACTGGAGAGTATATAAAATGTAAGAATTTTGACGGGTCCAAACTTTCAATATAGTCGTTAGTTATTTTTTTTCTCGAATTCTGAAACTTGTGCTAAAAGCCTTTGTTATGATCTAAAGCATCATCGAACTTTTTTATGAATTTATTGAGGTTTAAAACTTGATAAACTCTTTCGTCATACAATGACGTACAAGTATGAAACCGGAAATGACATCTCATTGTATGACGAAATTATCTCAAACATAGCCCTTTCTGTAAAAATTTTAGAAATTAGTTTTCTATATACGATTCAAGCTTTCCAAAAAACCATAATAATTTGCTGTATATCTATTATGTTGCCTAACATCTCTGGTTTGCGCAAAAACCCTACCGTGAACTGTCAAGGTACGAGTATACCAAGTTTACAAGTATGAAACAGGAAATGACATCTCTGTATCGCTAGGTAAAACTATACGCTCTGTCAAACCGAATCATTGGCGTCATTTCTTCGCATTTAGTTCTGTCGACAATATTCAGTTCATAAACAATCAAGTTTCATACAACAACATATTTTTTTTCGCTCGTAAAAATGTAGAATTTTGTGCCTACAAACTACGATATGCGGACATCATTGGTTTTCTGTTTCCAATTGAAGAAATCTGCTTTGGACTCTCATCGAATGCTTGTGGAAGCTTACGGCCAGCATGCTCTAGGCAAAACACAGTGCAAAGAGGGGTTCATAAATTTGAAAGTGGTGATTTTGATGTGAGAAACGAAGAACGTGGAAGACCACCAAAAAAGTTTGGAGATGCCGGATGCCGCATTGCAAGCTTTACTCGATGAAGATGATGGTCAAACGCAAGAACAACTTGCAGAATAATTAAATGTGGCTCAACACTACATTTCTCAACGTTTAAAAGTCATGGGACATCGGAAGATGGGTGCCGCATGAATTGACTGAAAGATAGCAAGAAAATCAAAAACCACCTGTGAAATTTTGCTCGCCAGGTACAAAAAAAGTCATATCTTCATCGAATTGTTACTGGTGATGAAAAATGTATCTATATCGAAAATCCCAAACATAAACGATCATATGTTAAGCCCGGTACACCGGCCAAATTGACAGCAAAGCCAAATCGCTTCGGAAAGAAAACAATGCTCTGTGTTTTCTAGGATCAGCGAGGTGTTATCTGGTTTGACCTTCTGAAACCAGGTGAAACAGTTACTGGTCAACGCTACCAGCAACAATTGGCCGATTTGAATCGTGCTTTGCGCCAAAAAAAAGTCCAGAATATCAAGCTAGGCAACACAAAGTGATTTTTCTTGATGACACTGCACCATCACATCGAACAAAACACAGACTCGGGTATTGGTAGATTCGTACAGCTGGGGATCCTTCCCCCATGCGGCTTATTCACCAGACTTGGCTCCATCTGACTACCACTTATTTTCATCAAAGGGGCAGGCACTTGCTGAGCAGCACTTCGCTTCCTACGAAAATGTGAAAAAAATTGCTCGATGTCTGGTTTGACTCAAAAAACGAACAGTTTTTTTTGCCAGAGAGATGGGGAAAATGTGTAGCTAGCAATGGCCATTTCTTTGAATTTTGAATGTATAACCATTTTTCTTAAATAAAGGTGTATTTTCTGTTTTCATAGTTTTACACCGGCATATAGGTAGGCTAAAAAGAAAGTTCAGAAAAGTTAGCTAAGTTTAACCAATTTCTTGTTTTTCATATACCAAAATGACTTTTTCTGGTCAAATATTTTCTATTGTTATTGACCACCTCTCGCCATCTTTCGGGCAAAACCATAATACCGTCTTTAAAGAATTCCTGGGGTTTCTGCTTAAAAAACTCGGCCAAGACCTTTTTGCCGGCCTCTTTGAAATTCAACTTTCGCCATTAAGATAATTCTGCAACGAGTGAAACAAATGGTAATCCGAAGGTACAAGGTCTGGGCTGTATGGTGGATGCATTAAAACTTCCCAGCCAAGTTCCCTCAGTTTATGGCGGGTCACCAAAGAAGTATGTGCTCTAGCGTTGTCGTGATGAAAGGCGACGCTTTTTTGGTGACTAATTCCGGGAGTTTTTCCTTGAGCGCTTCATTCAATATTGTTAATTGTTGAGAGTTCGGTTCCGAATTAAGCGTTTAGCCACGCGGAAGCAGCTCGTAGTACACAGGACCCTTGCAATCCCACCAAATACTAAGTAAAACCTTCCTTGGCGTCAGTTCCGGCTTTGCGACGGTTTGGGAGGGCTCCCCTCGTTTTGACCATGATCTTTTTCGCTCTTTATTATCATACCATACGTTATCCATTTTTCGTCACCAGTAAGCAATCTGTGCAAAAATAGTTCGAGATCAGTCCGTTTCATAAGAGAATCACATACTAAAATGCTGTAAGTAAGATTTTTTTTCACTCAGATTATGTGGCACTCAAATGTCCAGTTTTTTGGAATAGCCAGTCTTTTTTAAATGGAATTCAAGAATTTCATCCACATTTCATTCTCGGCACAAAGCTATAATTAACTACACAAAAATTTAAGCAAATCTAACTAATAAGTTTGTTTGTATGTTTGTTGAGATGAAGAAAATTATAGAAATAAAAGCATCATCATCATGATAGCATCATTTTACTGCAGAAGATGGAAAATCATTACATGCAAACATACTCGTAGGCGCATATGTAGGTATATACGAGTATAAATTTAATTGTAGATAGATAGATTTACTCATGTGCTCACACATGCTCGTACTGCCAGTGTTGACTGAGTGACACTTTTATAACATGATTCTGAGTATTCTGGCATTCAGTCTGCATGCATAACGAGATGCTAAAGTGCTGTTTCTACCATCTGTAACATTTTCTTCTTCTCATCTATACTCGTATCATATTTACATACTCGTATTCGTCTTCAATTTCAAATGTTAGCGACAGTTACAACAACAAATAGACAGAAAATTCACCAGGTGTAATCGTAACCAGACAGATAGATGGATAAAATCTCAATGAAATGACCTCAAGCGTATAGTAGTAGTAGTAGATATGAACATACTAAATAAATACGAATACACCCAAACACCCACACACACACACGCACTCGCACACTTTTAGTAAAAGGATAGAATCGGCGTATAGTACATATAAAAAGTAATATTTGAAGGTATTATTATCATTTGCATCACGCATTCGCATACACCAACACGCGCAAAACAAATCGTAAAGATTAAGGGTTTTAATATAATAAAATTGTAAGTATGTACGAGATTGTATGTATGTATGAGTGTATATAAAGTTGACGTCGACTTGAGAATATAACAAGTGAGAGAGAGAGAGAGAGGCGTGAGAGTGGTGATGTGAATGCGATGAACACTCATGATGGAAATAAATGAGCATATTATTTATTTGCATAAAAAAAACGCATTCTCACACACACACACACTCACATACTATATATATTTTCGTATACAGATAAACAGGTACTTTGTACTTATGACTTCAAGGATGACACTTTTAAGTAGCCAAAACACATGAATGGCGATTTTGTGTACTAACAACTTGATGACAATAAAAAATGATAAGGTCCACACACACACACACACACACACAAACACACAAATATGTGTGTTGCTAACATAGCTATATGTATATGCATATGTGTGCGAGTGTGTGTGTTGTGTTTTGTATAAATTGAGGTGCCTAATTTTCTTTTATCCTGTGGGTGATTGAATTAACTGTGACTAGAGGAAAAGTAAATGAATGGCACTTAAATGTTATTTGTTCGAATTTTCACACAGAATTTTTTGGATAATGTCATAATTTATCCATATACGAGTACATATGTGTATGTGAAGTTGTGCCGTTGGTACATCTATATGATGTTGACCAACAAAATCGAGATATAGCGATTTCAAAATAAGGAATTGTCTGGAATTTGTAAGGAGGTAAAACGATGTAAACGTTACGACGTACACAAAAAAATAATAACAAAAATCAATCAAATATTAAGCATGATGTTGACCGACATAAATATTAATCCTGACTTTAGCAAAAAACCAATACCAAAACCAATTGATGGAGAATCATTGGGAGGTGAAACAAAGTCAAAATGTAATATTACGCGAGGTCTACGGTTAATTAATAAAAAACAATTAGATGTTGAAAACGAAGTTGGCTGACACACAGTGATTAATCCCATAGGCAAAATTTAAATAATTAATTTAAAATAATGTATTAATGCTGACTTTGAAAAAAACCAATACCTACAATCGATGAAAGATTGATGGGAAGTGAAATGAAGTTAGTTTCCATCGTTACGAGGTATACGGTTAGTTAATAAAAAACAATTCAATACTGAGCATGAAGTTGTCCGACACATAGTGATTAATCCCTTAGGCAATATATAAATAATTAATTTAAAATATTAATGCTGATTTTGAAACGAAAAAACCAATACATACAATCGACGAAGGATAGATGGAAGGTGAAACGAAGTTAGTTTCTGTCGTTACGAGGTCAACGGTTAATTATTAAAAAACAATGAAATAGTGAGCAAAGTGATTGAATTGTGAGTCAATAGGAACAATTTAAAAAAATGAATTTAAAATATCAATCCCGGCTCCGAAAAAAACAATACCTACAATCGATGGATGATTGATGGAAGGTGAAATGAAATAATGAAATCAGTTTCCAACCTCCTTACGAACTCCAAAAAGACTCCTTCTTTTTAAATCGCAATATCTCGATTTTGTCGGTCCACGTCATATAGATCGTTGTACAAGCTAAATTTAAAAATATTTAAGTTTGTATAGCATTTTAATGGTTTTACTATTTTCTGCTGTTTTCGCTTAGATTTTGTGCTATTGAATTTTTGCTGTTGCCTTTTAAATTACCTACTTTAAATATACGAGTACATGAATTTATTATTTATTGATTATTATGCATACATATCGGGGGCCTGGGGCGTAGGACACAAGATAAAGTTCGTGACAGTCGCAGGGGCGTCCATGGTCGATCCTTGCGCTTCTACGTTTCAAGTCGACACACAGCCTTCTCGTGACGTCCCCTGGATAGTGATCTGACAACCGTCAGTGAGTTAACTAATGTGTGCGGCGGGCTTCTCCATGGCCTTGAATGAATGGTTGTCCGTCGGGCTTGGAACCCACCACATCAAAATATTTCACCAATGAATCCTCAAACGAAGCCTCGGTATGGGACGATGAGGTGTATGAGCTGTACGCCGATACTGACATAGTCAAGCGTATAAAAATCCAGCGGCTTCGCTGGCTGGGTCATGTTGAGCGAATGGAAGAAAGCGCTCCGACTAGAAGGGTGTTTTATTCGAACCACGGTGGAGGAACACGCAGAAGGAGACGTCCTAATCTCCGTTGGAAAAACCAGATGCAGGGCAACCTGACTGCACTTGGCCTTATCAACTGGCGCCAGCGCGCGCATAGCAGAGGCTACTGGCAAAGTTTTGTAGAGGCGGTCAAAACCGATCATCGGTTGTAGTGCCATATAAGTAAGTAAGTAAGTATGCATACATAAATTAATTATTTTTTTAATTACGTATGATGGTCAAAATAATATTTTGACATTTAGCTTGTATGCGCTGTTTATTGACATTGCATAAATGTGCTTAAAAATATATGTACAAAATTTGAATTACTATAACTATAATGACACAGCTCTACAGAAAAAGTAGATACATATGTAAGTATATGATAAAAATCGGTCAACACCGAGCATGAAATAATTAAAATGGGTGTCTTGTGCCTTGTTATGCCATGTTAGGCTTAACATTTATGTTAGTGCCTTGTTAGGCCATGATTATGTTCCGATTTTGCTCGGCGAACACCATGCGATTGTTGTTGCACCGAACACGAAGAGACAACTTTTACTCACTCTCACAACGAACACTATATGCTGGGTAAAATGTACACCGAACACACCGAGCATTCAGGGTGCCAAAGAGTTATTCTACAAAAAAGGAACAAAATGTATGTAAAATAAAAGGAAAATATGCAAATGTACATCATTATTTTCATTTGCAGAAAAGCGAAATTGCGAATGTTTTTAGTGTTTAAAAGTGAATATTAAATATATTATTCATAAAACTATTGAAGAGAAATCGTATTACATATTTGCATAATTTTTCAATTTTATTATTAATTTCACTCTCCATGTTGATAAAATCGTTTAGTTTTCTGGTATACCATTTAGTGTTGCCGTTGCGAAAAAAATAGTATTAAAGAACCCATGAATTTTGATCAAAAGTAACTCTGTAATGAACTCCAATGTAAACAGTACACCGAGCACGAGAGAAAAATATGATGTGCGAACACCAGCATAACCACTACCTGATGCAGACGGTCACGGTCAGATCATGAGCTCGAATTGTTGTTGCTTCAATATAAAACGAAAAATTGGGAGAGAGAGAGCGAGAGAGTAAAATTTGACCGTGACGGTCACCAAATGATTTGGCTTTCGATATTGAAATCAGGACTACGCGATCAGGACTAATTTATGCTGCGAAATTATTTTGGAATAAAAAATAAATAAAACTGCTTAATAGGAACACTTACTTACATATGCTTATTTTTATTTTTTTTGTAGTTTTTCGCCAAATTAAAACAAATTTACTTAAATATGTATATATAAATATATGTACGTTTGTTTATGTAGTTTATATATCATTTTTTTAATACAGGGTGTTTTTTTAGAAGTGTGGTTTTCAAGAAGAAATATAACGCATACAATTTAATGTTATGGCCAAGAATTTAACTTTATTATAAATATAAGGATTTGCCATTATGTTTTAAAAACGATTTCGGGCAAGTGGCCGAAGCGGCTGGTTCGAATAAATTCCAGCCGAGAGGAACAATTTTCGACCACTTTTTGCAGCAATTCAGCAATTGGGGCCGTATGTCAGTAATAACGCGCCGAATATTCTCTTTCAAGGCTTCAATCGTCTCGGGCTTATCTGCGTAGATAAGCGACTTCACATAACCCCAAAAAAAATAGTCCAGCGGTGTTAAATCGCACGATCTTGGAGGCCACGCCACAGGCCCACAACGCAAGATGATTCGCTCACCAAAAGCTTCCTTCAATAAATTTATTGTTTCGTTAGCTGTATGGCATGTAGCGGCGTCTTGTTGAAACCAAAGGTCGTCCACATCAACATCTTCCAATTCAGGCACGAAAAACTCATTAATCATGGCTCTATAGTGTTCCCTGTTTTTTATGTTTGGCTTCATCTTTGAAGAAATATGGACCAATGATTCCCTCTGCCCATAGAGCACACCAAACAGTGACCAGTGACTTTTTGAGGATGTAACGACGTCTCAACAATGGATTGTGGATTATGATCACTCCAAATGCGACAATTTTGCAATTTTAACGTACCCATTCAACCCAAAATGAGCTTCATCGCTGAACAAAATATTCTTGTGAAAATCGGGATCGGTGGCCATCTCGTTTTGGGCCCATTCACCGAACGTGCGACGCGCTTGATGGTCGTGCGGCTTCAATTCTTGAAATGGCAAACCAAACTGTGCATAAATCAAGTAACAGCTGTCAAAAAGACCAATTCCGAAAAAAGTATTGCCAGCTTGAAAACCACACTTCTAAAAAAAACAACACCCTTTAAATACGCATTGCAAATAAAAAGTATTAAAAAAGTACTAAAAATGTAAAGTGGCAGGCGATCAAATAACAAAGAGTTGAGAAAACAAAAAGAGAGTGTAAAAAGTGACATGACCGACGGTCATTCGACCTAAGTCTATGTAAATCGATGGTCCACATTTTTTTTTTTTAAATTTAATTTTTAAGTATTGGGAATTATTAATTCTGTTTATTTTACGAATATTGAAATATTGAAAAATATGATGCAAAAATTTATTATTAACAAAAACTTTTTATTTTATATATTAAAAAAAAAAAAAAATAAATAAGTATATAAATAAAATACCTATTTAGAAAATCATTATCTCTGCCCCCAGTATACGGAAAACCTTAGAAGTTTAAAGAGAATGGGACCAAATAAAAAAAATAATTAGGTATCGAATTCATACATACCCATTAAAATAAAAACATTCACGTGACATAAACTTTGCTTGGGCCATAGATCGAAGATCGATATCGGTGTCGCTGGTTAAGTAAATTTATTTCCATATTCATGGTAAGCAATATTCCCTCAGGCATGAAACAGATAAGAATTAAAATCTACATATTTTATATAAATATGTGGTTCATATACCTATATCAGGGTTTTGAGTTTCTAACGCCGATATTTCAAAAGGGGTAATTTGTGTTAATAGAGTGGAATTACTCTCAAAATGTTATTCATTTGCAATTTGAAATTTGTTTTTGCACTAATATAAAAGAAATGGTACCTTGAAGGTGGGTCGGTCTAATACTGTGGAGCATCTGGAGAAGGAAAACAAGCGTAAATACTAACAACAAATTTTATAATTTTGTTTTATATAACATTACAATAAAAGTACATTGCTCTCAAATAAAAGTTGGTTAGTACTATGTATTGAAAGGAATTTAATAGCTGAAGAAATATTGTCTCAATTTTATAGTTTTTCAAAACTTTTATTATTAAGTAGTTCCTCAGAATAATGTAAGTTTTGGGTGTACAACTTGATATAAGTATAGCTTTATTTGAATAACAAATCGAATGAATACATAATTCAAAGTAGGGTCCATCAGAAGCTATGACATTTTGCCATCTTTCAGGCAATAGGCAATTTATGGATTCCTTGCCAAAAAAAAAAACTGTTCAACTTTTGAAGCTATGAATAAATGTATCCAACTTTTGATACTTTCAGCTGAAGTGAAGCGTGTTCCATAATAAGGGCATTCTGTATCAATCGAAATATGTAAATGATAGTCAGATGGAGCAAGGTCTAGTGAATACTACAGGTGAGCCAAAGTTTCCCATCCATTATTTTTCAAATAATTTTTATGAGGTCGCGCGTTATTATTTTGGAAAATTACGGTCTCGTTCCCAATCGCATATTCTGGCCGTTCTTCGGCCATTGCTCTGTATTCAAACGAATCAATTGCTTTCGTTACAGCTCTCCCGTAATAGTTTCACCAGGTTTTAGCAGCTCATAATACCCATGACACCCTTCTGATCCCACCAAATACAGAGCATTTCTCATCTTTGATATTTTTCACTTGACCTGGGCTTCACATATAACTTCTTACGCTTCGGATTGTGTTAATGAATCCATTTTACGTCGCCAGTAATAATTCGATGAAGAAACGACTTATTTTTATAGTGCTGAAGCAGCATTTCCGATATGCCAAATCGCCTTTCGACATCTCTCGGCTTCAAGTCATATGGCACCTAATTCTTTTCCTTTTGAATGATTTACAATTAAATGAATTTGAATAACTCCCAATGTTATTGCAAGTTCCTCTTGCGTTTGGCACGAGTCTTCGTCGAGTAACAACTCGAAGTTCTCATCTTTTTGTTTTTTCACTTGACCTGGGCGTTCCTTGTCTTGCTTGTCAAAATCTTTTAAAACCTCGAAACTAGAATTCGCATGTTTTAATCGATGGAGTATATTCACTGTAAATTTCCAACAGCAATCGATGACTTTCAGCAACACTTTCTTTTTCGAATTAAAGAAGAATAGCAAAACTTCCCAAAAATGTTGTTTATTTGGCACGATTGCTGACATGTTTGTAGCGCTAAAAGGTTAAGTTGTTTACACTTTGACAAGTTGATACATAATCAAAACAAAAGATATATGACGTAGCTAAAACATGAAAGTACTTATAGTTACAGTATTGCCAGATGTGATTCACAACACATTATACCATCAATTGTGAATCCAATTGTTAGATTCATAATCGAAATGTTAGATAAATCAATCAGCGTATGTTTACATACCTTACATACCAAAAACATACTTGGTTAAATATATTATATTTTAGATGCAGCTTAGGTTCAAATATATTCAATACTGAATTATAAAATGCATTATTATTTTTAACAAAATTATGTTACAAAATTAAGCAAAAAAAGGAAAATCATGAAATGATAAATGATGATGAAAAAGCTGTCAATATTTATGTTAAAATTTTTTTTATAAAATATAAATTTTAAAAATATGTACTCGTAGTTACATCAATGAATGAATTGAATTAATTTAAAGTCAAGAAGATTTTCCTGTACATTGTTACATACATACATACATACACATGCATACATACATAATTACATGCATGCATAAAAAAAAAAAAAAAAATATAATAAAAATATAACAAGAACATGTTTCGAGAAATGTTCTTGAAGTTTATCGCATAGTTTCAATGATAAGCATAAACGGAGATAATAAAAATAAATTGCTACACAAAACTGCACTAAACATTTTTATTGAATAAAAATTCTTTTCATATTGGATTTCCCAAAGGTTTATTTGAATTCAATTTCTTGAGTAAGAATCTGCCAATAGCAGAGCCTTAAGGTCATGATGCATTTTCAGCATCAGACATCAGCATAAAAATAAAGTGATATAAATAATAATTTTGTTTAATCAACATCGAAATCATTTCGTTGTAGCAGCATAGGAGCTGAACATGAAAGGATATGAATTATTTTTTTTTTGTATAACTTTTACAAGCATACATAAATTGATGCGATGAATATAAAACTTTTCAAAAATCGTCTTCGTTGTGTTTCCTTTAGATGAAAAGTAGTAGTAACTAGTTTTATATAAATTGCAATTTCATTTGCCAAGTCTCTTTTACCATATCCCTTTATTTCATTATACGTGTACAAACTTAAATACTTACAAAGGGTGTTTTTTTTAGAAGTGCCGTTTTCAATCTGGCAATACTTTTTTCGGAGTTGGTCTTTTTGACAGCTGTCACCTGATTTATGCTCAGTTTGGTTTGCCATTTCAAGAATTGAAGCTACACGACCATCAAGCATGTCGCACGTTCGGTGAATGGGCCCAAAACGAGATGGCCACCGATCCCGATTTTCACAAGAATATTTTGTTCAGCGATGAAGCTCATTTTGGGTATAATGGGTACGTTAAAATTGCAAAATTGTCGCATTTGGAGTGATCATAATCCACAATCCATTGTTGAGACGTCGTTACATCCTCAAAAAGTCACTGGTCACTGTTTGGTGTGCTCTATGGGCAGAGGGAAACATTGGTTCATATTTCTTCAAAGATGAAGCCGGTCATAATGTTACAGTCAACAGGGAACACTATAGAGCCATGATTAATGAGTTTTTCGTGCCTGAAATGGATGATGTTGATGTGGACGACCTCTGGTTCCAAGAAGAAGGCGCTACATGCCATACAGCCAAAGAAACAATCAATTTACTGAAGGAAACTTTTGGTGAGCGAATTATCTCGCGTCGTGGGTCTGTGGCGTGGCCTCCAAGATCGTGCGATTTAACACCGCGGGACTATTTTTTGTGAGCTTATGTGAAGTCGCTTGTCTACGCAGATAAGCCCAAGACGATTGACGCCTTGGAAGAGGAAATTCGGCGCGTTATTACTGACATACGGCCCCAATTACTGCAAAAAGTGTTCGAAAATTGGGCCTCTCGGCTGGAATTTAGTCGAACCAGCCGCGAAATCAACTTGCCCGAAATCGTTTTTAAAACATAATGACAAATCTTTATCTTTATAATAAAGCTAAATTCTTGGCCATAACATTAAATTATATGCGTTTTATTTCTTCTTGAAAACCACTCTTCTAAAAAAAACACCCTGTACAAGATCCATTTGTTATATAAGTACCCTTATATATATTATATTTATGTACTTAATTGTAATTATAAGGGTTATGTCATACACAATTTACTTATGGACAAAATCCTTAAATAAAATATTATTTTACTTAAAATGAAGAAACGCCAACATTGCGAGTCAATGTACTTGAACCGAAACCGAAATGAAAAATCAGTTTTTCATGCACAAAAATTAATTTCATTTTGTTATCAATACATTTTTTAAATTTTCGCCACAATTAAATGCCCTGGACGTTGCTAGAACGCAAATTTGCTTTACCGTCAATTTTCTAATTAAATTTAAATTGGCATTTTGACTTTTAACTTTAATACAGAAAAGTTGTATATTATATGGTACATAATTTGAATACTAATTTGGTAAAACGAAAAACCCAGTTGTTAAAATCGCGCTGTTCAAAAGTGCAATTGAACTTTTGGCATATGAAAAATAAAGCAAAAAATTAAGTGCAAAAAAAGGTTAACACACAATGAAACTAAAAGTGAAAATGTTTAAGGGAACAGCGTCGTCTATATTGAACATATATATTTTTTCAACATCATTTAAAGCATACTTTTAGGTGCATTTGGGTAATATGAATTTCCAGTTCTCGAATGTTTATCTCCTGTATATATGTTCTCTTATATGTTTGAATAAGATAAAATAAAGTTCTTAATGAATTTATTTGTTTAAATTGATAATAAATTTAGATTTTGGTTTGTTCTAAAACAAAGCAGCAGCAGAAATAAGTTAGGAGGGGTTATTAACTTATAACCTACATTTACGTAACTCAGTAGCCAAATTGTCCAGATACCAAAGCCGAGTGCAAACTTAATAAAGGATAAGTTTTTATGCACTTTAATTTAAGTCCAAAAAGTTTATGCAAAATATGAAAAAAAAACCGTGAACAAAACTGACGTGGGAATGAGTTGAAGAAAAACTTTTATTAAAGTGCTTTATGTTTTCTGTTGCCTGAACTTGCCTAATTTTGTTAAACCAATTCAGTATGTTTCTTTTATTACTTGCTTTGGAATTTGTTTCTTTTTCCCTTTTTCGATTGTTGACTTCTCGCTCTCTTTTTGATGTAGCTACTGTAGTAGCGTCCTTCACTGTCAATAGCCTGTGGCCCATCAATTGATCTATGTATTGTTACAAAATGTAGTTTTCCAACAATGAAAAAAAAAAAAAAATTGAAAAGGAAAGGAAATGAAAGGAAAACAATAACAACAATCGTAGATACGTAATAAAACCAACAACATACACACACACACACACACACACACACACACACATACATACACACACATACACACACACACATATATATATATATATATGCCTTCAACCAAAATAACAAGGAACAATTTACAACAACAACAAAAGCTGAAACAAAAAAACAAGAAAAAGTATGTGAAAGAAAGAAAAATCAAATAAACGACAAAGAAATGAAATTTAGGCTATAAAAACTTATTTGTATTTTTGTGTTTTTGCTGGTGGAAACATGGAAAAAGAGCAAAAGCATAAAAGTGAACATTGTTAAATAATTTAATTTAATCTTTTGGAGGTAAATTTAAAGAAAAGTAAAGAAGAACATCAACGAAATTCTTTAATTTATATACTGGAAGTAAATGTTGAGGACAAAATTGAGTTTTTAGTTGAGCATGTCTAAACAAGAAAGCAGTCGGTTGGCAGCCAAATTATTCCTGAGCATGATTAGTTTGCCAAATCCATGCATCGCCAAACATGAACCTTTCCTGGATGTTTCACTGATCACTGGATTAGGCGCGCTTAATAGTATTTGTCATCCAAAAGGAGGACTCGTCTGGGAAGATCACTTGGCTCCAATCCATCATCTATGTACATGTTCAGCCGCCCACTCTTGACGTGTGTTTTTTTTTTATTTCTTTTGTGGTTAGTAAGGGTTGTTTCACTACTGTTGCTCGAAATTGAATCTGGAACTCCCCCAGACGGTTTCTTATTGTGTTTAGTGATACATTTACGCCTTTTCGAGCCAATTTTTGTTGAACAGTCGTTTCAAGGATATGGCTGAATTAGCTTTGAAAATCCTCTTTATTTCCAAGTCGTCCTGTTTTGAGGTAGCCGTGATTATGCAAGTCGTCCTTCGACTTTGTACTTTGCAGTACTCACGTGAAACATCTTGGATGGGACCAAAGAAAGACTGCCTCAAAACTTTTCGCTTTTACATTCGAAAGAATGTAACTGATTGTTCTTACAATTACATTGCGCAATAGGCAATGAAAAATAGTTTTTTTTTGAAAATCAAGGCCATCTTGATATGCAAATTATTTCATGCAAAAAAGCCGATTGGTTTTCCTGTTGAAAGTGCGTATTTGCTATAAATTTTTCATGTCTGCATCTTTCCTAGCACTGCAATCATCCTGAGTTGAAGTGAGGATTTGAAACTTTAAATTGCTTTCTTGAAAAAATTGGAAAACAGACTTAGGACTACAGAAATATATGTATGTAGATACTAAGTATATAGTAGTTAGGTACATACATACTTATATGTACCAGCGATCAAAAATTAAGTGCAATTGTAACATTTTTTCGATTTTTTGCAACTATAAGGTACATTTGTGGTCGCCGTCGCATAGTTGGTAGTGGCCTGCTACTTAGAGTGTCCGCTGTTTAAATCACGGCACAGGCAAAATCAAAAAGTAGAAACAAAAATTTTTTACATAGTACTTAGAACCTCTTGGTAACAATGACAAACCTACAAGTGTAATAATTGTCTAAGAAAAGTTTATCATTCGCCGTTTGGATTCGGCTTAAAATTATCCGCCGCTTCCATTTTTAAAGTAAAAATCACAAAAAACCTTCATCGGTATCGGTACTGAAAGCACTGAAGAACATGATTATAAGATTCAGAATCTTTAATCATGTTTAGACAGATCGAGCCAATCAAAGAACGACTGTACGATAGTCAGAAGTTTATATCCTCATCTTGACATGAAGAGAACTCAGAGTTTCGTTTTTCTTGAGAATATACAAGATCGAATTCTGACTGGAGTACACGCAGGAACAATGGTCTTGAAGGCTGGAATTACAACAGAGACAAAGTATTTGGTGGCGACCTTGAGGCGGAGCTTTCGCCAAAAGACTTAACAAGGTGCAACAGAAGAACTGGTTGGTTTAAGATGAATGCAGAGCGATTATTTCAAGAAACTATATAGGGGCATAGTAATGGATCAACTTGGATTCCGTGGACAATTCTGAGCACTTCCTTTTAACCTAACCCAGCTACTGCTTTCTCCTTTCAAAAATTGGGTACTAATGAAGTATTGTACATCATTTTAGGAGCATTCACGATCAGTTAGGTACAACTTTTGAGAATGTTAGATAAAATTTATCTCTGATAAGTACAAAGTGTTTAGGTATAACAAAATTTATCAACTGCGGGCATTGAAAAAAAAAGTTCATCAAATCTTCGAATCTAGTTTTCATACCGTCGTTTATTTTTTGTCATTTAAAGTTAAAAAGCATGCAATGTAGTCATAAATATTTTATAAATGTGTATTGAATAAACTCGTAGCTGCCAATAATACAATATACTTATATATACAACATATCCTTAAATCCTTTAATGCACAGAAGCTTTTAACACTGTAACTGCAAAAATAATAAAAAATACTGAAATATACTTATACGTAAAATATCTGAAATCAATTTAAGCCGCTTAAATTTTTTTTCGAAATATAATCTTAAAGTTCAATCAACTTTAAATAACTCATATAGGTAATGTGGAAAAGTAAATTTTTTTGGAAGTTTTTTTTTTAAGTTTTTTCAGTTTCATAAAAGAAGAAAAAAGCACTCTTTGTTTTTGAAGCTCTATACACATTGGGTGCGTTCAGCAGACACAACCTGACAACGCGGAACTTTTTTTTCCGTTCCAAATATAATGGCAACATCAGTTCTGTTTTTTGGCGTTCAAGCAAATGAATGGTTCTCGTTAGTTTTCTTTTCTTTTTATTTTATAGATACATTCAACACACAGGGTGTACCCTAGAGCGGGGCGCACTGCATACAAAAAAAAAAAAAAATGAAAAAACCACCCCCGATCTTCAAGCCAATTTTTTTTTTGAACAACCTTCAAAATGAATTTTTGTTTATAACTTTGGCAGTTGATGTCCGATATAAATTATATATTGTTGTAAAAGGTTCAACGATTGCTACATTTTCTTCTTAGCTGTTATTTATAGTTTATATAGTTAGGTCGCGTACTCAAAGTTACACCCCCCTAAAGGAAATTTTTTTTCAAAAACTTTAAGCTCTCAGAAAATCATTAAATTCGTGCCCAAGAATTTTTGTAAATTTTGGTGCAATTCTTATTTTAAGTATTTTAGTACTTTCAGACCTTCTTTGAAGGCGATGCAATAATTTTTAATGAATAATAAATATTTTGTGTTTTATTGACTTGACGAATTCATATTATTTATTATTTTTTGCCTTACACACTGTAAACTGTAGACTGTAACTGGCCTACATCCAGCGAATGCATGGGTTAAATTATAAATTGAATTATTATTTTTTTCTCAATTTTTAGTTTTAATTGTAAAGAGACCGATCTTCTCCTATTAAAAATGTAGTTCATATTTTTCCGCATTAAGAAAAGAACCATGTTCCCTCTTTAAAAGAGAACGTATGGTAGGTAACCTTAATATGTACATATTGACATTGAAAGCGCTGATTCGTGTATGATTCATACTCGATCGATAGAGGGCGCTGTACATCAGTTTCTGGTAAAATTTTATATTTCAAACAAAAATCGTAAGAAATTTCAAGAGCGAATCTATACTCACTGAAAAAAAACAAACGCGAGGCACAAACAATTGGCGATTGTGTTAGAAAAATCTATGGCTGAGAGACAGCGAGAATGTAGAGATCTTCCAAAAATGGAGGCCCAACGAAATTCAGATTCTGCTATCGTGAAAAAATAAACCCAAAAACCATCACCGAGAGATGGCGAAAGTATAGACTTCGTAAGCAACTTTGCATCAAGTCAGACAGAATTCGAATTTTTTTGAAAAACAACTCGCAAAAACTAATGTGTAGAGACAGCTTGAAGGGCAAATGATTGCATCAACACTCATCTCATTGAGTCCCGACGAAGGTCCTCAGATAATACAGCAGCACCAGGCAGTTATTGAGGTGGCTGAATTGTCAGCTTTTCAACGAAAGAGAAGAGATTGTTTCTTATAATATTAAAATTTTTTAGTACAACTTACTAAAAATTTTCTGTTATTTACATTAAAGTATGTTTGTAAAAATTTTCGCCTAAATAGTGAGATTTAATAAGTACAAGTTTTCAAGTGAGTGTTCCAAATAATACGCTCTTGCAATACATCTCATACGATGGCAAAAAGGATGGCACGTTGAAGAAAAAAATAGTTCAAAGCACAGTAAGATTAATGAGGGAGAGAGAAGAACACATAGCAATACTAAAATACTGAAGGAGCCTGAAACGCAATTTATTGTCTATGTAACTCCAACCGATGTCACCGGAGAAGCAATTAAGAAAGCAATAGTAAAATTTTTGATTGCTTAAGATTATTCCTTAGACCACTTGGTGGCAATCAGTTGCGACGACACTGCTGATAATACTGGGTATAAAACGGGAGTAAATGCGTGCATAGAACGACATCTGCAACGACCATTGCAGCGGAATGCTTGTTTATTTCACTTTAATGAGTTGCCTCTCAGAGCGTTGCTTATGCATCACATTGGCAAGCAAAAGGGTCCTGGAATCTAGCCAGTTGGCTTAGGGTCGGAAATTTCGACTTGCGAAAAGTATCCAGTAAGTTTTTTCCTGGCATATAATCTTTGTCAATAAAAGGTAATGTATCGATTTACATATTTTTCAGGTTGAATGTGATTTGGAACCGTTTTTTTTTTAACTGTTAATGTATAATTTTTTAAATAACAATAATGGTTTTTGGTTTTAGCTACAACAAAAAATCGAAATTATTTAAGTACTTTAAATAAGGCTTGCCCCAAAATTTAAGCAGCTATAACTATTTCGTTTATTAACCTTGCTTATTTCTTGAGCAAGAATTTAATAATTTCCTGAGAGCTTCAAATTTACGAAACAAAATTGCCTTTAGGGGGGTACAACTCTGAGTACGCGACCTAACTATTACAAATGACTTCGGAGATGAATAACGCCTAACAAGAAAATGTAGCAATCGTTGTGCTTTTAACAACAATATATCATTTATAAAAAAATCGGACATCAACTGCTAAAGTTATAAACATAAATTCATTTAGGCGGTTTTAAGGAAAGTCGAAAAATTATTTTGAAATACTCTCAATATAAGCTTTAAGATAGGGGGTGGTTTTTTAGGTTTTTGTTTTTGCGACCCGCTCTAGTGTAACCCTATGAATTCAGAGCATTGTGTTGAATAGAAGGAAGATTGATAGGTGGGAGAATGAGAGAGGGAATGCAATCACACAGGACACCGATAAAGAAATAGATAGCCATTGTGGCAAGTGTTATGCCTTTACCACTTTACCACAAAGAATTTCAGTTTATCAGTGTCGACTATGACCGCATGTAGCGCCAAAGGCCAAGCTTTTCGCATCCACTCATGTTGTGCGTGTTGTATTTGTACATGAATTGAAGGAACCTACACAGTTTTATGCCGTATCCGAACGGCGAAGTGAAAAGCTTTTCATAGTCAATTTGTACTCTTGTAGGTTTGCCATTGCCTGCCAAGAGCTAGTGCCGTGTAGAAAAATTTTCTTTTCTACTATTTTTGATTTTGCCTGTGCCGAGATTCGAACCCCGGACACTCTGCGTAGCAGTCCAACGCACTACCACTACACCACAGCGACCACTCGATAAATAGGTAAATCTGATATAAATAGCAGTAGTACGTTTAACAGAATTCATCGCATAGCAGAACGCAGCCATTGATGACAACAGCTACTCGAATTGACGCCGGTTAAAACCGTAGTCGTGTAGTCAGCTACATGATTGCAATGAAAGGGAAAACAGCAGCACAACCGCAAGCACTTCTCTTCACTCACTCTCTCTGCTTCCTCTTGTTGGTTGTCATATTAGAAATAGATTCAAATTGGCTATAGCCACAATTGTGGTCGGTGGTCAATGTTGTCGTGTCCTTGCCAAAATAATCGTCTCGATAAGAACGGGTTTTTTTTTATAATTTGACAGATGTGGTCATGTAGCTGCCGTCGTCAATGTGCATGGAACATGATACTTAAACTTGACCAATTAAGTAACGAGTTAAAAACTCTTTCCTAATGTTTACAGAATATAAAGATTGTCCAAAAATGAGCATTTACCATCTTTTCTCGGAACTGACCAGCATCATAAATACTTATTTTTATTTTTTGTTTAGTATCACTTTTAAGTTTCCTTATCTACATACTTTCGAATGTGCATTAATGGGTTAATATTTTTTTTTTAGGGAATGAAATTTGCGATTCATTGAGTTTTAAGTAGTTTTACATCCAGAGACCGTTGAAGTTTAAAATATATTCAAATTATAAAAGGGCATGTTTAATATTAATAAAGAGACAAATTATATACATTTATGATAAAAACAAATTCTCCCAATTTAATATAAATTGGATTCAAATTTTATTCATGGTCAAATGTTTTATTTTTACAGTCTAGTAAATGCCAATTTCGAAAAGAAATTAAGTTGCATGCATTTGAAAAAATATTAGAAATTTATAGCTGATAGCCTTTATATTCCTTTATAAATAAAAATTAATTCTAAGAATTACACACACATATAAAGTT
The DNA here is from genome assembly GCA_958295655.1 of Palloptera scutellata. Classification (NCBI taxonomy): domain Eukaryota; kingdom Metazoa; phylum Arthropoda; class Insecta; order Diptera; family Pallopteridae; genus Palloptera; species Palloptera scutellata. The sequence goes on from OY282449.1 coordinate 145,259,481, forward strand.
TTAATTTACAACTGTAAAATTTTTTTCAATTATTTTAATTTCTATAAAATTTTGTGGGTTGCAGAGAAATCAAAAAAAAAAGAAGAAGGTGAAACAGTGATAACTATTTTTTTATATAGCAATAGTTTTTGCATTGTAGTCGTTGTTGATAGAATTTTTTTATTGTTTTATAATATTATAGCATATTTTTCAATTGCATTACTTTATGATTAAATTTAGATTTGAATTATTTTTTATTCCATTCTCTTTTTTGATATCATTACGTTTTGCTTGATATCTTTTTTGATTGTAACTTTTTTTTGTGTTTGATGCAATTATTTCTTAATTACACTAGTTTTGGATTGCATTCCTATTTCTTTTCCTTTTCCTTTTTTTTTAAGTATTTTGTGGTATTTTCCTTATCAAAGTATTCAAGTTAGATTGCATTATTTCTTGATTACAATCTTTTTGATTGCGTTGTTTTCCTTTCCCAACGTTATTTCTGTGGCCACATGTGGAATAAGAGCTAAAGTCGAATAGAGCAAAATGAAAACTTATTGCATATTTTTATTATAAATCGCAAAATATTAAAAGTTCTTAAACAATTATTGTTTAATTATAAATTCTATGAGAATTGCTACATCGGAAAAATGTGTCAAAAATTCTCAACATTTTGGGATTTATAATGAAAAATATGCAATAATTTTGATATTTCCTAAGGCGACTTGAGCTGTTATTGCTTGTGGCTAACAGTTTATATTGAATCCGAACGGTAAAGTCAAAGGTATTTCGAAGACCTTTTTATATTTTCTGAAAATTAATGTTACTTATACGCCATGTTGAACAGTCTTGCAGAAATATTTGAAATGAAAGTTAAGAGTTATAACTACACACCTGTTTTCTAATATAAATTTGGGCTCATGAATACATTTATGTGCTGCATTTATACAATATTATATTAAAAACTTCAACTATTATATTTTATAAATTATGTATAATCACTTGTATGGTATGTCACTCATTAAATGTTTGAAAATGTTGCTTCTTCAACCTACTATACATTTCAGGCAAAATATGCAGTGGTAAAAATAATGCAATATTATTATAAATATAATTTTTTATGATTTTTTACATTTTTAGTTTTTATTGTTGCATTTTTATCGCCATTACAATATATGGCAAGTATGAGTATGTACATACTAAGGTAGTTGCCATGCACATTTGGTTAGAAATTTAATTTAATAACCAACCACAAACATGCAGCCGCTCGCAATGTGTTTTACTTTTTTTTTACTTTTAATGGCACAACAGCCCATGGATGGCCTAGGCCGAGCTTTTCGCATCCACTCATGTTGTGCGTGTTATATTTGTACTCAATGTGTTTTAGCATACATATATTTACAGGTTTTGTTGACCCATACTAAAAAGTTATGCAGTAAAAAATGAGAGAGTGTGATATTTAAAAGCCTCCAAATTAATTCTTTGCTCTTCTTTATTATATAAGTTTAAAATCGATATACATAAATAAATTATTATGGTATATTATTGGTATATTGATAATGTTGTGAACAATTTATTTAAAGCCATACCTTTTTTGCTAAATTTTTCCAATTATTTGTGTTTATATTTGATATTTTTGTGTTTATTTGACTTGATATTAATTGACAATGGAAAATAGAATAAAAGTAATTCCAAAATTGTACACCACCAAACTAACCAGATGATAACTGAGGATGTGGCATTAAGCGTTAGATATCAAACCAATTTCAACATTTGTTGCCTTGCCTCAAATTTTTGGAATATGAGAGTGAATATCATAGAGTACATGAACAAGCAGTGAGAGCCTGTGATCGGGCATTTTTCATAATAAGTAAGTAAGGATATGGGAAAATTTGTTTTATAGGGATCGGGCCCATGCTGTACAAACGTCGGCTCTCTCAATGTAATCCCATGTGTACATACACGGTCGATTGCGGTCAAAAAATCGAGTAATTTTCATATTAGAGAGTGAATCACTTCAGAGGAATTTATTGTTATTGTTAGTTGTGTTGTTTTTGCGAGAAATTCTTTGAGAGAAAATACATAAATAAGAGAGAAGGAGATAGAGTAGGGCTGGCTGTTCGTGTTGTTATTGCAGGAGTGAATTTTGTTTACTCGCTTTATTGCTTGCGTCATTTTACTGACTACCACTCTATGTGTTAAAGCAATGATCTTAATAATATAAAGAAGTCTCACTCCGATTCATTTGAGTGCCCGCATAAAAATTTGGTTGGAATTTACAATAAATAATAAAAGAGAACATGTGAAACGCAAGAGAGAGCAAGAAATCAAAAGAGTAACAAAAGAATGAAGAGTTCAAGAAAACCAAAGAGCAGTTTGGTGGATTTTTTTTGTTCTATTTAACTTTCATTCATTTTTATATAATTTATATAACACATTTATGTAAAAATTCTGTTTTCAAAAAATAAATCTTTAAATCTTTAATAAAATATTACATGTTATTAAATTGTTTGTTATTAAACCCAAAAATTGTAATTGCCCACCTGCTTCGATGTAGAATAATTACTACGTCGACTTCTTCCGAAAAAAGTGATATGAGTTACTCAACAGTTGATACGATCATATTATTGGCATAACATTGCTACTCACCCACACATTTGTCTTTGTTTGTACAAAGTAAGCAGAAAATTCGTGTATCTATATTAAAACTTAAAACACAAAATATCTTTGCTTATGTTTTGACAAAAATCTTTGCACTTCGCTTATAATCTATTCATTGATATTTAGCATTTACGAGAGTGTCCAATTTTACTACGATTTTTTATAAAATTTCTTTACTTACTTACTTACTTAGTTGGCGCTACAACCGATGATCGGTCTTGGCCGCCTCCACAAAGCTTCGCCAGTCACTTCTGCTATGCGCGCGCTGGCGCCAGTTGATAAGGCCAAGTGCAGTCAGGTTGCCCTGCACCTGGTCTTTCCAACGGAGATTAGGACGTCCCCTTCTGCGTGTTCCTCCACCGTGGTTCGAATAAAACACCCTTCTAGCCGGAGCGCTTCTTCCATTCCCTCAACATGACCCAGCCAGCGAAGCCGCTGGAGTATTATACGCTTGACTATGTCAGTGTCGGCGTACAGCTCATACAGCTCATCGTTCCATCTTATTCGATACACGTCGTCTACGAATACTGGACCGTAGATCTTACGGAGTATCTTCCTCTCTAACAGCCTCTCATCATTGATGGTCAATGTCCACGTCTCTGCGCCATACATTAGGACGGGAAGGATGAGGGACTTATAGAGCGTTATTTTCGTCGGTCGAGAGAGGGCTCTACTTCTCAATTGCCTACTGAGCCCGTAGTAACACCTGTTGGCAAGAGTTAGTCTCCGCTTGATCTCAAGGCTGACATTATTGTTGGTGTTTATGCTGGATCCTAGATAAACGAAATCCTTGACGACTTCAAAAGTATAGTTGTCAACAGTGACATTTTGTCCAAGACGCCGTGACTCTTTGTTTGTTGACACAAGGTATTTCGTTTTGTCCTCGTTCACCACTAGACCCACTCGACGAGGCTCCCTTTCCAGGTTGGAGAATGCTGCACTGACTGCTCGAGCGTTTTTGCCAATGATGTCAATATCATCAGCGTATGCTAGCAGCATGACACTCTTGTAGAAGATAGTGCCAGAGATGTCGATGTTCGCAGCTCGAATTATTCCAGCATAAGGTTAAAGAAGTCGCATGATAGGGAGTCACCTTGTCTGAAACCTCTTTTGGTATCAAATGGCGCGGAAAGGTCTGTTGCGCTGGTAGTGTCGACCACTGTCGTTTTGCAAAGACGAATGAGCTTTGCAGGGATACCAAAATCAGACAATGTGGCGTACAAGTGATCCCTAATCGTGCTGTCAAAGGCGACAGCGGCTTTGTAATCGACGAATAGATGATGGGTGTCGATCTGTTTTTCTCGGGTCTTTTCCAGGATTTGGCGTAGTGTGAATATCTGGTCGATGGTGGATTTACCAGGCCTGAAGCCACACTGATAAGGTCCAATCAGTTTGTTGACGATGGGCTTCAGTCTTTCGCACACTACGCTCGATAGAACCTTATATGCAATATTAAGAAGGCTTTTCCCACGGTAGTTGGCGCAGATCGTAGAATCACCTTTCTTATGGATTGGGCAAAGTACGCTGAGATTCCAATCACTTGGCATGCTTTCATCTGACCATATTCTGCATAGAAGCTCATGCATGCGTTTTTTGAGCTCTTCGCCTCCGGTCTTAAACAACTCAGCAGGCAGGCCATCTGCACCTGCAGCCTTATTGTTTTTCAGCCGAGCAATGGCTGTTAAGACCTCCTCATAGTCAGGCGGCGGTACTTCAACGCCGTCAGTGATTGGGGTTTCCGGAGTGGGTTCCGCAGTGGCGGGATTATTGCCGTCTTCGCCATTAAGCAGCTGCGAAAAGTGCTCCCTCCATAATCTCATTATGCCCTGGACATCTGTCACCAGATAAAATTTCTTTGCCATTGGATATTTTGCAATCGAGAACGTACTCAGCAACAGTAATGCAGAAAAACTTGCTCTTTCGTTTCTTTACTGTATTTTTAACTCTCTTGGTTTCCTCACTCTCCTGTATTTCAAATAATTTTTTCTCTTTCTGCATTAACATATGGTAGAGTGAGACATCTTTATATATTATTGAAATCTTTAGTTAAAGCGTAACATTTCGAGTTTATTTCTCAATAAAGAGTGCATAGAGAGCGAAACAAAATAAAACACTTCAAAATGTTCTAACAAATAAGGTGCTGGTTATAATGGTGTTCGCTGTTTATCATATTTTACTCTCGTGCTCGATGTAGTGGTTAAATTGGTGTTCGTGACAGAGTTGCCTTTTGTCGAAATTCAGTTTTTTTTTGTAAAACTATATTGTTCGCAACAAGTGTTCGCTGTGGCGTAATGGTAGTGCGTTGGACTGCTACGCAGAGTGTCAGGGGTTCGAATCTCGGCACAGGTAAAATAAAAAAAAAGTAGAAAAAATAATTTTTCACCACCTCTTGGCAGGCAATGGCAAACCTACAAGAGTAAAAATTGCTATGAAAAGCTTTTGACTTCGCCGTTCGGATTCGGCATTAAACTGTATGTCCCTTCCATTCGTGTACAAATATAACACGCACAACATGAGTGGATGCGAAAAGCGAAAAGCTCGGCCAAGGCCCTCCATGGGCTGTTGTGCCATTAAAAGTAAGTAAGTAAGTATATTGTTCGCAACGGCAACCCTAAATGTTATACCAAAAAACTTTAAACGATTTTATTAATATGGAGCGTGAAATTAATAATATAATTGAAAAATTATAATTATATAATTATAATTATATAATTTTTGTTCCTTTTTTTGTAGAATAACTCATTGACACCCTGAATGCTCGGCGTACTCGGTGTACATTTCACCCAACATATCGTGTTTGGTGGTCGCTGTGGCGTAGTGGTAGTGCGTTGGACTGCTACGCAGAGTGTCCGGGGTTCGAGTCTCGGCACAGGCAAAATCAAAAAGTAGAAAAAGTAATATTTCTACACGGCACCACCTCTTGGCAGGCAATGGCAAACCTACAAGAGCAAAAATTGCCATGAATTGCCATTTCACTTCGCCGTTCGGATTCGACTTTAAACTGTAGGTCCCTTCCATTGATGTACAAATATAACACGCACAACATGAGTGGATGCGAAAAGCTCGGCCTAGGACCTCCATGGGCTGTTGTGCCATTAAAAGTAAAGTAAAGTATCGTGTTTGGTGTGAGAGTGAGTAAAAGCTCTTTTTTCGTGTTCGGGCAACAACAATTGCATGGTGTTCGCCGAGTTAAATTTGAATATAACCACAGCCTAACAGATAGGTAAATCTGTATTTCAACATATTTAATGTCTTTTGTACTATCTTCCAATAAAAACATTAAATGCCATCGAACTTTTAATTAAATATCTGCATACAAAAACATACATTTTAATATCTTTCTTACAGTAATTGCGATTTGAATTTATAATAGAAAAATACTTTTCTTTTTATTTTTACTTTGGAAATCAATATCACATGTCAAAGAATGCAACAAAAAGAGTGAAAGAAGTCAGTCACTGAAATAGGGGAAATTGAAATACTTATTTGCGCAGACTTAAAGAACGCAAAAGCAAAAGAAAAAATGTTACAAGTTTTGGAAAAGAAACTCATTATTCTGTCATTCAATAACGAAAACGAGTGTTCATGCATTAATATCGCTTTGATCTGTAGCTAATAAAACAACAAAAATTTATACAGTTTTCGTTGTACTTATCATGTATGAGTAAATTTTCAGTGAGTTATTGTAAAGAAGAACCGTGCCACGTGTTATTCCATTATTCATATAGCCCTTTCGTTTGGATTCTTTGAGAATGTCTAGACAGTGTTTTTATTTCATTTTTATTTGTGGTTTTGTTTTCTGGAAAAATATAATTAAAAAAAATTTATGTAAATAATTTTTTTAAATGTGAAGCAAACATTAAAAAAAAATCAAGTTAAAACGCGTGTTCTTTTTAACTTGATTTTTCTCTTTACTTATGATGAGAAGATTATAATCACGTGGTAATGCTCAGAAAGAGAAAATGCATTATTTATTGTACGTTAGAAAGTTACTGAATTTGACATAAATTCTTTTAATTTTAGTAAAATTTCTCATTAAAAGAACTCAGCTCATTTGATGTACATATGTACAGACGGAGTTAGCAGCATATACATATGTATTTTAGAGGAAGGTCATTGCGTTGCAATCAGCTCGATTAAAATTAAGTATGCAAGCTTGTCCGAAAGGCTGGCCAACTGGAAATGCATACCATTACAAGTTCATGATTGTGAAATCAGTGGCCCTTGCTGCTCTAGAATTTAAGGATGAATTCAAATTGGTCCCGCTGAAATGGATAAAAGAAAATGGAGGGATTAAGTTTGGTTAAAATCGTTGCGAATGACTCACCTTGACGGGCATGGACCACAACTGCTTAGAGCCAATAAGAACTTCAAGCAGCCTCCAATATTCTTTTCAGTTTGAATGTACTCGATGTACTCGATGTTGTCAAAGAAAGTATGAGTGAAAAATATATTGGACTTTGAATTTCCATTATACATGGCGGTAATTATTTTAAAAACTTTGAACCAAAAAATCGTGGATAGTATCCCAAATTATAAATGCATACAAAAATAAAATTTTTAATTTTTAATACTAGTTCGAGAGATAATCACTGTGGATTGTGGTAAAGCTGGACATGAAACGCACTAGGAGGATTTCTTAAATCATTGTCGCCGAAATCAGGTTACAGCTTCCACGCTCACCTGCCTGTCCGATAGCGAGTTTTCATCGGTAGAATCTTAACTACAAGGAATTTGAAAATGTAGAAATATGAAATTTTTGATGTTTTTTTTTGTTTTTTTTTTTGGAAATCTCAAGGCATAATTTTCAAACTAGTTTCTACAACATTTCAACAGTAACAAAAATATGTTTCACTATTTCTTTTGTATCAAAGTCAGTACAATTTCAGCATAGCCTGCATTCAAACAGGCCAAACAGGTTCTCTGCTGTGACTATATATGAAACAATGCTCATAGTGTTGGTGTGTTTCAACTAAAACTGTGCAGTTGTTTTAGTTGATATGAAAAAATTAAGTAAAAAATAATTTATCAAATGCTGAGTAATGAAATCGGAATGATGAATTTGTTAGAAAATGATGTTTCCAGGACCAGGCATGCAAGCATGCTCGTCACCTTTTTTGTTTTATTAGAACCCATTTTGACCCACAAGATTTAAGTTTTCTAGTTAGCAATAAAGATTTGAAGGTAGTTTGTAAAGAACCTTTTTTTTAGGTTCTTATAAACTATACTTAGGGGTAGACTAAACTACCTAAGCATAAGTAACTAGAGTATCTAAACAAAGTAATTAAAGGAATAAACATTCGTCTCACAGTCACCTTTTTTGTTTCACCAGAATTCATTATGACCCAGAAGAGTTAAAGTTTTCTTGTTAGCAATAAAGATTTGAAGGGAGTTTCTAAAGAACATTTCCCTTAGGTGCTTACAAACTATACTTAGGGGTAGACTAGAATATCTAAGCATAAGTAAAAAAAGGGGGGGAAAAACATTACATTGTTAAAATTTAGACAATCCACATTCTGCCAGTGTCGTAGAAAACATAGATTGGGGTGCAAAATTAATAGAAATTTAAATGTAGCAATTTAAAACCGATTAAGATTAATATTTTAACTAAGTAGAGCAGCTAAACTGTGTATATAAATGTTAGCCTCAACAGAAATTAATCAATAGGAATTAAATATTAATTGGAAAAACTATTTGTCTGCAATTTCCGGAGTATAATAAAATATTTGTAATGACAAATATCAAACAAAAGTATTTATCTTTGTGACTTTAGGTAGTATAAATTGCTCAACTCAACTAATACTGTGTACTTTTCGCTAGAATTACATATGCACATAAATGGTATATGTATATTATTTCATTGAATTTCCTTGCACACTAAATAGTCAGTTGTTTGAATTGAATCACAAGCTGCATAATTCAATGAACATTTCCGTCTGTGATAATGAAAGACATTCATAGTAAAAACTTATGTGTTTATTAGGAAATTGCCGACTAGCTTCTTCACTATTAAATATTCATTACAAAAACTACATAGATTTAAATCGAAATATGTTAAAATGAGACAATTTTGATTAACATTTTAGATTGACAGAATTCGATTGCATTGATGTCGATTTCATTAAAATGGAAAGAATTGAGAATTTTTAGTATGTACTAGATGTTATACAAGACAAATTTACAAAGATGTAAAAACAATTAAATTGAAAATATGTAGAAAAAAGTAAAAACAAAAGAATGTCCGCTACACACATTCACATACATATGTACTACATATTCGCCGCAGGCGGTATTCATGAGCGTAACAGAAGGAAAAATAATAAATTGACTACAATATTTTGAGTGCAACAGAGAATATTGCGTTTTTAAATTTTAGAACAACACATTAATACATTTACTTAGGACATTCACTCTAACTGTCGATCTACGCTATGAGGGTTGTCAGTCATGCTGTCGGAGAGATAATGGCTTTAAAAAAAAAAACAAACTGTGTACTAATTTCTTATGCTTACGTACACTCTCATACAATCATACAATCATACATAATCCATGGAATCCTTCATTCATTTATTCATTTGTGCAAGCAACAATATTAAATGTCAATTGTAATCAGTTGAAATATTGTTAAAATTTTTCACTTGAATTTGCTATTATTATTTGATATTAATGATTCGAACGAACACACATATACACATGACACTTGTATATGGTACCTTAGGAGATGTATGTATGTGTAAATGCATTTATTAATGTTTCACTATGTATGTTTGAATGTAATTTGATGTATTAGTGTTAGCTGTCAAATTTCTATGGTGATTGCTTTTAAAAAACCTGGTATTTATTTACCAAATTATTTGGGTGTGTGTAATATTTAATTATTTTTTAATGATTTCTCAGTTTTATGATTTATTTCAACAGATTATTGAACAATTTTTATTTGCAGTAATTCCATTAGATTTATACTCTCTTATACAATTTAGATGTGAAATTTAGCACTACACGACGTATGAGTGATTATTTTTTAATTCATTGCAAGATAAGACCAGTAAGTTTAACTTCCATTCATTTGAAATGTTTCTTTCAAATTAATAAAGGCATATCAAAGGAACGTTCTTCGTTACTCGCATCAAAATCGCCACTTTTAATCTAATTGAACCACTCGTTGCACTGTGTTTTGCCTAGAGCATGCCGGCCGTAAGCTTCCACTAGCATTCGATGAGATTCCAAAGCAGATTTCTTCAATTGGAAACAGAAAATCAATGATATCGGCATATCGTAGTTTGTAGGCACAATTTTCGACATTTTTACGAGCGAAAAAAAAAATTTGGTTGTCTGAAACTTTATTGTTTATGAACTGAATATTGTTGACACAACTAAATGCGAAGAAATTACGCCAATGATTTGGTATGATAGAGCGTATAGTTTTACCTAGCGATACAGAGATGTCATTACCGGCTTCATACCTGTATAACTGGTATGTTAATGTAATATTCGTATGGCTATTACAAGTACTTCCATAAACATTTACTTGGTATAGTCTTATTGACATAAACTAACATCATTTGTCTAATCATAGGAGTATGTAATCACCGCTAGGTCAAGAAAACAATCCCATATTAACTTACTTACTTAACTGGCACTACAACCGATGATCGGTCTTGGCCGCCTCTACAAAGCTTCGCCAGTCGGCTCTGCTATGCGCGCGCTGGAGCCAGTTGATAAGGCCAAGTGCAGTCAGGTTGCCCTGCACCTGGTCTTTCCAACGGAGCGCTTGACTATGTCAGTGTCGGCGTACAGCTCATACAGCTCATCGTTCCATCTTATTTGATACACGTCGTACACGCATACTGGACCGTAGATCTTACGGAGTATCTTCCTCTCGAACGCTCCTAACAGCCTCTCATCATTGATGGTCAATGTCCACGTCTCGGCACCATACATTAGAACGGGAAGGATAAGGGACTTATAGAGCGTTATTTTCGTCGGCCGAGAGAGCGCTCTGCTTCTCAATTGCCTACTGAGCCCGTAGTAACACCTGCTGGCAAGAGTTAGTCTCCGCTTGATCTCAAGGCTGACATTATTGCTGGTGTTTATGCTATTAGTGGTGTTTATTATATTAGTACGAACTCAATAGAATTGGGCAATGACTATGTGTAAAAATAACTATGTGTAAGAGAAAGATGTTTTCCCTAGTTGAAAATGTTTTTCTGGTTACCCCAAAAGCAAACATACTGGTTTAAGTGCTCAACATCAGGACACTACAACACTTTCAAACTAAATTTTTGCATTTGCCTTCAATATGCTCCATTTTTGTGTGTTGATTTTTGAAAACTTTAGAAAGCATGAAAGCATGTACGAGTAATTTGCTGACCAGAGCAAAGTGCTGTCAACACAATTTGCATTGAATGTTGTGATGTTGACATCTATTCAATTAAGGAACTATTGCCATGAAATTTGCAAGAATTTTAAGATTTCATGCTATAGAGAGTCGATGCGAATATTTTAATTGAACACGAAGAATTACATAAAAACTGAAAACGAGTAAGAAATTAAAACCATTAAAGCATTTTGTATAAAAGAGAAACTTTCACCCTTCTTTGCATTCGTACTAACTAAAACGATGATATTGAAACTATGCACAAATTACAATTGCTTATTAAATAGGGGAAAAACTTTTCCAAAACACAAGTTACCCACACAAAATCAACGTAATTGGGAAAAATTTGTGTGGGGAGCTACTAAAAGGGGAAAAACCGCCAACTAATTTTATTGCATTCCAGTTTGTCACAATAACATCTAGGTACTTGAAAAAATCCAGTCACAAAACTACTTAGCAGCTAAATGACAAATAAGAAGAGCTAGAAAATAAAAATACCATACATACATGTACCATATACGTGTGTGTACTATAAAGAGAATTAATGTTGCGCATACGCCAGAGTGGAGTGGCACGTGTAAACGCTTCATCAACTCACGGCGATGAAGTAATGCGTTTCTAGATAATTGAGATGTCGCAAATATGGTTTTCTGTTTTCTTTTTGAGATATTTACAAGAGATATTTACTTAAAATAATTGAGAAAATGTAAAAAACAAAGAAAACAAAAAAAAAATAACACGTGTTCATTCTTACGCTGCAGAATATCAAAAGTTTTACTCAAACCATATAGCAACGTATTTGTGTAAGTAAATAGAAGAAAATATAGAAATTAGTTGGCAGAAACAAATAATAAAAATAATAAATAAAACCGAAACTTTTGAAGGTGCATAGTTAATCTTGTGCCCCACTTTCTTGGAACATTTGATTAAAAGTTGACTTGTTATTATTGCCTAGTAACAGTTACCATATTATAACCTCATTCTGACTTCTGTAGACAAACGTTCTGTATTTCGAGTTACTTATTCTAACTTATTTAATAACAACAACGTATACATTTTACAATTTTCTGCATGAGAGCAACCTGAATTTGCTGTGTTTAGTTTTTCGATTTCCAGAAACTTTTTTTCATTTGATGTACTACATACATATCAAATATGTATGTACATATGTAGTATGTATGTATTTGTCTGGTTTTGGTATATGACAAATCATTTAGTGTCTCTGAGTGACTTGCATATAATAATTTAAGTGTCGTCTGCTTGTCAAACGATTGACAACTTTATTATTTTTGTTCTTGCTATTTTTGTGGAAGTTCAGAAAACTCCACAACATTTACTCACACATACACTAATAAATAACAAAATCCATTTATAAATTTGTATTTAAAGTGATAACGAAAAAAAACTAAAATTAAATAAACAAGAAAATCAGATCCAAAAATATTGACATTTTCTTCACTCTTTAAAATACAAGTCAGGTTAAAATATTTGATATAAGCGTGGAATAAAAAGAAGACGAATAAATAGTAGCACACACACACACACAAATAAACACGCTTTAAAGCTTATTGAATGACCCGCCCGGACATTGACATTGAAATTGACTTTGCTATGCTGTCTTGACAATTCGCCCGTAAAATTATGAATAATTGCCAGAAATATTAACGTGTGAATTTTGTTTTCTGTTTTTTGTTTTTGTTTTTTTGTCGTCGGTGTTGACGTTGATGATTGGTAATAATTTTTTATGCTACTTAATATTTATTCCATTTCAGTTAACTCGTCCAGCACACACCCAACAAACGTGCATGGGTTATGCAAAAGTGGTGCAATAAACCTGTGGCCACAAGGAATAACTAATAGTCGCTAACACTTAGTCGACTTAGGAAAAATTAAAACTTATTGTATATTTTTCATTTAGGCGAGTAAATCACAAAATATTGAGAGTTCTTGAAAATTTATGAAATTTATCAATTCTCATAGTTTTTTGTTAATTAAACTCCACTAATTATTTAAGAACTTTCAATATTTTGGGATTTATAATGAAAAATATGCAATAAGTTTGTATTTTTATTAAGTCGACTGTAGCTGTTGTTCCTTGTGAGCACCGAAATATGAATTGTACTTAATTTATATTGTAATAAAAATAAACTGTAGTTTGATTTGGAAGAAGCATTTTGGGTGATGTCTGAAATTACTTACTCGTATTATGCAGTAAGTCCTTTTCTCTTTTTAGTATCTTCCGAAGCAGCAGACCACAACAAATCACAATATATCATAGTACTTATATTCATAATGATAACTATCAGGTAATTCTTTTAAGTTTGTGATATCATATAACGGGTGTTTTTTTCAGAAGTGTGGTTTTCAAGAAGAAATAAATCGCATACAATTTAATGTTATGGCCAAGAATTCAGCTTTATTATAAAGATAAGTATTTGCCTTTATGTTTTAAAAACGATTTCGGGCAAGAAGGCCGCCGCGGCTGGTTCGAATAAATTCCAGCCGAGAGTCCCAATTTTCGACCACTTTTTGCAGCAATTGGGGCCGTATGTCAGTAATAACGCGCCGAATATTCTCTTCCAAGGCGTCAATCGTCTCGGGCTTATCTGCGTAGAGAAGCGACTTCACATAACCCCACAAAAAATAGTCCAGCGGTGTTAAATCGTACGATCTTGGGGCCACGCCACAGGCCCACAACGCGAGATAATTCGCTCACCAAAAGTTTTCTTCAATAAATTGATTGTTTCGTTGGCTGTATGGCATGTAGCGCTGTCTTGTTGGAACCTAAGGTCGTCCACATCAACATCCTCCAATTCACAATTCAGGCACGGAAAAGTCATTAATCATGGCTCTATAGCGTTCCGCATTGACTGTAAAATTATGACCGACTTCATCTTTGAAGAAATATGGACCAATGATTCCCTCTGCCCATAGAGCACACCAAACAGTGACTTTTTGAGCATGTAACGGCGTCTCAACAATGGATTGTGGATTACCATCACTCCAAATGCGACAATTTTGCTTATTAACCAAAAGTGAGCTTCATCGCTGCACAAAATTTTCTTGTGGAAATCGGGATCGGTGGCCATCTCGTTTTGGTAATAAATTTACACGATTTGCAAACGTTGTTCAGGTCTAATCATTATGAAATTGCAAACCAAACTGAGCATAAATCAAGTGACTGCTGTCAAAAAGACCAACTCCGAAAAAAGTATTTCCAGATTGAAAACCACACTTCTAAAAAAAAAACACCCTTTATACTACTACTGTGGGCAAAAAGTAGTAAGACTTTTTAATTTAAATTTCGCGCGGAAACCCATTCATCAAAATATTATTTTTTTAAGGTTGGTATGATTGTCGGTGACATCTGTGGCAAATGTCACATAAAAAAAATAATCATTAGTGTTTAGTATACGCTTGTCTTTCTGAAGTACAAAAAGTGCATTTGGCGATTTTCACAATGAGTGAAATTATTCAACAAAGAAGTTCCATTAAATTTTGTGTGCGGAATCAAATTTCTGGTGCCGAAACGTTCAGAATGTTGCAAAAGGCCTTCGGTGATAATTGTATGTCGCGAGCAAGTGTTTTTGATTGGTACAAATTGTTCAAAGATGGTCGAGAACGCGTTGACGACGAACCACGTCCAGGACGGCCATCAACATCAACTGATAATCAACACGTCAATAAAATCAAGGAATTGGTGCTCGAGAATCGACGATTAACAGTCAGAGACCTTACTGGCATCGTTAGAATATCGGAAGGATCAGTGAAAACCATTTTAAAACATCATTTGGGCCTAAGAAGAGTGAATGCACGATTGGTTCCAAAATCACTGCATTGGTTTTACGAGACCATTTTGCCAAAAATTCGACTGATATCGTTCCGCAACCACCCTATTCGCCTGACTTAGCACCGTGTGACTTTTGACTATTTTCTAAACTCAAAAAACCGCTTTGTGGACACCGTTTTGAGTCAATTGAAGACATTAAACATGAATCACTAAGCGCATTGAAGGCTATTCCGGAAATTGACTTTAACAACTGTTTCGAGAATTGAAAAAAACGTTGGCACAAGTGTATTGGGGCCGGGGGGGATTACTTTGAAGGGGACGAAATAGATTTGGAAGAATGAATAAAAAAATTTGATATTATGAACAAAATCGTACTACTTTTTGCCCACAGTAGTACATATAGAATTTGATACAAATATAGTCTACTTTAACCCTATTAAAGCAGCATAATGGGCAACCGCCAAACGGCCAGTTGCTAGACTTGCCACGACAACCTTTTGGCAAACATTTTCGTATCTTACGAGGAATGGTTTGAAAAATTAAACGTCACTATCTTAATGAAAAAAAAGTTGAATATCACTGTGTCATAAATATTTGACTAACACACATTCTTAAGATTCAAAGAAAACTTTGGAGACTTGATGACTATAAAAACCTTCTAAACCAGATTTTAAATGTGTTAAAATTACGTAACATTTGCAGAGTTTCTTTAAAAATGACTAAGCTGAATAAGAAGTTTCTATTGACTGCAAGAATGTAACGAAATAATTTTTCGTTACCTCTACTTGAGTGTTGATAATACTGACTGCACCTACTTCTCGGCTTAACACCCACGCTTACACGTGTACTATTTTTTTCAGCTACAGATCTGTAGAGATAATCAGCGATTAGAGTAAAGATAGTGGAGATCGTTGCTATTAGGTTCACTTGTAGGAATCTTACCGGTTCATATATTAAAATTTCTTATAAGCTGTTTTCAAGCTGTAAAGCAAACAACAATATTTACAGAAAAATTAAAAATCATGCGATTTTGCAGGTCTGAAGATGAATGTTCTGGACGAGGATAAGAGGTGTGGTTTCTTGTGGTAGAAAAGCAAGAAGTATGGACATCAAGTACATTTTCAAAGTTTGTTTTATAATTCTATTTTCTATAATTTTGTATAATTCTATTACAAAAAAAAGATTCTAGACATGGACACAAAAAGTTATTCGAAATCCGTGTGGCAGACATTTTCCTATTTGGACGAATAATCAGGATGATGAAAGAGGCCTTGCACAATTAAAGAAGAAGCCTTGCGGAATTAAAGAAAACACAACTAAAGAATTTCCGGTATCCTTAGGCATAACTGCCCAATTATTAGAGTTGGTGGATCTTAAGAGGCTCTAAAGAACCTACGAAACTGAAGCTCCGGAGCACAGATAGATCCACGCCAGGGGTTTCTTAAGGTATATAATAGTATCAAATGGCATTTAAACAAAATCAGCTCGCATATCCACGAACAACGGGGAAACCATAAAAAGATATTAGTGCAAATTTAATCAGATTTCGAAGGAATGCTGAACATTTTTCCCAACATCGAAGATAATCGAGGGTAAGTAACCGCCATCTTCAACCTTTAGGAAGCTCCCCTCACTGCCAAGGTGATCTTAGGGGCAACATTCAAGACTTCAATAAAAATTTATATCCAATAAATAACTACATAATATCTTAACGTTTGCTGCTCATACATATTTAAAAATCGTTTCTCCTTGATTGAATATGAATTAATGCAAACACTTTAACCATTTTGTCAAAAAAGCTTAAATTGCCATTGTGTGTTTTGCGTGTATTTTGTAACAATTTAATTAGATTTAGTATGCATAACTGATTATTTCACGCTTTTTGAAGCAACAACAAAACGTGAATGTTTTGGTAAAGTAGCAGTTAAAAAAAACCAAAAAAAAATTATACATGCAAACTAGCAAAAGTGTCAAGAAGAAACCCCGTGTCTTGAGCTTAATTGTTGCCATTGCTTATGTTTATGTTGTTCATGGTTTATTGCTGCCTTGCTTGCCACTTATAAAAAATTAATATTTATTTAACAAAAACATTTCGTATTCAATGTAAAATTTTAGTTAAAGTCGTGCTGTGAATTCCAAAAATTCCGTATTACAAAAGAAAATTTCACCTCTTGTTCTCTGATTATCTGCTACCACACCTACCATAATTGCCACGCTTAGAACTAATTAGGTTCTTAATGAAAAGAGAGCATAAATTTAATCCTATTGGTAAATCAAGTGTTCTTAATTAGTTTTAGTTTTTGTCAGACAATTTGCGTTAATTGACATCACAAATTTTGGAAATATCTTGCAGTTTTCTTATGAGACTATTTTTTTATTGTTTTTGTTTACCAATTTGTATTAAACGTTCTATTGTTGTTTGAAGGGGTGCAGTAGAGTGGTAGTGAAAATCATTTAGTTACGCTTGCGTTACCAAAACTTTTTCTAATACATATTTTGATTAATTGCCTATGGTTTCATTTTCGAAATAACTTTCATATTATTCTGAGATCATATCGCAAAAAATTCTTCTTATATCTTAATATATTTTGTAAAATAATCGTTTTGTATGAGACAATGGTCTTCCACTTAGAGTATATAGATTTAACTTTTACTTTTAGCGCAGTAACTAAATAAATAAAAATATTGTAAGTTAAATTTAATGGAAAGTTAAGCGATTCGCGATGAGTTTTAAACATTCTTAGAAAATTAACAAACATGAAATTTATTTTTACATAAATAGTAAATTGTCTGCGAGCTAAGTATGTAAAGGGTGACCCGAAAAGAATGCATGATTTATTTTAAAAATGAAACGCATATTTTTGAGCGAGTAATGGAATAAAATATCCGGCAAATAGACTCGCGTCTCTGATCACAGACCCTTGCTCTTTGAATGATATTTTCGATGACATTTTGAGAAAGATGTGACTCTATCTAAGCCGAAACCGCATTGGTACCGCCTTTAAGCTCAGTAATCATTTTTGGTTTATTCGCAAAAACCTGGGATTTCACAAAACCTTAAAGAACGAAATCGTATGTTCTTGGTTGATATCGAAATTTCGGGAGATAATTCGGTTTGGTAATCGTTGCTCCATTAAATTGCATGCGCGGTATGGCAGGTGGTGCCGTTCTGTTCAAACCACGTGTCGCCCCGATCTATACCGTCCAGTTGAGGCCAAAAAAACTCCGTTAACATGTTCCTGTAACGAATGCCATTCACAGTCACTGCCTTTCTGGTCTCATTTTCACAATGATAATGTTCCTTTGAGTAAAGCTCCATTTTTATTAATCGGAACAATCGTAGACTATAACTGTTAATATCAAAACTGCCACTTGCACTAAAAAAAAAAATTTAACAGAATTTAAATCATGCACTCTTATTAGGACACCCTATGTATAAGTATATAACCTATATTCAATATGTATGCAGGTGAATAGATA
Source organism: Palloptera scutellata (assembly GCA_958295655.1). NCBI lineage: Eukaryota > Metazoa > Arthropoda > Insecta > Diptera > Pallopteridae > Palloptera > Palloptera scutellata. Next base: position 145,277,768 of record OY282449.1, read on the forward strand.
CATATATGAAACCGTATAGCTTAGTCATCAACAAAATCTTTGTTCTATACTTCATTGGATGCTTTAATGTTATGCAGACGGTTAGGCTGTGGTTATGTTCAGATTTTGTTCGGCGAACACCATGAAATTGTTATTGTACCGAACACGAAGAGAGAGCTTTTACTCACTTTCACAGCGAACACGATATGCTGGGTGAAATGTACACGGAGCACGCCTAGTATTCAGGGTGTCAAAGAGTTATGCTACAAAAAAGGAAAATAGAAGGAAAACATGCAAACCTGTACATCATTATTTCATTTGTTTTTAGTGTTTAAAAGTGAATATTAAATATATTATTCATAACACTATTGAATAAAAGTCTTGTTACTTACTTACTTAGCTGGCACTACAACCAATGATCGGACTTGGCCGTCTCTATAAAGCTTCCCTAGGCTTCTGCTATGCACCAGTTGATAAGACCAAGTGCAGTCAGGTCCCCCTATGTCTGGTCTTTCCAACGGAGATTAAGACGTCCCCTTCTGCGTGTTCCTCCACCGTGGTTCGAATAAAAAACCCTTCCAGCCGGAGCGCTTTCTTCCATTCTCTCAGTATGACCATCAAGCCATCAAAGCCGCTGGATTTTTATGCGCTTGACTATGCCAGTGTCGGCATATAGCCCATACAGTTCATCATTCCGTCTTATTCGATACACGTCGTCTACTCATATTGGACCGTAGATCTTACGGAGTATTTTCCTCTCGAATGCTCCTAACAGCCTCTCATCATTGATGGTCAATGTCCACGTCTCGGCAGATGAGGGACTTGCAGAGCGTTATTTTCGTCGGTCAAGAGAGGGTTCTGCTTTTCAATTGCCTACTGAGCCCGTAGTAACACATGTTGGCAAGAGTTAATCTCCGCTTGATCTTTAGGCTGACATTATTGATGGTATTAATACTTGATGCTAGGTAAACGAAATTCTTGACGACTTCAAAAGTGTTATTGTTAATAGTGTCAAGGTACACAAGGTATTTCGTTTTGTCCTCGTTCACCACTAGGTCCATTAAGCAGTTGCGAAAAGAGCTCCTTCCTTAATCTCATTATGTATGTATGTAAAATAGAAGGAAAAAATGCAAACCTGTGCATCACTATTTTCAAATGCAGAAAAGCGAAGTGGCGAATTTTTTTTAGTTTTTAAAAGTGAATATTAAATATATTATTCATAAAACTATTGAAGAAAAATTATATTACTTATTTTCATAATTTTTCAATTATATTATTAATTGCACTCTCCATATTGATAAAATCGTTTAAAGTTTCTTAGTATACCATTTAGTGTTGCCGTTGCGAACAATATAGTATTACAAAAAAACTGAATTTCGACAAAAAGCTACTCTGTAACGAACACCAATGTAACCACTACACCCTTGACGAGAGTAAAATATGATAAACAGCGAACACCATTATAACCAGCACCTAACGATCTCGAATGGAACCATCACACCGAGCACGAGAGAAAAATATGATGTGTTCGCACACAGAGGTTATTGTTTGTTTGTTATTGTTTACAATGCGGGCGAATTTTACAACTGATAATTTTAACACAAATTACTGGGATTTTGTTAGCACATTTTTCTCGCTTAACTCACTCTTATTACTTTTTCTATTTTCCCTTTCTCTATCTCTTTTAACCATTTTAATTTGCTACACGAATCACTAAAGTTCAAACGCCATAACACGCGTTTCGGAGGCGAAGCTTTTCTCGTATTCGAGCGAAAAGTTGAATCAGTGTGTGTTGTATGAAACAAACTCTACGGCTTGCCGTCGAAATGCACAGAAAGCGTCAAAAGTTGAACTATTTCAAGTTGTTTCTCGTATTGCGACGGCAAACAAGCTGAGAAATTGTGAGAAATGTATAATTTGTCGGACAATGGCATAATCAGTAACAGACTATTTATATCGAAAAGTTTTAATAAATTTATTTTTTGTAAAAACTGTTGAACATAGAGAAATATTTTAAATATAATAATTTAACCTGGGATGATAAATATCAACTAAAAATTAACCTAATACTCTGGCAGATTAAACTTTGTTTTCGCTGAAATGAAAATTCTACAGCCGATTATTTGTCGTCGAACTTTACTCATCACTAATAAATTGGCTGCAAATAATTCAGAAGAGAAAAAAATAATGGAAGAAAAACTAATGGAGGAGGGGGAAAAACGCAAAACCGATATGCGTCCGATGCACACAAAATCCAATTAGTGAACTCCAAGAAATCTACAAAAGCCATTAGGAATGCCATTTTAGTTAATTTTTACTTTTTTAGTGACCTGAATATTTAAAAATGTTGCATCAGCCGAATGTCTAGAAAGCGCATATACAAGAAAAGCGTTGCGTCCGAAACTTGTGTTATGAAGTTTGACCTTTAGATTTTGAAGTACCAGTGACTGGTAGCAGTGTTTCCGAAGAATTTGCTCTCTTTTTCTCCTTCGGTATCTCTTTAAATCATTTCTAATTTCTGTTCTTTCACAAAATTCTCAATCAATCTCTTTTCAAAAATTCGCTGCGATTTAAAGTACCAGCGAACGGTTTTATTTTTACTTACATGAGCTATTTTCATTTATAGCTTTTCTTTTTCACTTTTTCTTTGATTTTTAAGTAATGAAATCCAATTTCTTTTATAGTTACTTGTTTTTTTTTTAATTATTGTAGTAAAAGTTTTCCTTAAATGGGTCCCTTTAATTTCTTTCTCACTGATTCTGCTTTGAAATTTTAATTTCTTTTGAGCACTTTATCTTTTCAGGAATTCGTTTAATACTCGGAACTAACAAGTCTGATTTTTGTTATTTCATATCAGTTTTTTTAGTCTATTTTTCGTATTCATTATCTATTTTTTTCCCCTTCTTTGAATATTTATTTCTTTTCATAGTGAAATCACAGTGATTTTAAAGTAGAAGCAATTTTTTCATGGAAGACTTCATTCTCTTCTTTTTCCCTTAAAGAATGAGTCCTTGGTAATGAAATGTGGTAACAATTACAATTATTCCTAGCATGTGTTACTTACTTTCACTTTCACTTTCTCTCCTTTTCCCTTGATTTTTCTCTTAGTAGTCGTACCTTATCGTTAATGTTTTTCATATGAAAAATCTACTTTGATTTTCGTACGTGCTTATAAATTACGACTGAAGTTGATGTTCAACATTATTTTATGATCCCGAGTGATGAATGTAAAATATGCTAATTTGGTGATGTGATTTCAAGTGAAGTTGGTGGCCAACAGCAATAACATCAGTCATTTTGCAGCTTGTTGAATTCATTACTTTAATGCATTCATGTAAGCCAACACATTCAACCAAGTAGTAAATAAACCTTCTTATCTGCTTTAGAATTCCTTAAATACCGACAAACTTGCATGCATTTCTGTAGAAAAATTAATTATAAAATCGTTTCGCAGAAAAAAGGTAAGGCGAAGTGTATGTCGATTGAAAGTGGCAGTAACAGCATAATGCACTTTTTTGTGTGTTTGTTATAAGGATGCAGATTGTGTTGCACCATAGAATCTTAATTGAAGTGGAAACATTTGCATCTATCTGTATTTAGTATGGATGCAAATAAAATGGATACAAAAGTAGACGAGTTGCATTGCAAGAATATATGGTACTAAAAAATACGTACATACACTTTAAACTAATAAGCAAATATGCTTCAACATTTTTGACCAGTAATGGAAATATTTGCTTTCCATCTGCAACTTTAATTAAAATTCGTAAACATTTTTTAATTGACTTTACTTGAATGCCAAAGCCACTCTATTATTATCCACTCTATTTATATTAATAATGAAGCAGTTTATTTTACTCACGCGTAGAATATTTTCGAGAATTTATACTACAATTGCTAACAACTGAGATTTGACAGTAATTTTATTATGTATAATGGCAATGTCAAATAGCATTTTGATATTTTAAGACATTGCAACAACAACAGAAGCAGCAGCAGCAGCAGCAGCCGCGGTAGCAATAATGAATAAAGGAGCTGGCAAATTTTTCACATTCATGCAACAATTTCACGAACATTTCATAACAAAATGTTATTTGAAATGTTAAAAATATGCGAAAGTCAGAAAAGAATATTTGATGTGAATATTTGTAAACTTTTTAGTCTACCAATTTGAGCAATTTCAATTCTGCTTACCAATTTTATCCCTTCTAACTTTATATTTATCTGTTTTTTTGGGTTGTGTGTGTGGTTGTGTCTATTTCAGCAATAATGTATTTTTTCTGAGGATTTAAACAACAAAATGCCAACAGAAAAAATAAAACCGAAACAAAACCCTAAAATACAATATTAAAAAAGAAGCAAAAAATAATCTCCGAAAGAAAAATCTCCAGTTTAGCATGTGTAGTTTAGAATCAAGGTTTTTGTTTTATTATAATGTAAAAATTTATTCAACACACACACACACACACAGACACAGAGAGTCCTTGCACTTGTCCAAGGCAATAAAGAAATTATATAAATGCAAAAACTTTCTTAATACAAAAAAGGTAAGCTGCAAAAATATATGGCTTAAAGAAAGTATAGAATTTGTGAAGCAAATAGTTGAATACACAAATTGCCTAAATATTTATACCAAAAATAACAAAGCGGCTGAAACAATGACAATGAGCTTTTACTTTTTGTGTAGCATGAAAATATGATAATATTATGGGTATTCAATCAAAAATCGAAATGCGCTGTAAATTACGCATATGATGTAAATTTACTTACTTACTTAACTGGCACTACGACCGATGATCGGGCTTGGCCGTCTCTGAGGGTTCATTGGTGGTTTCCAAGCCCGACTCACAACTATTCATTCAAGGCCATGGAGAAGCCCGCCACAAATATTAGTTAACTCACTGACGATTGTCAGATCGGATCGCTATCCAGGGGATGCCACGACAAGGCTGTGAGTCGAATTGAAACGTAGAAGCGCAAGAATCGATAATGGACGCACCTGCGACTGTCCTAAACTTTACCTTGTGTCCTACGCCCCAGGCGCCCGTGATGTAAATTTACTCTAACGTATAATGCAAAAGCAAATTTATATCAAAATAGTTTACGTTTTATGGTATACTATTCAATTTTGAAGTGAAAATCCGATTACACACCGTAAAATGCCACTCTGTGCAGCTATAGTTGCCATAATGTTTTCATACAATTATTTATTTTTTATTTGAAATTTTAAAAAATCTCTCATGAGCCGTAGAATTTTGGGAAATAATCACGATAAAAAATTCCGAAAATTTTCCATAGTAGTTAATTCCGAAAATATGAAGCATTTTTCGTGAATTTTCATTAAGGGATTTTCCCCACAAAGTTGACAACTATGTATGTTATCAGCCGTTTACTCAAATAAACAAATCGGAAGGCCATGACTGCGGAAAGGGAATATCAATGAATAATTTATATTTTATTTAATATATGAGTGATTTTTTCTTTCATATAATACAGGGTGTTTTTTTTAGAAGTGTGGTTTTCAAGAAGAAATAAAACGCATATAATTTAATGTTATGGCCAAGAATTTAGCTTTATTATACAGACAAATATTTGCCATTATGTTTTGAAAAAGATTTCGAGTAAGTGGCCGACGACCACAAACATACCGTCGATTATTTTCTCAGATTATTCATCGAATTCGGACTTCTCGCGTGAGATCTTCGACTCATTAGACTTGGATTTAGGGCCAATGGATGTAGCTGGACTACAGATGCTCTCCGAACAGAATCCAATTATGATTGCCGATCCCACCATCGAGGATAGTTTTCGAAGAGATCTTAACTGATACTATGATGATCGCGGCTGGTTCGAATAAATTCCAGCCGAGAGGCCCAATTTTCGAGTTTCCTTCAATAAATTGATTGTTTCGTTGGCTGTATGGCATTTAGCGCCGTCTTATTGGAACCAAAGGTCGTCCACATCAACATCCTCCAATTCACAATTCAGGCACGAAAAAGTCATTAATCATGGCTATAGTGTTCCCCATTGACTGTAACATTATGACCGGCTTCATCTTTGAAGAAATATGGACCAATGATTCCCTCTGCCCATAGAGCACACCAAACAGTGACTTTTTGAGGATGTAACGGCGTCTCAACAATGGCTTGTGGATTATGATCACTCCAAATACGACAATATTGCTTATTAACGTACCCATTCAACCAAAAGTGAGCTTTAACGCTGAAAAAAATTTTCTTGTGAAAATCGGGATCGGTGGCCATTTCGTTTTGGCCCATTCACCGAACGTGCATTTGAACGGATTTGATATTCGTTCGGCTTCAATTCTTGCACGAGTTGATTTTTTAAGATCGCAAACCAAGATCCTTTCGCAAGATTTTCCATAAAGTGGATGAGCACAGCTCCAATTGTTGCGCTCGATGGCGGATGGACTCATTCGGGTCTTCTTCGATACTCTGCTCCACAGCAGCAATAGCGTCTTCGGTGCACACTGTACGGCGTCTCTGAGGATGCGCATTATCCACTAGAGTAAACGTAGTGCGAAACCGATCCATGGTTGCTCGAATTACCGACTCTGCTGGGCGATTATGTCGACCGAATATTGGACACAGCGCGTAATAAATTTGCACGATTTGCAAAAGTTGTTCAGGAGTAAGTCTATTTATTACGAAATGGCAAACCAAACTGAGCATAAATCAAGTGACAGCTGTCAAAAAGACCAACTCCGAAAAAAGTATTGCCAGATTGAAAAAAACACCCTTTAGAAGCAAAACGACATCCTTTGAAGGCCATACACAGGTGGATAGAAAAACAAGCACATACACATCCTTCTGGAAGCAGTTATTGCTGATATCAAAAGCAATCGGAGGTAAAAAATTATGATCTCATGATCCTGATTAAGCGCTTTAATAATTTTTCTGTTTTTCACTTAATGTAGGTATCTTAATGTTTCGTACCAACAAAATCAGCTATTTCTGTTTTCTTTTTTTTTTGCTCAATTACGTTAAACTTATGCATGCACTTATCGTTTTTGGAAAGCGCGTTCATGTTTATCAGCGACGTAAATTATTTTTTTAAGTCTTTATCGGTGTCCTGTGATTGCATTCCCTCTGTCATTCTCCCTCCTTCTTCCTTCCACCTTTCAATCTCCCTTCCAATCAACACAATGCTCTGCATTCATAGTGGTACAAACTGTTGAGAGTTGAAAAAAATAAAAAATAAAGTATACTTGCGCAGTTGATTGAATACCCTTATTGAAAATGTGGAAAATGTGCATTGATATTTTTAGGTTAAATGGAAATTATTTACAATTTGCATAGTGGTAATCTTTAATTTAAAATGCTCTGTTTGTTTTTTGTCTTTGTTATCATTATATTTAGCATAATAGCTTAATAAAATATTAATGCAATCAAGAGAATTCTGAATTCAAAAGAACTGCGGATTTCTTTTAATATAATCAAAAATAAATTGAATCTAGTGAAGTGCAGCTGGTAATTTATATTTAGTACGTCTGTTTTCGCCAAATACAGACGTACTAAATTTGTCAAAATATACGAAATAAGTAACAGAAAAAGCAACTTTAATACATTTTCGGCAAATAATATTAGGCACTCCATAGAGCACATAGCCTTTTACAGATATGAGATCGGTGCAGAAAATATGATGCATACGAAAGCCTTCTTTAACCTCATCCTTTTTCTTTATTTTCTTTCCTTATGATAAATTTTGTTTAAAATATTGGTACGGTTGTAAGAACAATCGGGAGGAGGAAATTAAATTAACCTTTTCTTATTATAAAGAAACTCTTTAATTCATTCAAATTTGTTTCGAGAAATTTTTGTTATAAATTAATACATACTTTAATCGTGGTCGCTGTGGCGTAGTGGTAATGCGTTGGACTGCTACGCAGAATGTCAGGGGTTCAAATCTCGGCACAGGCAAAATCTAAAAAAAAAAAGTAAAAAAAATAATTTTCTCTTGGCAGGCAATGGCAAACCTACAAGAGTAAAAATTGCTATGAAAAGCTTTTCACTTCGCCGTTCGGATTCGGCATTAAACTGTAGCTCCCTTCCATTCATGTACAAATATAACACGCACAACATGAGTGGATGCGAAAAGATCGGCCTAGGCCCTCCATGGGCCGTTGTGCCATTAAAAGTAAAGTAAGTACTTTAATCGTGATATCATTACCTTGACAGTTCTTATCAAGACCATGACTAATTTCTTTCAGAAACTCTGGACTGACACCAAAAAGTACATCTAACGCATCGTCTAACTTGGTACGTCAATGTTATGACAGACAGTTGAAAAGTACGCGTTTTTCATACTAAAATGTACGTTCTGGCAACACAGATTCAAATTTTTTTTATAATTTAATACTTTAATCGTGACAGCACTGCCTTCGAAGTTCTTATCAAGACCATGACCAATTTTTTTCCGAAAATCTGGACTGACAACAAATAGTACGCCATCTAACGAGGTACGTCAATGTTATGACAGACTGTCGAAAAGTACTCGTTTCATACTAAAATGTACGTCCTGGCAACACCGATTCAACATTTCTTATATATTAATACTTTCATCGTGGCAGCACTGCCTTGGAAGTTCTTATCCAGACATTAACCAATTTCTTTCAGACACTATGGACTGACACTAAAAAGTCCGTCGTCTAACGACGTACGTCAATGTTATGACAGACTTTCGAAAAGTACGTGTTTTATACTAAAATGTAAGTTCTGGCAACACTGATTCAACATTTTTTATAAATTAATACTTTCATCGTGGCAGCACTGCCTTGGAAGTTCTTATCCAGACATTAAACAATTTCTTTCAGAAACTCTGGACTGACACCAAAAAGTACGTCAATATTATGACTGTCGATAAGTAAGCGTTTCGTACTAAAATAACCGTTTTGGCAACACCGATTGGCAGATTCAATATGCTGATGCTACTGGATTAGATGTACCACACTAAATGAGGTTTGTGAGTTGAGGTTTGTTTAAATGGTTGCTCAGTGCTAGCGCTGTTCAGCTAGTGCTGATCTCAAAATCCTTTTAGTCAGAGCAAAAAAGATCAACAGAACATTGAGTTTCTCGCTAGAGACCTCTTTTATTCCCCTGATAAATGGTTTGCTAAAGATTTCGAGACTAGTTCTTATTAACGACAGCTCTAGAGTTTATAACTCTTTGACGTTGAAAGACTTTTAGTTTAGTGAGAATTGTTAATAAGATTTAACTATGATTTGAAATAAGTATGTATAACTAGGAGCCCGTATACTAATTTTTACCTCTACTCTTCTTCTTCTTCTTATTTTAATGGCACGGCAGCCTATGGAAGGCCTGGGCCGAGCTTTTCGCATCCACTCATGTTGTGCGCGTTATATTTGTACATGAATGGAAGGGACCTACAGTTTTATGCCGAATCCGAACGGCAAAGTGAAAACCTTTTCATGGGCAATTTGATACTCGTTTAGGTTTGCCATTTCCTGCCAAGAGGTGGTGCTATGTAGAAAGATGTTTTTTCTACTTTTTGATTTTGGCTGTGTCGAGATTTGAACCCCGGACACCTTGCGTAAAGCCACAATGACCCCCGATGCTGCTACGGTAACTTAATTTGACATTCAATCTAATATGTTGTTTAAAAAATACAAGGAAATTGCTTTTCTGATGGCAGATGGCAGGGACTTTTCAAAAATGTTTACGTTAGGAAATCGCCATGCGTTTTTATGCTCTTGCAATATTTTTTGCTGTCCGTTTCCCTAACCGTGATTTCATTTGCATTTATTGGTTTTGTTAGGATTTCCTAACTTGTACCAGACACCAGACATTGTGCAGGATTAGATTGTTCGCACAAAAAGTGTGAATTTCGTTCCAAACTAATATTTATTTATTGGTTTTATGCTTTATGTTTTTGGGCGGATTTTCAAAAGCACCACATTTCACATACAATATTTTGCATTCGTACAAGAGAAGCAAAAATGAAAAAGAAAAACACAAAAAACGAAAAGAAATACAGTCTAGACAGATAAATAGCTTTTGTATTGTGTAAAAGTGTCAGGCACAATCCTTTTGGGTACACGAGTATCCCTGCGCTGCTAGAAAGCAAAGTACGTGAGAACTTTAAGTGTAAGATTGCATAAATGTAAATGATATGAATTGAATTTAAGTGGATATCGTTAATAAGAAAACGCTTTAGAGAACCTGCTCCAATCCAATGTGCTCAGAGAAGCTTTAAATACTTTCACATAAGCTTGGATACGATTGTATGCGTGTGTGAATATTGTCTTTGTGTGTGTATTGATTTTGAATGCCTGTTTAATTTATAACTTTTAATTTAATCAAGAGCTCATCGCACGCCCGCTAAATAAAGAGTTCTTTGAAAGAGAAATGCTGATTCGATTCTGGCTGCTCAGTTTGCTGGTCAAAGTTATACAGAAAAGGCCCACCAATTGTATGCAACAATGTGAAGCTTTGTGAATCCAAAAGCCATTTAGTGAATCAATGAAATATTCGAGAACAGAGAACAGAAAGAAATTTCTTTCATATACTCGAATTCTTGTTTCTTTCAGTTAAAAATTAATTACTGAATGCAGATTCCTACCTACCCAAAGTTGCGTTTGAATGAAAAGGGAATTTTTCAAGTGTACGCTGCTCTGACGTGCGTACATAAATAAGCATTTAAAAAAAGGATTTCTTCTGCCGTGAAATTGCATTGCATTATGCGAGTATGTGTAAAGGAAGAAAAAACTCTGTATATTTTTGAAAGCATTTCAGTTCATATGAAAATTATAAAAAAAATGTTCCTCGCCATCATCAATACCTCAGCAATATGACAAAACTCATAAATATTTAAATAGATTTCGTAGCTCGATGCCTACAGCTTGTATGCAGCTGGCAATTGAATACTAGCTGCTACTCGATGTGGACAATAGCACTTGTATGTTATTGTTATTGACTTGGAGTGCTAGTGATGATTCTAATACCTTTCGATTTTATTGATATATATGTGCATAAACTATCTGTGAAAACAGATAGTGGGTGCCGTGCCGCCGGTAGCGCAGCATTAAGCGGCAGTTGGCAATGTTGCAAGGTTTTCACAGCTAAAATGGCCAATATTTTGTGGCAGTGCCAGCACATATTATTGCAAATGTAAAATGCAATTTCATGTTTGACGTTATCGCGCGAACAGACTCCACCTGCCAGCGCAGCTGCTGCAAGATAAATGTATGTGGTATTAAGTAAGGTCAAATGGAAATATTAATGCACTTTTTGTGCAGAAGTTGAACAACTGTGTTCATTTTTAATATTAGAAAAACTAAAAAAAAGTGTTGCGTCAGTAGGACGCCCTACAGAAGTTTATTACTTCGTTTGAGGTTTCCGGTTAGGTTTAGTAATCCCGTAAGAACCCATAGTCTATCACAGACATTACAAGCGTGGCCGCAGAAATTTTTAACGATGTGCTGATTAATGCAAATGATAAGCCTCTTCTAGTTCAGTTTGATGATTCTCTGATACCAGGTGTACTACATATTGATCGTTTGCTTTTCCAATGCATGCAACGCCCTCATCATCATTAAAATATTCAGGTTGTATGACCTCAACAGGAGGAAAACTTTTCCATTTGCAGGTCTGAGAACTCGCGAATGTTATGAGGTTGATTAGAAACTTGGCAAAACCATCATCTCTATTGAAATATTCAAAGCATGCGAATTTATTTGCTACATCATTATAATTTTAAACTTACCATCATCATCATTATAATAATTATCATCATCAAAATATTCAGGTTTTATGACCCCAACAGGAGGAAAATTTTGCCATTTGCCGGTCTGAGAACTCGCGAATGTTATGAGGTTGATTAGAAACTTGGCAAACCTCGTCTATGTTTTGTTGTGCAGATGCGAGATTTTCAAGCGAATTTTAAAGTAAATCTTCTGCCCCTTTCACTCATTGAGAATCTGGGAATTTACCCACCTCAATGACTGCCTGGTGCTGTTTAATCTTCGTTGACCTTCGTTGGGACTTAATGAGAAGAGTGTTGAAGCACATAGTATTTATATTGGCTCTAATGAACTCATTTGCCATTCATTCTGTCTCGCTGCATTAGTCTTTGTGAGTTGTTTTACAATGAAATTCGAATTCTGTTGTGCTTCAAGTCGCTTGGGAAGTCTACTGGGTCGCGATCTCTGGGTGCTGGTTTTTGGCATTTTTTTCCGCAATAGCAGAATCTGAACTTTTTTTTGGGCTTCCATTTTTTCGATTAAGTCTACATTCTTGCTGTCGATCAGTCACAGTTTTTGCTTGACTGATTTTATCGTAACACAATCGCCATTTGTTTGCGCCTCGTTTGTTTTTGTTTTTATTTTTCAGTTTATACTGATACGCTCATTATCTCGCCTCTAGAAATTTCTAACGATTTTTGTTTGAAATGTCAAATTTTACTAGAAACTAATGGACAGCGCTATCTATCAATCGAGTATGATTCATACTCAAGCGCCATCTACCAATCAAGTTTGAATCATATGCGAATCAGCGCGCTCTACAAATCAAATATGATTCATACTCGATTGATATAGGGCGCGCAGTGGATGCATACATAATTTTGCATACGCTGTTTTCGCGTTTTTTTTCAGTCTTTACTCGCTCATTCTTTCAGCTCTAGAAATTTCTAACGATTTGTCTTTACTCGCTCATTCTTTCAGCTCTAGAAATTTAAAAATTTTTTTTTTTTCAAGTAAAATTTTTTTTTTCAATTTAAAATTTTTTTTTTTATATAAAATTTTGTTAGAAACTGATTGACAGCACCCTCTATTAATTGAATATGATTCATGCTCAGAGCCCTCCCCTCTATCAATCAAGTTTGAATCATACGCGAATCAGCGCCCTCCATCAATCGAGTATGGCTCATTGATAGAGGGCGCATAGTGGATGCACATGTGCTGCCCATCATTTATGTGTATGTAGTGCATATGCACTGCATATTTGATTAAAAGAGGGCGCTGCTGTTCATTTCCGTGACAATTACCGTTTTCCCACGATCATCTTTTACCCCCTCGTAATTATAAAGAAGTAAATTTCAAATATGTTTGCTTGCTCTCAAAACTTAAACTTTACTACGGAAATTAATATATATAAATTAAACAAGTAATAGAAACTGTAATTTCAAAGAAATTTATGTGCAGAACTCTTTTGAATAATATGTGCACATTCTGGATATATTAAAACTAAAAGAATTACCATAATTATTGGTATTTCATTTAACTTAAAACTTTATTATTTATTTTAATATGTGCATGTTTTTCGCATTTAAGTAGAATCAAATACTTAAACAAGATTAAATCATTTGCCAAAGTTAAATAAGACAAATCTAGGGAAACTCAATATGTACTATAAAAAATCCATCGAGTAAAACAAAAAACAAAAACCAAAAACAAAAAAGAATGCTTTACAAACAATTCAACAATGAAAACTAAAATATAAACTCATAATAAAACACTCAATAAATCAGTCAAAGAAGTAAATTTTATGATTCTTATCCGCTTAACAAATTCAGCAGGGCACACAAAAAAAAAAAGAAAACACAAAACTCGACAATGTTTCTGCTGTCGTCGTATTCTTGTACCATATTTCAACCAACAATGTAAAATCACAGCAGCAGCATTTTCATTTGAGTTTCCATTCCTTTACTTTTTTTCGGATTTCTCTTCCTTTTGTTTGGCCAATTTTGGTAAACTTGGCAATATTTCAAAGCTGTTAGCAAGCGCTTAAAAATGTGGTTGCTCACACCGTGTCTTGCTTTTTGTTTGTTTGTGAGTTGCTCTGTGCATTTCGCATTATTTTCAACAAAAATAAATGGTATATATTTCTTGGTGCTTTGTTGGTGCATATTTTTCTAGTTGCTAGTCATAAATAAATAAACGCAACCTTCTATGAAATGTTGGTACAATATAACTTAAGTATACATATATAGGTATGTGTATGTGTATATGCATGTGTGGGCACATACATGGGAGAATATGTGTAAGTATGTAAGTAAAAGTAGCCATATTTTCTTCTTACTATTGAGTTGTCCCGGCCACATACAACACTTGCATGTTCTACGACATATTATTTGTAAGTGGCTTTCGTCGCCTCAAGTTTACATTTGCATTTTGTTGGCCAAATTTAGTAACGATCATTGTTGTTGATGTCACATTTCCTCTTTTTCGTTCTGATAAACTTACTTACTTACAGTGCATACGCTAGACTCAGCTTGATTTTTGTTCAAGTTTGCATGGACACAAGTAGTAAAGCATGAAAAGATGTTTGAAAATTCTACTTGAAGCGTGAAACTTTGCCTGAAGACTATGCCCTGTGTTTTCTTTCTTCGACTAAGGTCACGCCGAGAGAATAACTAAGTACTAAAGAAAATGTGATTAAAAGGTTTAAATTTATATAAAATATTATAATGGGAAGAGCCTGGTTTTTGAAGATTCAAAAAAACACACAAATTTTCTAAAAGTAAATGAAATTTTTATTTGTATCAATAAATCAATTCCTGCCATTTACATTTTAAAGATACTTACTTTTAATGGCACAACAGCCCAAGGAGGGCCTAGGCCGAGCTTTTCGCATCCACTCATGTTGTGCGTGTTATATTTGTACATGAATGGAAGGGCCCTACAGTTTAATGCCGAATCCGAACGGCGAGTGAAAAGCTTTTCATAGCAATTTTTACTCTTGTAGGTTTGCCATTGCCTGCCAAGTGCCAAGAGGTGGTGCCGTGTAGAAATATTATTTTTTTCTACTTTATGATTTTGCCTGTGCCGAGATTCGAACCCCAGACACTCTGCGTAGCAGTCCAACGCATTACCACTACGCCACAGCGACCACTTTTTAAAGATAACTTCACTTAAATGTTGCCCGCGGCTATGCTTGAAGTGGTCCATTCTGAAGGTCCATTTTTTGCACACTTTTTCACACATTTCAGCCGGAATCTCACCAATCACCAATGACGCGTTCAATGTTGGCTTCCAAAGCAACAATCGTGACTTAACATAGCCCCACAAAAAATAGTCTAACGTGGTCAAATCACACGATCTTGGTGGCCAATTGACTGCACCAAAACGTGAAATTAACTGCTCACCAAATTCGCTTCGCAATTGATGCATGGTTTCGCGTGCTGTGTGGCATGTGGCATATGACACCGTCCTGTTGGAACCACATGTCGGCTGAGTCCAATTCTTGCATTTTCGGCAACGGCAAAAAAATTCTGTTATCATCGAATGGAACCTTTCTCCATTGACCGTAACGTTGCGCACTTCATGGTCTTTGAAGAAGTACGGCCCATAAACCGCACCAAACAGTGCATTTTTTGTGATGCATTGGTAGCTGCTGAATTGCCTTTGGATGGTCTTCACTCCAAATATGTCAATTCTGCTTATTTACGTATCCATTGAGCCAAAAATGAGCCTCGTGACTGAAAATAATTTTGCGATAAAAAAACGGATCCTCATCCAACTTTTCTGAGGCCCATTCACCGAAAATTCGACGTTGTGGTAGATCGTCTGGCTTCAGTTCTTGCACCAGCTGTATTTTGTATGGCATTAATCCGAGATCTTTGTGTAAAATCTTCCAGGTGGTCGAACAACACAAACCCAATTACTGCGATCGGCGCCGGGTGGACATATCGGGATCTTCTTCAACACTGACGGATGCAGCCGCATTATTCACTTCGGTACGCACTCTACGGATACGATTTGGTGGATTGATGTCCAATAAAGTGAAACAGGTGTGAAATTTGATCACAATGAGCTGAATCGCCTGCTCTGTAGATCGATTATGACGACCATAAATTGGTCGTATGGTAGCTTGCGAAACTCATTTTTAACAGAGCACAAATTTTGATAATAAATTTCAATAATTTTCAAACGTTGTTCAGGCGTAAGTCTATTCATGATGAAATGACAAACCAAAGTGAGCATTTTTTACTTTGACACATGTCAAGAAACACGAGGGAACTGTCACAAATTTAAACGTCAAAAATCAAGCAGCAAAAAAATCACCCTTTAGTTTTATAATTTGAACAATATTCACTTCAAATTTTATACACTTGCAAAAAATTTAACTTGCAATAACGTACGAGTATACTTTATATATGGGATATACATACATAAAATATATGCCCATTGATTTCAAGTGTTCGTTACAGACTCAGTCATTTTCCTTGTGTTAGATAAATCTTTATTTTAAATTTAAAATAGATGAGAGTTACTTTATGCGACGTAATAGTGCCAATTCTACCACCACTGCGAGGTAGTGCCGATGATGGTCGGTCGTTGAAGTGCTGATGCCAGCCGTGGATATAGTACAGATGTGGGTTATTGATGTGGTACCGTTGAGTGTCGTTGAGTTATTCCAATACGGCAACACTAATGGTTTGTTTACATTGCTTTAATATATCAAGAACTGTTGCATTAAGAAATTTCCTTTTTCTAGAATTAAGCAAACTTCACAGGCAAAAAAAAAAAAATCTTTTTTCCAGTTTTCCTATTAAACAACTTATAAAAGTAATAAAAAACATAATTTAAAAAGTTTTACTGCCCTGAGCTGCCCCCACCTAAAATTTTTCTAGTGACACCTGGTTTTCTTTGAAGTGTGGCGAATGTCTGCCCAGAAAAACACTGAGAAAAACTTGTCCATCTTATGGATTATTATAAAAGTAAAACTGGTAGAGGTATTTATGAGGGTACTCTAGGAAAAGGTGAGGACATTGATAATCGAAATATATGGGAGGGCAGGGTTTTCGTCATATATGGTAACTTACATTGACCAATAAAGGTTTGAAACTTCAATTGGATCGGTGAATATTTTTCAGGATATTGATTTTTTAAATATTTATATGAATGAGCTCCCGCTTTTGATTTAACTTAAACAGGATACTTATAGGTATATTTATCTACGAAAGTAGTGTGTTAAAATTTCAATTCGATTGGTAAAATAGCTTTCAAGATATTAATGTTTAAAATATTTTTGTACATGTTTCTCGTGTTTTGCGTGTTTCTCTTCCTACTTTGATTAAATTTCAACACAATTTTTATATTGGGACTATTTGTGTTCACCAGCCCTATGAAAGTGGTACACTGTGTGCCGTGGTTATAATTAGATTTTGCTCGGCGAACACTTAGAAACTGTTGTTGCACCGAACATGAAGAGAGAGAATTTTACTCACTCTCACAACGAATACTCGGTTAAATGAACTCCGAGTATGCCGAGTATTTAGGGTGGCACTGAGTTAAGTTATAAAAAAGGAAAAGGAAATGTATGTATTTAATATAAATACTTAGTATGAAAACATTCAAATCATTGTTTTCATTTGCAGAAAAGGCTCGAATATTTTTATGGTTTAAAAGTGGATATTATTTTCTTTATAAAACTATGAAAAGTATTTATACCGAACACGAAGAGACAGCTTTTACTCACTCTCACAACGAGCCCGATATGCTGGGTGAAATGTACACCGAGCACGCCGAGTATTCAGGGTGACAATAAGTTATACTACAAAAAAGGATCAAAAATGTTTGTAAAATAGTACGAACACATACACATACATACGAACACATTCATTTGCAGAAGTGGATATTATTTTCTTTATGAAATTATGAAAAGAAAAATGATACATCATCTATGCATCATTGCTAAGGAGTGAGATCGAAAAAATCGAATAACTTTAAATTGTCCTAGTATTGAAATTCCTTATGAAAATGAAAAAATGTAAACAGTTTTGAAAAGAAAATTTTATTTCTGATCAATAAAACTAATTGGTTTGTTGTTTTTTACAGAATTCGGACAGCTTTTCCGGTATGCCTGCCATTAGCGCCTTTACTGTCATTTCTGAGACTCTCTTGGGGTTTTGGGGCATTCCACTTATTTCTAAAATCTTCCATGGAATTAGTTTCTTTGTTTGTTGCCTTTAATGTTCTTTTCACTAGAGCCCAATATCTATCGATAGGCCGAAGTTCTGGGCAATTTGGTGGGTTGGTGATTTTTGGTACCAATTTGATGTTTTGGTCTTCGAACCATTTAAGGGTTACTTTACTGTAGTGACAGGAGGCTAGATCAGGCCGGAAGAAAGTAGATACATTGTGCTTTCTAATGAAGGGCAGTAATCTCTTCTGTAGGCACCCCTTCACAAATTACGGCGTTAACAGTGCCACTTGTTACGAAACTTTTACTCCTTAGCCCACAACTACAAATCTTTTGCCATACTACAAACTTCTGGGCTATTAAGTTTTTAGTAGCGTTCCTGTCGGGTACTGACTGCACTTTGTATGTTTTAAGATCCGCATCTTTTTTAATTTTACGAACTAAAAACTCACTGCAACTCGCTTTTTCCGCTAATTTTCGATTAGACAACGCTGGATTCTTCTCTAAGAGAGCAACGACTTTCTTCGCTTTTTGTGGATACACGAAACCGCATTTCCTTCCAGAACCATATTTTCTAGCAACTGTTAAGTCGGTATTAAATTTTTTGAGAATCATGGAGACAGTGTTTTGTGCAACTTTCGCCTTATTTGCAATGATTTTCTGGCTCCACTGCGGGTTTTTTTTCGAAATAATTCAACAACTAAATCGCTTCTTTCCACTTCCGATGCCATGACTCCTCTGAAAGTTCACAAGTCAAAAAACATGTGATGTGTATTTCATCAGAAATTCTCTAACGCAAAGCCTACTGAATTTTTTCATTCAGATGAAGAGTTTCAAAGCAGTGGTCTTTCAAAATTATCCGATTTTTTCGATCTCACTCCTTAATTATTAACTTTACTATCATTCTTAATAAAATTCTTTAAAGTTTGTTTGTATACCTTTCAGAGTTGCCATTGCGCACAAAATAGTAGTGAAAACTCGACCAGAAGCAACTCTGCAAGGAGCTCAATGTAACTACCATACCAGACTGAGCACGAGTGAAAAATGTGAACACCAACACCTAAGGCCCAAGAGAAATTTGGGGCTTGTGAAATTTCGTGTTCATAAACTATAAATGCTCCAAAATGCAACTACCGCCTTCAGGACTAACATTGATTGAAATCGCCAAGGTAACAATAGAAAGGTTAAACTATCAAACACCAGGCTTAAGCTACAGAGTTATGCAAAATGTTACTAATTAATACAAGATCAATTGAAAACAATTCGTTATGCGCCTTTGTTTCTTCTTGGAGACTTAGAAACAAAATACTTAAGATATAAAATAGTTTCAAAATAACTTAAAATACCTTTTGGCCAATTTGTAGAATTTTCTTTCTAAATAATTACGGACTTCGACTTGAGTCGAGATCTTTATGGAAATACGCTTAAAAGTAGACTTCACTTCGTGCTTCGCAGATTTTTGTGTAGGTTTGCATAAATAACTTTATCTAGAGTTACTCTATTATATTGACCATATGTTGTTTTTAAGGATTTTGAACCAATTTCTGATCACTTGTAATCAGATATATTTGACCTATACTGATTCTAAAATACAAGTTGATGATAATAATGCTTAGTTATAGATTCCTTAGTTAGATAAGATATTTGATTCTCTGTATATGCACGTCTGTAAATTTCCAGTTGAAATGGTTAATAAGCGTCAAGAATATTAATCTGAAAATTTACAGCATTTGTTTAACCCCCCTCCCCCGCTAAGCGATAAGAGCAGATTCGAGTTCAGTCGACATGTTTTAAGCTGTTAAAAAATTTGTTTTTTATTTGTTTGTTATTGTTATAATTTCCTAGACTGGTAGACAGTGTGCATTTAAGCGTTACCAGCAAACACTTCCGATTCAATTGCCAATTTTTATTTAGTTCATCTAAAGGCAACCAAATATATATAATATGGACGTGCTGTGCTATTCGCTCATGTAAGTGAGTACACACAACATTTGGCAAACTGTAAATCAGCACGACTACGAGCACAAGCACAAGTCGTAGGGAAGCGGGGGGAGTGAGAGATGACACATTGATGCTTTGGAGCGCCTAAATATAAAACGGAAATGACAACTTTTCAATTGAATTTAACTTCGGCTGTTATTTTGCTACATTCACGCTCTCACTCAGTGCGAGAAAATGTTCAAGTCTATTGCTCTAACGTTGGTCTGTCTGTCATTTTGTCTGTCTCTCTGTCCGGATGTTGACGGTTTTCATACACGAGCGTTTTATATCCTGTCAGTCTTTTTCGCCAACGTTTATTTATTTGCTTCAAGCATTTTCCCAGAAGCTTACGGCTTTGAGTAATTCAGTTTCAACACAACTGATTCCAAGCTATATACATACTCGTACATATGTATGTATGTATGTATTTTATGGAATGATTTTCTAGTTCTAAGTAATATTTAACTTGTGGAATATTAAATCTAAATTAGCTTGTCTTTCACGTACGAGTATGTATTTTGAAAGTAAATTAAATTAAATTAAATTAAATTTAAAATAAATCTGTTTTTCACATAACACAGCATGCACACACATACACTGTAGGTATGTATGTGTGAGCACAACATATCTACCGCATGCATTACACTACTATTGTACAATGATGGACAGACTAACTATACATACTATCCGTTTCACCGCAGTCATATCCCTGTGGCATCCATTAGGTTGAGGGATGTTTCACGTTTTACGGTTCCACTCATATTTTTATGGTTTGTTTGCATTTGATGCCTTGCTTACTCCTCTAGCGTGCAGTGGCATCCTATTGCGGTGTATGTAATACATACATACTTCATTTATTTGAGTGCACACCCATGGATACGATATACATACCATATGTATAGTATAGTATATAGTATTTATATACATACTTAATGGCTGTTTATTTAAAATAGTGGAACTAGTATTAGTACATATTAAATTTAATGAAATTACATTAAACTAAGTTTATTAAATATTTGTAGTATCGTTAAAAGTTTTATTATGTAGAACGCAGAGGAGTTTGTTGTGGCTTGCTATTTAACTGCTCGTAGTTGGTGCAAATAAACGAAAGTGTAAATACACGACATGTGAAATAGTATAAGGTAGGCTAAAAAGAAACTTCATACTTAAAAGTAAAATAGCAAAGTAGAAAGTATGATAACTCTGTAAGTACTGGTCCGATGTGGCAACTCTTTGTTGTTAAAGGTAGTTGAAATCTCTGAGAATCATAAACTCATAATAATTTTTACCCATTGACATTTCTTCATTATTCAACTGTTGGAAAAAATTCGTCACATTTTACTTTATTTTTTCGAAAAGCACTAAACGGCCGCGAAGGCTAACAGAAAAATTTGTGCACATTATGGAGAACGTACTTTATCGGAAAGGATAGTTGGAAAATGGTAAGATCGATTCCGCGTCTTGCAATTTTGATGTAAAAGACGTTTCTAAATCATGGTCGACCATGCACCGAAAAAGTCGACGCAATTCTTGTAAAGGTGGAGGAAGACCGACACTTAGGCAGAAGCGTCATCGCTACGGATCGTGGCATTGCTTACCAAATGGTTTTAAACCATTTCAAAAGGATATAAAAACTGGATATTTGGGTGCCACATAATCTGAGTGGAAAAAATCTTACTGACCGCATTTCAGTATGTGAATCTCTCCTGAAACGGAATGATCTTGAACCACCATTTTTCCACAGATTGGTTACTGGTGACCTAAAATGGATAACGTATGACAATAATGTACGAAAAAGATCATGGTCAAAACGAGGTGAGCCTGCCCAAACCATCGTTAAGACAGAACTGATGCCAAGGAAGGTTTTGCTTAGTATTTGGTGTGATTGCAAGTGTGGCATCCGCGTGGCCAAGCAATTAATACGGAATTTTACTGTCAACATTTAACAAGATTGAATGAAGTGCTCAAGGAAAACGTGCGGAATTATTAAACAAAAAGAGCTTCGTCTCTCATCACAACAACGCTTTAAGCGTTTTAAGATTCATAAAATATAGTATTGGAAATTAGTTCCGATATTTAAAATTCTGGAGGTTAGAAGTTAATAATTGATCTGTAGTAGAAGAGATTTAACAACTTGGTCGTGTTAGTGCCTTGTTATTCAGACGCTCACCATTACATCATGGGCCAGAGTTGTTCCTTCAATATAAATACGAAATAAATATAAAACGAAAAATTGAGTGAGAGAGCGAAAAGTAAAATTTGAGCGTCACGGTCAACAAATGATTTAGCTTTTCATATGAAATCACGCGATCAAAATTGGAATACGTTGTGAAATTATTTGCAATAATTCACTTTTAAGATCGAAATAGTACACTTTTGGTGAAAATGTATGCAAAAAAAAGAAAAAATAAAGCTGCATAATAGCAACACTTACATTTGCTTTCTTTTTCGTGAAATAAAAACAATTCATTCTATCGATTGAGGGTATGATTCATACTCGATTGATAGAGGGCGCTGCTCATCAGTTTCTAGTAAAATATTACATTTCAAACAAAAATTTTACATTTCAAACAATAATTTTACAATTCAAACAAAAATTTTACATTTCAAACAATAATTTTACAATTCAAACAAAAATCTTTAGAAATTTCTAGAACTTAGTATAGACTGGAAAAACCAAACGCGGGGCACACAAAAATCGCTATTTGTGTAAAGTCTCCAGCAAAAACTGCAACTGAGAGTCAGCGAGAATGTAGACCTCGTCGAAAAATGGATGCCCAACAAAATTCAGATTCTGCTATCGTGAAAAAGAAAAATCTCAAAACCAGCACCGAGAGATCGTGAGATTGAGAGAGAGACTTCGCAAAGCAACTTGAAGCACAACCGAATTAGAATTTCATTAAAAAGACTAATGCGGAGAGACAGCATGAATGGCAAATGGATTCATTGGAGCCAATAATTGCATCAATACTTATCTTATTGAGCCCCGACCCCGAAGGTCAACAGCACCAGGCAGTTATTGAGCTAGCCGTTTTCTCAGCTTCTCAACGATAGAGAAGGGCAGGAAGATTTACTTGAAAATTTGCCTGAAAATTTTTCCATCGTGGAAAGAAACCAACTCGTATCAGCACAACAAAACACAGACGAGATTTGCTAAGTTTCTAGTCAAACTCATAATATTCGCGGGTACTCAGACGGGCAAGTGGCAACTTTTCCAACTTTTCA
Organism: Palloptera scutellata; assembly: GCA_958295655.1. NCBI lineage: Eukaryota > Metazoa > Arthropoda > Insecta > Diptera > Pallopteridae > Palloptera > Palloptera scutellata. The sequence goes on from OY282449.1 coordinate 145,300,855, forward strand.
ACATGTTGAGTTGATACAACCTTTATATTATATATTTTGATGATGATTATTATAATGGTAAGATTATGTAAGATTATAATTATGTAGGAAATAAATGAAGATGATTTTGCAGAGGGCGTTGCATGCAAATGGAAATGCAAACGATCAATATGAAGTTAATCCAGGCGTAGCACACCTGGGATCAGAGAATCATCAAACTAAGCTACTCATCAAAGCTTATCGTTTGCATAAATCAGCACATCGTTAAAATTCCTGCGGCCACGCCGGTTATGTCTGTGATAGACTCTGGTTTTTACAAGATTACATACTAAACATAACCTGAAAACTCAAAACACAAACGTTCTGAATAAGTAAACTTCTGTAGGGCTTCCCACTGACGCACAAAATTAAATTTTTTTTTTCTGTCTACAGTAATTTTGGACGAAAAACAGTAATTTTTGAATTATAGTGATTTAGTAAGGACCTTTATTGGTCTATGAGTAACGTGGTCTTAAAATGGTATCATAGCGCCAATTAGCTGTGAATCAGTCACCATAACAACCTAACTGGTCGCTGTAGCGTAGCGGTAGTGTGTTGAACTGTTACGCAGAGTGTCCGGGGTTCAATTCTCGGCACAGGCAAAACAAAAAAAAATAAAAAAAGCAACAACAACAAAATTTATACACGGCACCACCTCTTGGCAGGCAATGGCAAACCTACAAGAGTAAAAATTGCCTATGAAAAGCTTTTCAATTCGCCGTTCGGATTCGGCATAAAACTGTACACTGATAAACTGAAGTTCATTGTGATAAGCACGCACAACACTTGCCACAATGGCTATCTATCCCTTTATCGGTGTCCTGTGTGATTGCATTCCGTCTCTGATCCTCGCTCCTTCTTTCTCCCACCTATCAATCTTCCTTCCATTCAACACAATGCTCTGCATTCATAGGGGTACACCCTAAGTGTTGAATGTATCAATAAAAAAAAAAAAACTAATTAATTCTTTTCAACACAATATCAACCATTATGCGATATTTTATTTTAACTTGATACAAAATTATTATATATATTGAATTGAATTTAATTCATATCATCTGACAGTTTTTTTTTTTTGTCAAATTTTTAGAGATCTTTTCCCGAAGGTAGAATATTTCCCGGGAAGACAATCTGAGCCAATACATTTGAACAATACAATCAATTCAATTAAATAATTTGAATTAAATCAAATAAAGCACAGTTTATTGTGCCACAGGTTTCAAAAGAATCCTTTACCGTTTTCAAATCTTTCTGAATTTATAAATTGAATATTTCCACAAAAATCCTTCGCTTGAAGAATTTAACTTGAAAATATTCTCACATTAAGTGATAATAAAATTCATAAATGTTAAAGCACATTATTTATCTGTTTATCGGGCAAATATGTAATATGAATAATTAATATGGCAAATATTTTCGTTGTTGGAAAAAATTAATCAACAATAAACTGCGAAAACAAATTCATTAACGTGTCGAATGACACGTGACATTGTAATCGTAATGCACAAAAAGCGGAATTGTTACTATGCTGCAACAATTTATTCCTCATTGTTATTGTTTTTATGCTTGAAGCTCGTATTTTTTATGGTTAAAAGGAATGCGGAAATATTTGGCATTTTTTTCTACTCCATTCAGTGAAGAGTGAAATTTTAAATTATTTTATGCACGAATTTGTTTGTGATTGATGTTGCTCTTGTACTGCAACAACTGTGTGCATGTGTGAGTGTGTCTGTGTGTGTGACAACACACTTGTAATAACAACATTGTACTAGTCAGTAATTGCTCCATGGCACCATAGCTGCATCCTTACTCGAAGTGTGTAAAAATAAGCAAAAAATAACATCAACGATAAACTAGTGCACAATCATATTAAAAACTCATCTGAATTGAAGACAATAAGTAAATATTATTTAGACAAAAACAAATTTTTTAAGAATTTCTACTGAAGAAGCTTTCATAAAATTGCATATAAATCAATCAGAAATTGATCGAAATAGGCAGTAATCAGGGCATACGAATTTTTATCGGTCTGTAGGTGATTAAGATGTTTACAGAGAAACTTTCTATTATGTAGAATCAATATTCGCCAGTTTACATGTTATTGAACCAAACCATAGGTAATTATTAGAATTTTGTATGGTATAAAGTTGCACACTGATTTGGATGAGAGTCAACATAAGGGGCGTTCCTTATCCGCGGCGTCTTTTGAGGTTCAATGAGAGGTATTTTAACGTGATGGCTTCCAAGTGCACAACGCACAACCATTCATTCAAGGCTGTGATATCTTGAGTCCTAGAAGCGCAAGGATCGACCATGGACGCATCTGCGACTATCACCTTGTGTCCTATGCCTCAGGTCTCCCTGAACTAGAGACGTCTTGCCTTAAATATATTCCGAATTTTGGACTCTCCAAATGTAAGGCAACCCCAATGCATTCCTTGGGCTTTCAGCAAACTGATTCCACGGGTTGTAGAACTTCCATTCTTGTTAGTAAGACTAACATGGTACAATAAGATGCCCGTCATCAGAGACGCTTTAATCCATAGAAGTATGCGCTGAAACAATAGAAGAAAAAGCTGTTCTACTTGAAACATAACTTTTCTTAGAAGATTCTTCTATGAAGCTTATATGAAGTACAAATATAAATAAAGGGTGTCTCAATAAGAGTGCAAGATTCAATTAAAAAAAAAAAGAAATTGTGTGTGTCATTGCCCTACAAAAATTTACTTCTTCACACCTTTTGCGTTTTTGGTGTTCAGATTAGGTTTAGTAAACTTGTAAAAACCTGAGTCTATCGCAGACATTCAGGCGTGGCCGAAGGAATTTTTAACGATGTGCTGATTTATGCAAACAATAAGCTTTGATAAGTAGCTTAGTTTGATGATTCTCTGATCACAGGTGTGCTAAATCTGGATTAAGTTCATATCGATCGTTTGCATTTCCAGTGCATGCAACGCCCTCTGAAAAATCACCATCTCCATTAAAATATTCATACTTAAAGCATGTGAATTTATTTGCTAAATCGTTATAATTATAATCTTACCATCATCATCATTATAATAATCATCATCATCAAAATATTCAGGTGGAAAATTTGCCACTTGCCCTTCTGAGAACTCTCGAATGTTATGAGGTTGCCTAGAAACTTGGCAAACCTCGTCTATATTTTCTGCAGATGCAATTAATGAATCCAATGAACTCATTTGTCATTCATACTGTTTCTCCGCGTTAGTCTTTTCGAATTCTGTTGTGCCTCAAGTTACTTGGGAAGTCTACACTCTCGCGATTTCTCGGTGCTGGTTTTTGGGTTTTTTCTTTTTCACGATAGCAGAATCTGAATCTGAAGTCTACATTCTCGCTGTCTCTCAGTCGCATTTTTTGCTGGATTTTATTTTATCGTAAAACAATCGCCATTTGTTTATGCCTCGCGTTTGTTTTTTTTTCAGTCTATACTTGCTCATTCTTTCGCCTCTAGAAATTTCCAACGATTTTTGTTTGAGATATAAAATTTTTGTTCGAAATTTCAATGTTTACTAAGTGATTGATTTGCAACGCCTTCTATCAATCTAGAGTGATTTACACACAACGCCCTCTAACAATTAAGTTGGAATCACATGCGAATCAGCGCCCTCTATCAATCGAATTTGATTTGTGGATATATGTGGATACATATGTGCTGGCCATTATTTATATATACATATATGCATCTTAATTTTTGTTATACTTGATTGATAGAGGGCTCTGCCCTTAATTTTTATTTTTCATAAGTATTTTACCTTCTCGTAAATATAAAAAGGATCTTAAAGAAGTAGACTTCATAAACTCCATATTTTCGGAGCAAGTGGCGATATTTTTATGGCATTGTAAGTAGACATGTTCCGATTAAGCATAGAATAAAATATATGGCAAATGGACCCCGGGACTCTGATCACAGACCCTTGCTCTTTCAATGATATTTTCGAGGACATTTTGAGAAAGATGTGGCTCTATCTCACCGATGATGCATTGGATCTCGGTGCTGAGCTCAGAAATTGTTTGTGGGTTATTCGCATAGACCTGGGATTTCACAAAACCCCAAAGAAAGAAATTGCACGGAGTTACATTGCATGACCAGTTGACATCGGTATTTCGGGATGATTCAGTCTGGAAATCGTTGCTCCATTAAATTGCAAGAGCGGTGTGGCAGGTGGCGCCGTCCTCCTGAAACCACATGTAAGTAGTTCAGATCGATACCGTCCAGTTGAGGTCACAAGAACTCCGTTACCATGTTCCTGTAACGAATGCAAATCACAGTCACTACATTTTTATCAATCGGAGTAATCGCAGACGTCAGCTGTTAAATTTAAAAGCTTCCACTTGCACTGAAAATAAATTTGGCACAAAATTTAAATCGTGCACTCTTGCAAATAAATAAATTTGTCTTTTCTCGTTTCTCGATTGATATTTCAGTTTTTCTCTAACAATGTTGATGCTTACCATTGGATTTCCATGTCAACTATTTTATTCTATTTGCTGTAATATTAAAAGAAATTCTCGGAATCTACAAAATATTCATACATCCTAAGGGCATCATCTGAAAATGACTTTTTTTGATACAATTTTCATACACTTAAGAACTTATGTACCTTACCAATTTTCTTACCTCCTTACTTTCTTCTTCTGCCATTACACTAAAGCCTGATTTGCTGCTGATATCTCCATTGTAAAATAATGTGATAAACAGCAATAATAAAAAGAATTCAACTGCAAGAATTTTACTATTGCAGTTAAGTTGCACTTTATATTCACAAAGCAATCGAGATTTTCTCTGGAACATGATACAATAAAACGAAAATCTTAAAGTACAGTGGACATTGCCAAAGGACATTTGAAATGTAAAGCGAAAAGAAAAACTTAGAACTTTTTGTTTTTAATGATTGGCTTTTCTTAAACGCAACTAATGATAAAGTGGAAAGTTTATGTAGAGAATATCGAACAGCTTAAATATGTTATTATTTTATTTTCGTACTTTTATTTTCGTAGGTATGTAAGTATTGAAAGGTAGATGTAGAAAATCGGTAGCCCTCAAAAAATCTCCCCCATTATGATACAATTACACCAAAATTCATTTATATATTTCGAAAATATTCTTAATATGCGTCTGGTCTTTACGGATCGTTTATATAAATTGATATTTAATGATACGAATGCTTGTACTTTTTTACATGATACGAGTACATATGCAATCATGTGTGTGTGTGTGTGGGGGGGGGGGGGATACACACATAGTATGCACTGACACATGTACAAGTATGTACGTATATCTGTTTTGTGGTGTATGTGTGCCTATTTCCAGTTGTGTTTCACATGACAGGCAGACAGGCAAACAGTCAGACAGACACATCAGACAAACGCACAACTAGTAAATACTCATACATTCATACTTATGTACATGTCTACTTTTCTGCTGATATACGCATACTACAAATACATGCGCTTATGCACATCTATACAGAGATAACCGCACTCACACATTACCACCACATGCTCAGTGTGTAACATGAAATCTGTACCGTCATTTTCGTGTGTGTGCTTTTTGCTGCCACTGCTGCTTTTTCTGTTGCTGTGTGTTTGTTCTTATGTCGGCGTGAGTGTGGGTGTGTGTGTGTGTGTGTGTGTGTGTCTGTGTGTGTGTGTGTATGTGTATTATATTATGCTTAAACTGCAATATATCCAGTCATTTGTTATAAAGCCGACAAGAATTTGTTTTTTGTTTTGTTTCTTTTTTGTGTGTTGTTGTTTCTATTGATTGTCGCATTGTGAAATATCTGAAAAATAAAGAGAATTGAATAAAAATTTAATAAACTGTTTAAAATTTTTGCATAATTTTAGTATTATTCAAGGGGTTGACTTTGATGATCAAAACTTCAACTGTTGCTCATACAGAATTATTGTAAATCAAATTTGAAATTAAGTATCCAACTTATGAACCGAGTCTTCCTTATAACAAATGCCTCCCTGCCTAATTGTGATTGAAAGCTTATGTAATGGTTTGGCCGACACTTATTTAGTGCTCTGATCAAACTTGATCTGTCGCAATCTAAATCAATTTTAAAATCATTGCAAAGATTAAGACATCTGAAAGTAGAATAAACGATATTCCCTTAATGGTCTTGCTGGAACATGAAATGGAATTAGAGCCAGGAGTTAGGATGAATCAAGTACATCTTTAACAAATAGTACGCTTGATAAGTTGAATCTAATAGAGAGCTTCTTTAAATTGAGTAACTGGCATCTCTCTTCGTACGCTGGCATGCAGTCGTACGCGAAATTTCGTCGAAGCGCGAATTTGGTAAAATGATTAGCAACTTTTTCGATTCGATTGATATAAGTAAATTTGGTAGATTTGCATGCTTGCATATTCAAGAACAGATCTAACCAGTGAAATGAATATTATTATAAGTGTGTAAGCATCAACAAATTCTTTGGTGTTTCGCAGTTCGCAACCCAGTGAAAAAAAGCTAGTGAATTAGCTTTGGAAATGATATGTCCCTATGGGGGGTAAAGGCGAGTATACACCAAGATCTTTAATTGTGGATGCTTGAGTAATTGGGTAATGCTTGAGTGTCATGATGACAATTAAATGTAATCGTAGACAAACTACGTGAAACGGTTATAAGCTTGCATTTGAAGAAATTCCACTTCATTCTGCTGGACATGAAGGAGTTAATTATCATCGTCATATAATTTTGTCCAGTTGGATAAATTCTCTCTAGATGTTGCGTACATCTTCAAGTCATCGGCATGTAGCAAGAGACTACAAGAACTAAAAAACTTGGACAGCAACATTGATGAATATGTTAAATAGTAGGAGCCCTAGATGAACCCCTTGCGGTACTCCAGATATGACGTGAATAGTGCAGGAATAACACCTCCAATCTGAAATATATTTTTTTCCAAAAAAAACTGATTAGATTAGATTGAAACAGGGGCTTGGCACAAGACACCAAATCACTGCGGCCTAAAATGCCTATCCTAGGCTTGTAGCATTTAATAATGCTAAAATATCACTGGGAGTTGTATTGCCAACTTCAACCGTAATTGGCTATCCAACTGTAAGGTAACGAAGTCTAAGACGACTGGCACGCTTGTCACAGTGGCACAGAATGTGCTCTGCTGTTTCTTTGTCTTCGTCACAAAATCTACAGAATTCGTTCCAAAATATTCCAATGTTAGCAAGATGTTTCCTAAACTGGGCAGTATCCAGTTAGAAATCCTGCAACAGCTCGGATTCTGTTTCTGTTTAACATCAAGAGTTGTTTTCTTCTTAACTTTGATATAGTTGGCATTAATGAGTTTGCTTGTCTGTTGCCTGAAGTATCGTCCCAGACAGCGTGGACATTTCCGTTCGGCAATGTATTAAGATTGAGCTTTGTAAAACTCGATGGCGGTCCGCAGAATGGGATTGGTCCAAACATGTGTTCGGATGCCCCATTTCTCAATACCACTATGCCCAGGCACCCAAATTAGATGGACTCTATTTTGTGATGCTAGCTTGATCAGTAGTTGAAGGCACTCCCATATAAGTTTTGAACTAATTTTGAAGGAGTTTAAGGCCAGTAGTGCAGCCTTACTGTCCGAGAGAATATAAATGTTTCGTTTACACGACGGCCTTTCTTCATATTCTTTAAGTCATAATTCAATTGCGTGTACTTCCGCCTGAAGAACTGCGTTGTCTTGGTTCATACTAGCAATAATATAATTTCTCGGCCTAGCTCCATAAACTCCCGTTCCAACTTCCTCGTTTGTTTTTCATCCATTTGTGTAACACAGATGGTAGTCTCCATCTACTAGGGAATGTAACTTTAAAGTTGTGTTGGAAGTTATATCCGGGGTAGGCACGAATCATTTATTGTGATTTTAAGGTTTTCTACCTTAGGCAATTCTCAAAAAAACTGAGAAAAAGCATTTAGTTTATTTCATTCAAACGCCTTTTTTTTTTATTCAATTTGACTACGAGCAAACCTAATCTGCTGTGATAACTAAAGAAATTTCGTTGATACAGAATTTATTTCAAATGGGAACATTTTATCGAAATCAGTTTCTAAAGAGTGACTTTTTTGCCACTTGGTTTTTGACGTTTATATTTCTGACAGTTCAAGCGACTTATTAAAAATCTATGTCTTAAGAAAATAAAACAAATTACTTCATTTGCTGTCATTTAACAACCGCCTTTCTTTATTGCATTTATTCTTAAATTTAGCCTACAGCTTCAATTCGCTGAGTAACCTTCAAATGAAAAATCGAATTGAATTAAGTCAATCAACGTCTTTCATTAATGCAACTCAGCAAATAATATCTTATTACAATAACGTTGACATTAAAATAAAGGTTTAAGTTGAACTGCAGTTGGCAACTCAACTTTGGGTATTCGTTGGCTCTCACACTTAACTCGCGTGATTCTTGACATGTGTCAAAGTAAAAAATGCGCAGTTTGGTTTCATGCTCAGCCGTTTCATTATGAATAGACTTAGGTCTGAACAACGTTTACAAATGATTGAAATTTGTTATCAAAATTCGTGATCTGTGAAAAATGTATTTCGCAAGCAAAATTGTCTTCAGCGACGAGGCTCATTTGTGGCTCAATAGATACGTGAATAAGCAGAATGGCCGTATTTGGAGTGAAGAACAGCCAGAGGCAATTCAGTAGCTACCAATGCATCCCCCAAAAATGCACTGTTTGGTGCGGTTTATGGGCAGTATTATGCGGCATCATTGAGCCGTGCTTCTTCAAAGACGATGAAGGGTGCAACGTTGCGGTCAATGGAGAAAGGTACCGTTCGATGATAACAGACTTTTTTTTGGCGAAAATGCAGGAATTGGACTCGGCCGAAATGTGGTTCCAACAAGACTGTGTCACATGCCACACTGCATGCGAAACAATGCATCAATTGCGAGTCGAATTTAGTTAATCTCTCGTTTTGGTGCAGTCAATTGGCCACCAAGACCTTGTGATTTGACCCCGTTAGACTATTTTTTGTGAGGTTATGTTAAGTTTCTTGTGTATAGGGCAAAGCCAAATACTATTGCTGCTTTGGACTTTGGAAACCACCATTGAACGCGTCATTGGCCATTGGTGAGATTCCGGCCGAAATGTGTGAAAAAGTGAAAAGTGAAATAGTTTCAAATTAAGTGAAATAAGTTTTAAAGACTAAATGGCAGGAATTGATTTATCGTTCCAAATAAAAATTTCATTCTTTTTACTTAATTTTAATGGCACAAAACAGCCCATGGAGCGCCTAGACCTAGCTTTTCGCATCCACTCATGTTGTGCGTGTTATATTTGTACATGAATGGAAGGGACCTACAGTTGTATGACGAATCCGAACGGCAAAGTGAAAAGCTTTTCATAGGCAATTTTTACTCTTATGGGATTGCCAGGAGGTGGTGCAGTGTAGAAAAATTATTTTTTCTACTTTTTGAATTTCCCTGTGTCGCAATTCGAACCCCGGACACTCTGCGTAGCAGTCCAACGCACTACCACTACTTTTGTAATTACTGTGTTTTTTTTTTGAATTATCAAAAACAAATTTCTTAAAAAATCACCCTTTATTTACAGAAAATTATTTGCCTATATTTTGCCTCTATATCGATATCATTTTTGTTTTTCAAAACTAACCAAATTATAGTGTGTTCTAAATACTCGTATACACTTATACATAGTACATACATACACATCGCTACCTTAATTTGCAAAGGCCCTAACTTTAAATATTTCAAAATCAAGTTTTTAATGGATTATGATTAAGCTTGTCCACATGCATCTCTGCGTAAAATTTTTAAGCTATACAACAAAAACTAAGGTCTTTTTTTTAATTCTATTTTTTATTACAATATTTTGAAAACAATACTGAAAATATTAATGTTACAAAATGTTTTTTACTTCTCCGGGAGAATTTGTAAAATGCTTTTAAAGGTCTTTTATTTTGTAAATTAAGGCAGTATGATATTTAGATTAACGTGCCTCACGAGTAAAAGTTGTTGTACGTAATGACTTCCGAAAATATCTTCCCGAAACTAGCCTAAAGAAATGAGCCTATACAAAAATTGTTTTTCAGAAATTTTTTGTTATTACTAGATCCGCAACATTTTGGGAATCATCACCGAGGTTTATTTTTGAAGGGTATAAGAAGCAAATTCGTTTGGAAAATGGGGCTTAAGACTTTTTATCAGTTTTAGATTTTCAGAGAATGTATGTTGTTTTATATATTAATAAGTTTAAATAATTTTTCACCAACTTTGAATACTGACAGTATACTGAATTTTGCATTTCTAGTGTCTGTAGATAGAATTTTCATAATTAAAAATTTGCATTTTATAAAATCATTCCATGATAATGGAAGCAACTCTTCTACACACACACACACACACACACACACATACACAAACACACATCAGCTTTTTGAGTTAAAAACAACAAAAAGTTGTTTTGGGTAGGAGCAATTATAAATAATTATTCTAATATATAAAAAGCAAATATTGCTTGAGGGAGCTCATGAAAATGTTGCCTCAATATGCTGTATGCAATTTTACTGCTTGTTAGCATATTTAAGTTAAGCACCAGACACCAAAGATAAGATATAAATATATGTACAACACATAATCGTATATGCTCATACTGAAAGTGTAAGAATTTTCACCGCCTACCCTTTGCTAAGCATGGAAAAGTAATTCCAAAATTGCTTACCTAATTTTTGTGCTTCTTATAGCAAAAACAGAATAAACGTGACGGTGACAGCGACACAAGTGCATCTGTCAAAGCTTAAAACTAATGTATTTCTATGGACACGATCAATTGGCCGCTAAATGGCGTCACAGGATCACGGCTGTGGCCACCTTTGCATGTATAGCGACGATAACAGCGTGCCTTGTCATTTCATCTTTTTGCCCTCCATTAATGATCTGAAAAGAAAGAAAAACAGATAAAAAGGTATGACTGAGAAGTGGCAGGCACATATGTGACTGTCCTCAAATATCTGCCGCACTTTCTACATTTTTAGTAAGTTTCCCTGGAACCAGTACGAACAAAAATGTTTTGTAAACATTTAATGACAATCGTAGTACAAAAACGTCTAAACACGTTTTAGAGAGGCAACATTGCAGAGAATTTTATTTTTATATTAAACTTTCTTAACTATTTAGGTGTAAAAAGTTGTAGAATATATATAAATTATATAGTAGAATAACATGAAAATTATGAAAAAAAAAAATGCAGTTTTCCAACTTTACAACTCATGAGCGAGTTCTAAAACTAGAGCAATCGGCACAAAACTGTATATATGTTACTTACTTTACTTTTAATGGCACAACAGCCCATGGAGGGCCTAGGCCAAGCTTTTTTTTTTTTTTTTTCGTTTTATTTAAAATCGAATATTTCTAGCCCATGCCAGGTAAGAAAAATATTTATCTAAATTGCGGCCACTCTAATGTACAATACATACATACATACATACATACATACATACATACATACTGTGATGCATGTACAATACTTGGAACACACATCAACAAGCACTTCAAAAAAGCAGTACGTATATGCATATGCGTATTATAAAATTGAAAAAAGAGATGTTAAATTAATCCTGCCTGCAGGATTTTTCCCAAGAATTCACATGTATTTACTTGGCATTGCACTCGAAGAATTCCTTTCAAATTAATATCACTCATACGACATGATGTTCTGTGTGTGTGTGTGTGTGTGTGTGTATGCTTATATGCAAGTGATGGTAATTTAATCGGAATACTGATTGATTTCCTTGTTGAGCTGACGTTCAATAAACGATTAAAGTACCTACTTTTTCATTTTCAATCTAGTTATTCTGCGGGAAAATCTAAAGCCAAAAAACTTTTGCACATTAAAACTCAATAACTAGATGCATTTAAATCTTCTTACTGAGAAACATGAATATCGCTTTAGTGATTTGCACAATGCTTTTGCTGAGATTCTCTGTTTTAGTCATATTAAATATCTTCGATATTGACTTAATTTTCATTGTTACTGAGAAATGTCTTTGTTTTCATTGTTCACTTTAATTGTACTTGATATTGAATTTCTTGTAAAATTTTTACTCAATGTCAGCTGATATTATTATCGTTTCTTATTTATTTTTATGAAAGCTTATCGCTTATCTCAGTTGTAATGTGATTACTCACTGAAAATGTTTTTATTTGTAGGCACCTACTCGTACATATACATACACTTGCATGTAGGTATGTAGGTATGCGTATATTTATCGTTTAGCTGTGCCATTGGCTTCAATCATCTAATTAGCATTTGCGGTATGAAGTACATGTGTGTTTGTATGTATGTGTGAGCTTATATACATACATACATACATATGTATATTCGTTATTGTGTGTGCTGGTGTGATTAGCTTGTTTTATATTCATATAAGCTGCTTCATACAATTTTTCTTCGACTCATGGGTATCTCTCCACTGTTCAGTTGCTTATATAGGGTGTCTAAATAAGTGTGCACGATTTAATTTAAGAATAAAATACATATTTTTTGAACGAGTTGTGATATTTTTATTGCATTGTATGTAAATGTTGTATGTAGACATGTTCCGATTAAGCATGGTATAAAATAGAATGCAAATGGCCAATGCGACTCTTGCTCTTTGAATGCAATTTTCGATGAAATTTTGAGAAAGATTTGGCTCTATATCACCGATGACGCGTTGTATCTCGGCCTTGAACCCAAGCATTTGTTTGTGGTTTATTCGTATAGGCCTGGGATTTCAGGAAACTTTAAAGAAAGAAATCGCATCACGTTAAATAGCACGATCTTGGCGGCCAGTTGACATTGGAGTTTCAGCAGATGATTCGTTGAGGAAATCGTTGTTAGGTGGCTCCTTCCCGCTGAATCCACATGCCATCCAGATCCAAGATCTCCATTATCATGTTCCTGTAACGAACACCATTCACAGTCACTGCATTTCCGGCCTCATTTTCGTAGCGCTGCATTTTTAATAATCGGAACAATCGTAGACGACAGCTATTAAATTTCTGAGGCTTCCACTTCCACAGAAAAAAATGCCAGCAAATTTAAATCGTGCACTCAAATTGGGACACCTTTTATGAACTCTCTGCTTAAGGGTTTATTGATTGCAACTTTTCGTTGCGTTGATTTTTCATTTCAACAATAATGTTTGAGGTATCTAGATTTATTTTTTTTTTTTTCGAAGAAAAATTTAATTAGCACTGATAAGATGATAAGAAATAATTACAATGGGGAATTGAAAATTATAGCTACTGTATCGTGTGTGTTCTGTTCAGTAACTAGCACTGGCATATGCTCTACGTGTGCAAAACATTGCTAAAAGCATGAAAAATTATTCAAAAATTTTACAATCATTTAGCGTATACGTGTTTCAATAAATTCCATTCCCTCGCCTCTGTTGCACTGCAGCAATCTGACATTACCAAGCACACTAGGTATCACCAATTGTTATTATGGAGAAGTGTAGGTATGTAGTAGAGTTTCTCTCACTTGTAGGATAATAAATTATTATTTGAAAAAGGTAGGTGTATTTTATTTAAAATTCTAGTGCACCATTAAGTAAAGAAGAACATGTCGAAATATTGCATACATATGTTCAAAATTACTTGTCAACGTCATTATTCATGAAATCAAGACAAATTTCTTATTTTTGTTTACGTTGTTAGATATGCGAAAGTGCCAGGTATTAGTTATTAAATTTTAAAGATTTCTATCATAGTTAGGAAAGTTGGTGTACACATCATCGCTTTTGGAAAGTTGGTACGTGTGCACATCATCGCTTTATCGGAAACCGGCATGTTTTACTAGCATATAAACGTGTGTACATACACGTTTTCACATCCGTAGTTGCGCTGGAAGTGAAAATTTGTACAAGAAACCATTTGAGAAAAGGTGTAGAAATTTTACCAATTAATTTCAGCGTAAGCTCAATGCAACTCCAGAGAAACTTAGAAATGAACTACAGTGAAAATTGAGCTTCCTTATGTTTTTTAGACTAAATTCTTTATTTGAAGTTATATAAATGTGCTACTTCAGGTTTTATACACTTTTTGCTGTTAGCCTCAGTATATTTATATAATCTGACCATAATCATCATTATTATCATCATTATTATAATTATCAACGTCATCATCATCAAAATATTCAGGTTGTATGATCTCAACAGGTAGAAAATTTGCCATTTGTCGGTCTATGTTTTGTTGTACTATTGCGAGTTGTTTTCTTTTCAAGGAGGAACGAATTTTTAAGCAATATTTCAAGTAAATCTACTGCCTTTCTCTCTCGTTGAGAAGCTGGGAATTCAGCCTCCTCAATGACTGTCTGGTGCTGTATAAGTAGTATTGGTTTTTGCGGGATGCTGCAATTAAACGCAAATCTTGTAGCATACTTTCAGGCATGACTGTCAATTGATTTTGTCAAAAAGATAAAAGTATAAATCTTGAAAATAAAGTGTCGGACAATCAAATAAGAACATACTTTGTAGCATACTTTCAGGCATGACTGTTGATTGATTTTGTCAAACAGATAAAAGTATATATCTTGAAAATACAGTGTCGGACAATCAAATAAGAACACCTTGCACTATAAAACCTCCATTGATTTCTTTTTTTATCGGACTGCTTATGGCAAATAATTTTTATGGAGAAGAAAATGGTATGGTATATACTTTATAAATTTCTAGGTGAAGCGAAGCATTCGAAGGCGGACAATCAAAATAAGAGCAGCAGACCAAAAAATTTATATATTAAAAAGAAAACTTAAATTTGCTTATAATTTGTACTGGTAATCATTTAAATGGTAGCATTGAGGGTGATTCAACAAATTAAATGTAAACTAATCCGTAATGTTATAGCAAAATGGGTCGAGCAAAGCACTGTAGCAAGAGGAGAGTGATTTGGTGTAAAAACTGCGAAATGAGGAATTAAGCATCCGCCAAATAGCTAAAACTATTAGCAGTTCCTCGACATTTGTCTACCAATCTTTATTACCTCAAAAATTTCATTACAAGAGAGGTAGGCCTCGCAAAACTACGAGCGCAGATGACAATCGCATAAAAATTTTGGCGGCATGCGATCTATTTAAGGCAGCTGCCGCAATTAGAGAGGAGACAGGGGTTCAAACTTGTGCTCGATCAGTAAGGAGACGTTTGGTGCGAAAAAAAAATTCTGGCGGCACGCGATCCATTTAAGACAGTTGCCGCAATTAGAGAGGAGACAGAGGTTCAAATTTGTGCTCGATCAGTAAGAAGACGTTTGGTGGGGAAAAAAATGTATGGTAGAACAGCAAGACATCGAAAGTGTCCCATAGAGTTCTCTGAAGCGCACATTGAGTGGTTCAATTAATGCAAAAAAAAAATGGCCTAACGTATTATGGATAGACGAAAGCAAGGTGAATCTTGTTGGAAGTGATGGCAAACGTTGGGTTATACGCCCGAAAAATGCAGAATTGAGCCCAAAATATACTAGGAAGACGTTTAAGCACGGAGTTGGAAGCATCATGGTATGGGGATGCTTCTCTTGGTATGGTGTGGGCCCTCTGTATTGGATAAAAGAAACGATGGACAGATTTCTTTACGTAAACATCCTTCAGGAGGTGATGCTTCTTTATGCTGAATGGGAAATGCCCCTGAAATGGCAAATGCAACAGCATAACGGTCCAAAGCACATCTCAATCCTTGCGCGAGATTGGTTTTCCCATAATGCATTTCCCGTTATGACCTGGCCTTCATAATTTCCTGACCTTAATCCAATCGAGAACTTGTGGAATATTGTCAAAGAGAAGATTGGCAGTACCAGACCTAAAAACAAAGACGAATTGTGGCAAAGCATTCAAAGAACGTGGTATGTGGTATTCCATATCCCAGGCTACTTGCGCGTCTCTGGTGGAATCAATGCCTAGAAGGTGTAAGGCGGTTTTGATTAACAAAAGCTATTCCACAAAATCTTAGCATTAGTGAACAATTTGAAGTGTTCTTATTTGTTTGTCCTTTTGAAATGTGATTTTATGTATAACTTTTAAATTTCTTTTTTGTACACTGAATTGATTTTGTTTTTGTTTTAAAAAAAAAATTAACTTATGGAATAAATGAATAAAAGTAAATACTTTTTAAATTTATCATAAGCCTAGAGAAATATTATTTTAATGTTTTTGGTTTCAGAATTATTTGATTGTCCGACACTGTATGTATTTTTTATTAATTACTGTACGTTCATTTCTTTCTAAACTTACCGAAATTGAGTAGTTTATAAGTTAAAGTGTTCTAACATTATATCTGGGCGTAACTTAATATTTCTGCTTTGATCGGTTCAGCAAACTTTTACTTTAATTTGCAGAATGCTGAGAAGTATTTGATTCAAAAGGATTTAATTATTCCACCTAACAAAGAAACTATAGCTAAACTTGTGCTAAGTTTCTGATAAGTGCACATCGTCATGGATTAGGCTGCGTGATTAAATACTTATTAGCATTTGCTAAATACTACTGACCAGCAGCTTACTACTGTGTGCAAAAAGTAGTAAGACTTTTTAATTTAAATTTCGCGCGGAAACCCATTCATCAAAATATTATTTTTTTAAGGTTGGTATGACTGTCGGTGACATCTGTGCCAAATGTCACATCAAAATAATCATTAGTGTTTAGTATACGCTTGTCTTTCCGAAGTACAAAAAGGCATTCGGCGATTTTCACAATGAGTGAAATTATTCAACAAAGAAGTTCCATTCAATTTTGTGTGCGGAATCAAATTTCTGGTGCCGAAACGTTCAGAATGTTGCAAAAGGCCTTCGGTGATAATTGTATGTCGCGAGAAAGTGTTTTTGATTGGTACAAATTGTTCAAAGATGATCGAGAACGCGTTGACGACGAACCACATCCAGGACGACCATCAACATCAACATCAACTGATGATCAACACGTCAATAAAATCAAGGAATTGGTGCTCGAGAATCGAGAATCGACGATTAACAGTCAGAGACCTTACTGGCATCGTTGGGATATCGGAAGGATCAGTGAAAACCATTTTAAAACATCATTTGGGCCTAAGAAGAGTGAATGCACGATTGGTTCCAAAATCACTGCATTGGTTTTACGAGACCATTTTGCCAAAAATTCGACTGATATCGTTCCGCAACCACCCTACCACCCTATTCGCCTGACTTAGCACCGTGTGACTTTTGGCTATTTTCTAAACTCAAAAAACCGCTTCGTGGACACCGTTACCGTTTTGAGTCGATTGAAGACATTAAACATGAATCGCTAAGCGCATTGAAGGCTATTCCGGAAATTGACTTTAACAACTGTTTCGAGAATTGGAAAAAATGTTGGCACAAGTGTATTGGGGCCGGGAGGGATTACTTTGAAGGGGACGAAATAGATTTGGAAGAATGAATAAAAAAATTTTAAATTATGAACGAGGTCTTACTACTTTTTACCCACAGTAGTATGTTATTCAAGATGTCAGTTGCGCTATGCTGACATTTAAGCTTATAAAGATAAGATGCAAATAAACATAAACAAATAATTATCAAAGAGAAATTCATGTTCTCTTCTGTTTGTAGTAATAATTTCATTTGTGTTCCCATTACTGTTCTCTATTTTCTCTTCTCACTACCGTCTTTTCCCATTATTAGTTCTCCAACTTTACTGAAGAAGGGGAATTAGGAAGTAGAACAAACAAATACAAATGCGCATGCGCGGATAATTTGTGTTTCTCCTTCGAAAATTTATGAATGAATTTTATCAAATATTATATTTCAATGTGAGAACAGATTGTAAAATTGCTATATGACAAGATTATTCAAATTAGATTAGAGCAGAAATATATTGAATATTGTTGATTCTTTTTTTTTTATCCAGCTGCAAATAGTTTAATTTTTTTCTCAGTTGAGAGCGCGTATCAGTACGAATATACATATATCAATTTTTAACTGCAAGACTGTCATAAATAAAAAATAAAATAGCCTGAGTTAAGTATACAGAAATAACTGTTTCCTAGAGGTTTATCTTGTGTGTCTGTATTCTATCTGTATCCATCTTTTTTTTTTTATTAATACAGTCAACACACAGGGTGTACCCCTATGAATGCAGAGCATTGTGTTGAATGGAAGGAAGATTGATAGGTGAGAGGAAGAAAGAGGGAGAATGAGAGAGGGAATGCAATCACACAGGACACCGATAAAGAGATCGGCAGTCATTGTGGCAAGTGTTATGCCTTTACCACAATGAACTTCATTTTATCTGTGTCGAATATGACCGCATGTTGCGCCAAAGGCCACGCTTTTCGCATCCACTCATGTTCTGCGTGTCTGTATTCTAAGAACTCTTTACGTGAGAAAAGTATTTGTCCTTATCAATTTGTATGGAGCGACAGGTAAATTGAAAAGTTTAAATGCGTTTTTCTCAAAATTTATGTTTTCATTGGCGTTATGACAGTCTTGCTGCAAACGAGTGGTATAACGTTAGAAAAGTGGTTATACGTTTTTGGTAAAACTAGATGTTGAAATCTCTTAATCAGCTTGAGAAAATTTATCTGCTTAACGGTGTTCTGTGACTGCATTCCCTCTCTCATTCTCCCTCCTTCTTCCACCCACCTATCAATCTTCCTTTTCTTTCCAATCAACACAATGCTCTGCATTCATAGGGTTACAGCCTGTGTGTTGAATTTATACAAAAAAAGTATTAACTAGCAACAATTCAACCAGATTCGGACGATGAAGATTTTGTTCCTCAAAGAACTAAAAGGGCAAACATCTTTAAATCTAATAAATGGAAATAGAAATAGAAGAAGAAAAGGACTGCGCTACTTGGGATTTTTCGAGGATTCTCATGGAAAGATTAAACAGGATTCGTCGAAAGCAAACAGGAAAATTGGTCAAATAGGCCATTAAACAGGATTCGTCGAAAGCAAATAAGAAAATTGGTCCCATCTGCGTCTCAGAAAATTGCAGTAAAGCCAAGTAAGGAGAGAGAATATTTTCAGGTCATGGGAGGCAAAGCGAGTGTAAATAATCACATGTTAGAGATTCCTAAAAAAAAAAGTAGCAGAGCGGAGGGCTCCAAGAAGCAAATTTGCCTTATATTTAAGTTGCTCTTCAACTAAGGAGTGCGTCGAATAAAATTGTCTGGTACAAAAATGATGAAATCTTTTGAACCAGTAGTCCGATTTTTTTAAACTTAAGTATTTTATTTTGCAAATTATTTTTAGATTAAAAAAATAAAAACAAGAAACCACAAATTATTAGTTTTTAATAAAAAGTTTTAATTTTTCAGGAACCCCTTCCATTAATGTTTTTATGGTGGTGTCCGACACCCTCACACCTGCTGCAGACCACTTTCTTTTGAAATCTTGAAGGTCTTTGGTCACTTTTTTGGTTACCTTCATCTCCCTTTTTACTAAAGCCCAGTACCTCTCAATCGGCCTTAGTTCTGGACAATTTGGTGGATTGGCTTCTCTAGGCACCACTCCACTTCGTTAGCCATTTTCGCGTTAAATAAATTTTTATTGTCTTTAACTGACACATAATATTTTCTGACATTTAATTCAAAGCTACTAAGATAAAAATGATGATGATTTTGAATCTTTCAATAGCACAGTATGAGAAGAAATGCTTTTAACAGACAATTTTATTCGACGCAGTCCTTATGAACCTCTGTAAGTACGTATTTAGGATCCATGTTTCTTTCAACATTATGCTTAAACATTGGCATAGCTACAAATTGGATAAAACCCAAAGATAAACCAATTTCATCATCCCGTTCTATATAGAAACAATCTTCGCTTAGTTCAGAAATGAATTGCTCTAAGTAATACTTAGAAGAATATTTATAGAAATTGGATAAAATGGAAATCCACTAGTGTCGACAAGATACTCACTAATAAAGTATACAACATTCAAAACTAAAGCCAAAATCTGCAGATAAAAATATTAAAGTTGTCTCGATTTTTACATTTTTACAGTTTTTTTTTTGGCAAAAATAATTTTACTCTTTTCATGCCTCGTAATGATCAATTTGACACATGTATCGGCTTTAAAGTCATACAAATTACAAACAGCGAATATCAAGCAAATAATTTGAGAAAGCAACGTATTCAATTTGTAAAGCTACCACACAAACTTGAAGCACAAGAAGGACAATGCCATGTTTTCACACTGGATGTACAAGGAGTTAAACTCTGCCCCAATATAAACGCATCAGTCATTTACTATAAAAAGCGCTTACAAGTTCACAACCGAGCTCTCAGCTCAGCCATATCAACTGGATTTACCGATTTACCGATATCTCTATCCACAAAAAACCAAATACGGTGAATTATAGACAAATTGAAACCTGCGAAGGCTCCAGGATATCATCAGATTACAGGAAAAATTCTAAAGGAATTACCAGAGCAAGCAATAACCATCCAACCCAACTCTACAATGCAGTGTTGTGAACTAGCTTTGTCCCACCACACTGGAAGGTTGCACATATAAAAATTATCCAAGAACCCGGGGAAAAAAGCTGGAGATGCAAAGTCATACCGCCCCATAAGTCTGCTACCAATCCCTTCCAAAGTCTTGGAATCGTTGTTTATGAAAAGGCTAATGTCTATTGTTGTGTCAAAACATCTCATTCCTGATCATCAGTTCGGTTTCCTTCGAGGTCACGGTACAATTGAACAAATGCATAAACTTGTTGAACAAATAAACGCAGCCTTCGAATTCAAAAAATACTGCACCACTGCTTTTCTAGACATAAGGGACTTTTATATAAAGCTAGAACACCCCATCCAATAAACTTTTACACGTTGTTGAAATCGTATGTTGAAAATCGCCATTTCTTCGTGAAACAGGGCAATGACAACACCTCTCTATATGATATAAAAGCCGGTGTTCCTCAGCGCAGTGTTATGAGCCCAATGTTATAGATACTTTTCACTGTTGATTTGCCGACAACTGATGGAGTTTTTATTAGAACCTTAGCAGACGACACTGATGCCTTGCCAATTGATGATCCAATTAAAGATCCTGTCACAGCCTCACTCAAACTACAAGAATGTTTAAATAAAATATGCTTGTGGCTTAAAAACTGGAAAACTGTGGCGAACGAAACCAAGTCGGTGCAAGTTACATTCACAACACGGCGCAATACTTGCCCAGCTGTGCAATTAAACGCAATACAAATCCCTCAAACAAACAATGCATCTGGATAGACATCTCACATGGAAAACGCACATATTTACGAAGGGCAAAGCTCTACGTCTTAAAACTGAGAAGTATCTTCTGGCTACTCAACTATGTTAACTATGTTGCTAAAGCAAACTGTTACTTTGCAAGACAATCCTTAAACCGATATGGACTCACGGCATACAACTGTGGGGTACAGCCGCCAATTCAAATGTCGAAATATTGCAACGCTATCAGTCCAAAATGTTTCATATGATTGTGAACGCACCGTGGTATGTTACCAACTTACAACCGCCTCTTGATTTACAAGACGCTTTAGTCAAAGATGATATTAAGACCAAATCTAATTCATACCAAATACGAAAGTTGAACCATCCAAATAAACTAGCATCTAAGTTGATGAATTCGCAGTGGACTTCCAACTAAAACGAAAAACCCCAGCAGTGTACGAAATATTGGTGGAATGACATCAATGGAGACCGGTCAGCTTCGGTTTTTTTTTTACTGTATAGTCCATCATTTGAAAGCATATTACTCATCAGATACAATAATAAAGGGGTTTTCTAATGGGTTCCAAACGGACGTAATTTACACTGACTTTAGTAAAGCATTTGACAAAGTAAATCATAATCTTTTACTAATGAAACTTGACCGAATTGGCTTTCCTTCAGCGCTAATTGACTGGACTAAATCCTATTTATGTAACCGGAAACAAAGGGTTCTTTTCAAGGACACTGTCTCTCGTTTCTTCTGGGGTCCCCCAAGACAGTCATTTTGGGTCAATTCTTTTTTCGCTCTTTATAAATGATCTTCCATCAGTTATTCGATACTCTAAAGTTTTGATGTTTGCGGATAATGTAAAGCTTTTTTTACCACATTATTCACCCGCGACTCAAGATCTATTACAGAGCGATTTAACTTCACTTTCTGACTGGTATTCTTTAAATTTGATGACTTTGAACCTGGATAAATGTAAATTTAATTGATTTTTTCACGGAGGGTGCCATTGGAGGCAAATTATTATAATGGCACTAAACATCTGGCTAGAGTCTTCAACTGTGTGGATCTTGGGGTGACTATGGACCCTTAACTTCGCTTCGATTTACATATAAACACATGTATAAATAAAGCCAAAGGTGTCTTAGGTTTTATTAAGAGATGGTCAAAGGAATTTAACGATCCTTATAAGTATTACTAAAATGTTATATATTTCACTTGTCCGACTGATTTTAGAATATGCTTCGAATGTTTGGTGTCCGCGATACAGTTGTTTCATTAATAACGTGGAGTCTGTTCAAAAACTGTTTCTTTTATTTGCTTTACGAAATTTGAACTGGAACCCCTTAACGAAGCTTCCTCCTTATAAAGATCGCTGAAAATTACTCAATTTGCCTTCACTTGAAAGCCGGAGAGTTTTTTTGAATGTATGTTTTGTGTTTAAATTGTTGAATGGATCGACAGACTCTCCATATCTATTAAATGAGCTGTGCATTGGTGTTCCAAGTCGCGTTTTTAGAAACCTGATACCTATCAAGTTAAGTCTCTGTAAAACAAATAATGCACTGTTTGATCCTGTGCGTTGTATGTGCAATGATTTCAATAATCTTTATGTGCTAATAGACTTTTGTATCCCCGTTAATACCCTTAAACAATCTTGGTTATCTCATTTAAATTAATACTAACTAATGTTCCACGCAGCTGTTGATAAGCCAAATCTATAGCTGCTATTGACGTTTCCACCTAATTCGTGAAAAGCATCGCATTCCGGACTATGTTTGTTTCGGTTACCGGACCGTGCGCGCGCCATACGGATACGCCCCATGGTCGTATAGGGCGGATGGAGGGTCGGCTGGGATTCGTCGAAAAACAAAACAAAACAAAAAATACCCATATTAATTTTCTGGACGGTTGCGTGTACCATAATCGGAACCAATACATAACAAACGCTTTATCCAATTTCGTTATTGAGAACAATAAAATAATTGAACAGAAGTACTTAGAGAAGGGGCACACGCCAATGGAGTGCGACTTTGGGAACTCCAAGATCGATTTATATTTATATGCCAAACGATTATGTCAGGATAAACACAGAGATTTTCCGAAAAACAGTCAAAATTTGGGATAAGATTATAACAAAACCATTCGACGACTTATAAATATTTGAACTACGGTTTTTCTTTTTTAACTATAATGATGATGAGGCGGCCAAGACCTATCCTCGATCTTAGTGCCAGCTAAGTAAGTAAGTAGTATAATGAGGAAAATCTCATTCGAACCTGGTCTAGTATTAGACCAGGCCGAACTAAAAATGATCCAACAGTATCACAATTAAACTCTCTAAAATATCTCCCTAATGGAAGTGTAAAATTTAAAGTAGATTTTGATAATGATTACGCGGACCTATGTACCAAGCACCTATAGCTGATTTGAAAATATACCCAGGTTATATAGAACCAAAATTCTTTTTTACTAAACATTTTCCGATCCTGCCAAATAAATGGCAGCATTTACAAACTCTAATATCTGCAATTGCAACTGAATATCATTCATTTTTGATGGTAACCTTCACCTTCATAAAATTGTGTTTTATTATAAAGCAATAAGTTCTATTTCCACATTTCTACATAAGAAAAATATTTATATAAGTACCATATGCACATATGTATACAATGCAAAAGTCTTTATCTACCATAGCACGCGAACAATTAAAAATACGCGTGTAAAACATTCGTAAGACTTAAAGGTTGATTTTGCAATAACATTGTAAAAAATCGATTGACTGAGAAATTTATAATCAGCGAATAAAATGGTAATTGTGATATTGCAGATAGAGACTTTTGAGTATAAGCCCACGATATTTTGAAATATTTGCACTTATTAGTAGTGAAGCCCGGGCAGTGAAATAGTCATATATAGTATGCTGCGCGTTTTCTAGTTCCTCCGGGCAGCTCGCTCGGGGGGCAAAACGGGTCTTCTTCTACGTGATTGAACCTATGTAGGTATTGCTTGAAATATCCATGGCCAATTAGCAATTGCGTTATGTGGTAATTCAATTCACCGTGTTTGCGTGATATCCACTCTCCTATGTTAGGAATAAGGTTGAATATCCATCGACCCTTCTCGGATAACTACCACTTTCGCTGCCACTCCATAATGCTGCGCTGCCTCTCCTCTTCTTTTTTTGTAGCATTCGTTGGTCTTTGGTCAAATTTGCCATATAACCGCTACATTTCTTGTACATGCAAGTCAATTGACACTATACTTGCAATGATGCAAATAGCATTGTCCGATACCGTGCGATACGCAATTACTACCCTGACTCTATATATTGATGAGTCTTTTTACAGTCTGCCTAGAGATAAGTCCGGCATACAGGATTACGGAAGTAGTTACCGTTGAAAGCAGCCTACGTCTGTCCTCCTGCGTCTGCCTCTGATGTTTTGCATGATAAAAAAAAGACATGAGGAACGAGATTTAAATGTCCATAAAATAGTCAAAACACAATATGGAAATGGAATAAAAAAAATTGCGCTTTAGTGCGCTATTTACCATACTCTGGCTGCCTTTTCACTAACGACTTTCAGATGCTCTTTGAATGTCATTCTGGTGTCTATAAGTTCACCTAAGTATTTAATGTATGGAAGCGAGGTGATGAGTTGGTTTCCAATCGTGATGACCAGCTCTTCACGCGCTTTTCTAGTGCTCAGTAGCACGACTTCGGTCGGTCTTCAGCGCTGTCAACTTCAACTTCTAGCTATTCAGCCATCCTCTTACTCTTGAGATGGCATCATTGCATGTGGCCTGTAGCGAGTCCAGATGTTTAGCTACTGCAACTATCACGATGTCGTCAGCATAGCAATTTATCGTTGTATCCTCGGGGAGATCCAGATTCATGATACCGTCATACATAACGTTGCACAGCGTTGGTGCGAGCACTGAAACCTGAGGAACCCCTCCCTTGATCTTGTACCGCTTCACGCCGTCATCTGTATCTTACACCACTACCCTGTTTACGGAGCAGTTTGCTATTAGTTGCAATAAGTAGAGATATGTAGGACGATTCAGTTTTTACTACCGCAACTATATCTGTCAAGCACCAAATTCACATAACTCTATAACCAATGGCATTAAATAAAAACGAAGCAGTTTGATTTTTGATAAATTCAAAATAACACAGGTTGTTGTAATATTTGAAATGATTAGCATGTCGATGTGTCTGCACAAGCAACATAACATTTACCACGAACGTTACATATATTTGAATTTCCACCAACCGTATATGCATACGGGTATTTCATGGGGTACTATAGGGTGTTCCGAAATGAGTGCACAATTTAATTTGAAAATAAAACGCTTCACTTTTGAGCGAGTGGTGATTTTCTTATTGCATTGTAAAGTTAACATGCTCCGATTATGTATGTAATAAAATATCTGGCAAATGACCTCCACAGCTGTGATCACAGACCCTTGCTCTTTCAATAAAATTTTCGATGACATTTTGAGAAAGATATGGCTCTATCTCACCGATGATGCATTGGATCTCGGCCCTGAGCTCAGGAATTGTTTGTGATTAATTCGCATAGACCTGAGTTTTCACAAAACCGCAAAGAAAGAAATCGCACTGCGTTAAATCGCATGATCTTGGCGGACAGTAGACATTGGAATTTCGGGAGATGATTCGGTCTGGAAATCTTTGCTTCAATAAATCGATTGTTTCATGCGCGGTGTGGCAGGTGGTGCCGTCCTACTGAAACCACATGGCATCCCAATACATACCGTCTAGATGAGGCCACAAGAACTCAGATATCATATTGCTGTAACGAATGCAATTTACAGTCACTGCATTTCCAGCCTCAATTTCACAATGGTAACGCGTTGTTTCTTTGTTTTGCGCTTAAGTTTTAATAATCGGAGCAATCGAAGACGACAGATGTTAAATTTCAGAACTATCACTTGCACAGAATAATACTTACTTTACTTTTAATGGCACAACAACCCATAGGGGGCCTAGGCCGAACTTTTCGCATCCACATGAATGGAAGGGACCTACAGTTTAATGAAAAATCCGAACGGCACAGTGAAAAGCTTTTCATAGGCAATTTTTACTCTTGTAGTATTGCCATTGCCTGCCAAGAGGTGGTGCGATGTAGAAAAATTATTTTTTCTACTTTTTTTTTTGATTTTGCCTGTGCCGAGATTCGAACCCCGGACACTCTGCGTAGCAGTCCAACGCACTACCACTACACCACAGCGACCACGAACAGAATAATAATGCTCCAAAATTTAAATCATTCGCTCATTTTGGGACACCCTTTATGTATGTAAATTGCGGTCCATGTAACATTTGGAATTTAAACTACTGGTTATTTTTGGTGTGGCAACTACAATGTCATTCGTATTATGACGGAAAATGAGTTTTATATTTGTGGTTAACGAAATGGGTAATCGTAATACGCAAGCGATCTTTTGCGTAAGAAGTTTGCAGCCGTTTTGGTGATGTGCAATGGCCACCACGTAGCTGCGATTTGACTCCGATGGACTATTTTGTGTGAGGAGCCGTTAAAGATAAGTTTCAGAAAGGCTCTTAAATCTCTCTCAAGGTCAAGTACAGCTCCATACAGTTGAAAATGTATTGAAAAATTGCGTTGCTCGGGTTGATCGTATGGGCTGTGGTAAGGCCAGCCGAAGAAGTGATTTCAATGAAGTATATCATGACAGATTTTATGCCACACATGGGAGAATGGCTAGTGTTTCATGCAACATATATATGCATGTATGTATGTATATATACAACCGCATAATCACACATACACACACACACACACATACACACACACACACACATACACACATACACATAGCCACACATATACCTATATATGTACTCCTGTATACAAGTATAATGAATAACCGAAAGGATTGTGCTTTCAAATAATAAAAACATCATTGAAAAAATGAGATTCCTTTCTTATTTACACCCAAATCAAATTACATATTATAAATGGTCCACCCTGTATGTGTATGTATCGTATTTATATACCAGTATGTCTACAACAATGTTACTCCATTTGTATTTTAGACAAAAGGAACGCCGCTTTAGCTGCTGACGTTGCAACTGCTCCTTATTATTTGCGGTGGGTTGTCGACAGAACATTTCATTAGCGGCAGTTGTGAGGTCTTAGTAGCGATAATGACAGTGATGGCCTCAATAATAAAAATAAAACACCTATTCCCTTTTATATTCAATTTCCAGTCACATTGTGTTTGGTTATAATTTGTCTGCGGCTGCTAATCACATTGCTCTTACATTTGCTTGAGTTGCTATTGCTCTTGTTAGTTACCTACAACTACAAACATAAACAATTACATAAATAAAAGTGTATAAAAAGTAAAATTTTGATGGAATAAATTTTAAATTACGATTGAGTGTCATGAGAGATTTTATTCCACACATGTGAGAATGGTTACTGTTTTCATGCCACATACATATGTATGCATGCATGTATACAACCACATAACCATGCACACAAACACATAGACGCGCATACACATACACACACAAATTGAGTCTTTCGATGCTTACCTTCTCCAAAAAAAAAAAAATAAATAAAAACACACAAGTGTAAATGTATTTTATGGTCTGATAATGTTTTGTGTGTGTGTGTGTAAAGTACTTACTTTACTTTTAATGGCACAACAGCCTATGGAGGGCCTAGGCCAAGCTTTTCGCTTTTCGCATCCACTCATGTTGTGCATGTCATATTTGTACATGAATGGAAGGGACCTATAGTTTAATGCCGAATCCGAACGGCGAAGTGAAAAGTTTTTCATAGGCAATTTTTACTCTTGTAGGTTTGCCATTGCCTGCCAAGTGCCAAGAGGTGGTGCCGTGTAGAAAAATTATTTTTTCTACTTTCTGATTTTGCCTGTGCCGAGATTCGAACCCCGGACACTCTGCGTAGCAGTCCAACGCACTACCACTACGCCACAGCGACCACGTGTGTGTAAAGTATGTTGTGTGAAACGTTAGTTAGAGTTTGTTGGCTGTTGTGGGGTTAAACGGTTCAGTGCCGCCTTATAATTACATACATATATAGTACCGGGCGTAAAGTGTAAAGTGCGAGAGATTGTTTATGAACTGTAAAACTGAAAACATCAACTCATATTAAAGTGCTTTTATTTCTTCTTCATAAATTTCAGCATATTAAGTGCTGAAATGCTTTAATGTGCTTGCTTATATGTACGAGTATGTGTATGTACATTTATGTGTGTGTGTGTGTCTGTGTGGTTTTTCACATTTTTGTTAAGGATATCTAAATATTGCCGTTGACGTTAAGTACTTGTTTATAACTATGTGTGTGAGAGAAGTCTATCTCATACAAAGTATTAAAATAGGTTAAAACTTTTTTTTAGTTATTATTATTATTATATATATTTTTTTTTGTATACTTCTGAACGCTTAAAATACCATCAAATTTATATGCTCCTTTTAGTAAAACGAAAATTCAACGAAGGTCAAGGACACTCATTGTAAACTTTGGCAAATTTTATGCATAAAATATTTATATAATAAAATTCATAAAAATGCATAATAAATCCATAAAATCTGCTCATAAGCGCAACGCATATATTATTATCGATAGAGACAGGGGGAGAGAGAGAAAGTGGAAGAGAGTGTGACAATAACACTGCGATATATTTTTGCTCTTTGAACGCATTAATTAAAGCAATAAAAGTCTAAAGGCTGCGCTCTACAGCAATGAGAACAAGATGATGGCAAGTTAAATGAGTGAAGTTAGTGGCAGATAAGTTAAATATCCGACTCAATTTCCCAAGAGCGTATTGAACAAAAATTGTTCTATGTATTTCTAACATAAAGTTGAATTAGATAAGATGGAAAAGTAGTGGCCCGCAGGAGGAAAAATTTTTGTGGGAAATAGAAAAATTGAGAATAATCTTGTTTTTGCTGTTTTTTTTTTTTGTAGTAAAGTTGAGGACACTGTTTTCCATTTTTTGTTTTTTTTTTTTTTGAGTTAGCGCACACAATGTTACAGAGCAAAACTTTCTAATTTTCTATTTCACCACAAAGAATAGGGATGCAACACCCAGAAAATACTCTGAAGTAAAATATAACAAATTTCTAAAACACTTCATTGTTTGGCAAGCAAATTTGCACATGCGGTCTACGAAGCAAGGCGTTCATTACGACAGGAACAATTAACTCCAGAATTTATATAGAAGAATGCCTGCAAAAACACCTCCTACCATTTATTGGATAGCACAAAGGAACCGTTTTGTTTTGGCCAGACCTAGCCACAAGTCATTACTCCAGGTCCAGAATGGAGTGGTATAAGGATAATAAAGTCACAGTGGTCCCAAAATAGGCAAATCCTCCCAACTGTCCGGAACTTCGGCATATTGAAAGATATTGGCCTATAATGAAGCAAACCCTAAGAAAAGCAAAGAAAGTTTCCAAAATTGATGTAGAATTTTGAAATCGATGCAATCAAGCCTATGCAGTAGTCACCGAACGTACTGTTCAGTCTCTAACTAAGAACGTTAAAAAAAATGTTAAACAATTTTGCAACTGGTAACATTGTTTGAGTCAATTTTTTTGTGAATAATATTTTAAAAATGATTAACATTATTTGAGTGAAATCGAACGATTAGTCGGTTTTTAATGTCTCCGCAAAAATTCTAAAATTTTTCTGTTTATATGTTCTTTTAAAAGTGGGTAATTATGACAAATTTCATGTGCTTTATATGCATCTATTAAGTAACCAAAATTTGAAAATAAATTTTGTAGAAATGAAAACAGAGCTAGACTTTCCGTTTCTAGACTTTCCATGTAGCCAACTTCTACCTGAATGGATGGATGGATGGATGTAAAGAAGGCCGAGACCCTAACCTACGAGTGTCGGACAGTTCCTCAAGCACTCAGGCCATCTAGCCCATTGTACTTAAGGCCTAGGAAAATATAAAACTTTCCATGTAGCCAACTTCTACCTTAATGGATGGATGGATGGATGTAAAGAAGACCGAGAACCTAACCTACGAGTGTCGGACAGTTCCTCAAGCACTCAGGCCATCTAGCCCATTGTACTTAAGGCCTAGGAAAAGATAAAACTTCTACCTACTCGCATACATCTACACTTGCAATGAATACAAGCAATTTACTATTCATTGCGCTGTGTACTGGTGCAAACCAAAAAGTTTTTAAGAATACTTACACTTACTATACACTTACACACACACACATACTACGATACATACCTAAAAAATCTACTCTATCGCTCAAACAGCGATGCAATGGCAGTGTGAAATTAAATTTCGCTTCACCAGAAAATCGCAAAGGGAAATTCACTTCCATGATTCAATTTACTGTGGCTACTGTATTCAGTTTCTTTTTGTACATTTTTGTCCCATTTTCACATGATGTGTTCTTTGCAACATCGAAGTACAACAAGAAGAAGAGTTGAATAATGAATATTCACTGGTGTGTGGTGCTTGTGTTGAATGACAAATTAAATTTTTGATTTTTTTTATAGACTCCATCAAGTATGTAAATTGTATAATAGTAAAAGATCAATTTATACACATTAAGCGTGAAAATTTTCATTGTAAATGATAAATTAAAATAAAAAATAAATGAATGCTGTTTAAATTATGTAACATTAACATTACTTGTTACCTTGCAGTGCATTTATTTTGTAGGATTATTTGAAAGCAGGGATCTTTTTAGCACATGCAGGCTCTTTACTTACTTTTGATGGCACAACAGCCCATGGAGGGCCTAGGCCGAGCTTTTCGCATCCACTCATGTTGTGCGTGTTATATTTGTACATGAATGGAAGGGACCTACAGTTTAAAGCCGAATCCGAACGGCGAAGGAAAAGCTTTTCATAGCAATTTTTACTCTTGTAGGTTTGCCATTGCCTGACAAGAGGTGGTGCCGTGTAGAAAAATTATTTTTTCTACTTTTTTTTTTTTTTTGATTTTGCCTGTGCCGAGATTCGAACCCCGGACACTCTGCGTAGCAGTCCAACGCACTACCACTACGCCACAGCGACCACATGCAGGCTCAGTGTTATGAAAACATGTTCGAGAAAAGTCACAAACCGAAAGAATTTTATTGTCTTTGAAAGTATTTGTAAAACCGAAGATTAACAAAAAAAAAGCCTAAGGTTAAAGATTAATTAAACTAATTAAGCGATTCAGAACTTAACTATTTCGGCTATCAGGGCAAAGTAATACGGACGTAAGTACGTACGGCCTTTACATAACCCTTTGAAGGTGCCATTAGTAAATTATAAAAATATAACTGGTTTCGAAGCAGGTTCCCGACAAAGTCACACACTGAATAAAAATCCCATTCAAAAATTTAGACAAACAAAGCTTACAAAGCAATCAAAACATATTTTTATTTTCATATAAATTTTGTGTGTATCTAAATTTAGTTCGGTGCCGAACACATTTGTGAATGTGGTTTCGTAGTACACGTATGGTTCGATCGCAACATACGCAAATCATACATAGTTTGGAGTAAAGCAATACATTAAGTTCGTGAATAACTAAAAATTAATTCGTTCTTCATTTACGATCGAACAGATCTAACTGCAACATGCAATGCAGATCTTAAACGACATTATAAGCTGGTGCATAACATTATTATTGCTAGAGTAGAGATGCTTCCAAAAGGTATACTCTAACCAAATTAAACACTACTTTAAACAGAGAAGAGTTCTTACAATGTTGCATTGGACTAGAGTCAAAACCCAATTTGCCGTTTCGTATTTTGCTAGAGTCCAACCTGTGTATGGTTTGCGTATGTTGCGATCGTTCATACTACCGATGCGACACGTACGAAACCCATTCGAAACCCATTCACGATTGTGTTCGGCACCTAATAAAATTTAGAAACACTCACAAAAACACTCCAAAAATACATAGTGTGTGAAATATCTGAGACCTGTGTCGAAGCCATTCTTGTGAGCTGTGATTTGAATTACAACTTATTTATATGGTATTTTCTTAAACCAGAGAAGTAAATTCCTTTTACTTTATGCTTTATATTTTCTTAAATCAGAGAAATGGGAAACTTTCTTTGTCTTTCGTATATCTTTGACGTCTAAATTCGTTGTCACCGACTTTGGTATGTTAGCGTACGAAATATCTCAATTTTAGTGATACTTTCACGTTGAAAGAGCTTCCTACTTTGGTTACCAGCATTATTTTCCTTGATAGAGTCTCTCTCACCCTCAATATTCTGCTATAGAGAGTGCAGGGTGAGACATCTTTTAATTCGGTATTTGAATATTGAATATATTAAAAAAAAAAAAAAACGATTTCCATATATGAGGTATTTTTATTTATTTAATTGCGTCCTTCACAATTTATTTGGACTAGTGTTTGAATACAACATGGCCAAAGTAAAATGTGCTCTTTTTACTGGGATTTCCATCACTTTTTCGAGCATCTCGTGCGGTATAGCGATGATTTCGGCACGCATGTTTGCCTTAAGCTCGTCAATCATCTGAGGTTTGCTGGCGTACACTTTGCTTTTCAATTGACCCCACAAAAAGAAGTCCGGCGGGGTCAAATCTGGAGATCAGTTGGTGGCCAGTCGCCATTTTTTGACTTCACACGTCCACGCGTTTGACCTAATTCAAATCATACTTCAAAATGCGCTGCGCCACTGACGTCCAATGCTTAGCGCGGTGACGATATGTGGATTCTCGGCAACACTCTCTCTTATTGATGAACGGCTTGTCGACGATTTCCAACTGTCTCGTGCTCAACAAATTCCAAACGAAACGACTAATAGTGTTGTCAGATGGTGCTTGTGTTGGTCACGTTATTTTCGAGATATGCTCGTTGAGTTAATACAACTGAACGACTGTTTTCGATGTACAGCGTCACTAATTCGGCGCGATGTTTTGGTATGAAGCGATTCATGGTTAAAATTGTACTGAATTGACGTTTCAAAAACATTTAAACGTTTACTCAAGTCAATCGGTTGATAAATGTTAAAATTATTCAATGTTTACAAAGCGACATAAAAGATGGCGCACCATGTAATGTCCTCTGTCGGCGCTTTATTCTGTTGTGAAATGGGGAACTTTCCTGCAACTTCGCGCTCCTTTTAATAGCGTCTGCCTGATAGCGGTTGCTTGTCTTGAATGTGCGGAACACTCGCCGTAGGTTTGTATAGTGATGCGATGTTATTTATCGTAGTTTGATTGCCTTTCACCATTCTTGAAAGACGCAGACGCTTTTATCTTATGTTACTTGCCCAGCGCTACCATATAAGGTAGGCTAAAAAGAAAGTTCAAAAAAGTGAGCTAAGTTTAATCAATTTTTTTCATATATCAAAATAACTTTATTGTGTTAAATATTTTCCATTGTTATTGACCACCTCTCGCTATCTTTCGGGCAAAATCGTAATACCGTCTTTAAAGAATTCGTGGGGTTTCTGCTCGAAAAACTCGGAAAAGACCTTTTTGCAGTCGTCTTTCGAATTCAACTTTTCGCCATTAAGATAATTCTGCAACGAGTGAAACAAATGGTAACCCGAAGGTGCAAGGTCTGGGCTGTATGGTGGATAAAACTTCCCAGCCCACCTTCCTCAGTTTTTGACGGGTCACCAAATAAGTATGTGGTCTAGCGTTGTCGTGATGAAAGGCGACGCTTTTTTGGTGACTAATTCCGGAAGTTTTTCCTTGAGCGCTTCATTCAATATTGTTAATTGTTGAGAGTTCAGTTACTGAATTAATCGCTTGGCAACGCGGAAGCAGCTCGTAGTACACGGGGCCCTGGCAAGGACCCTTGAGTGGTGTTTTTGCTTTGAGTTTTTTCCTTCCTAACAAAGTAGTTAATACTCTTTAAATACAGTATGCTATGCCTATGATCCTTGGAGCACGCTGAGACAGACCAGTTTCAGAGAAACTTTGTCGAAAACAGCCTGAGATTATGGGGAGCAAAGGTCTGCGGTACTGTCACACTCTCTGCTCTCCTGAATAAGTATCAGCTTTGTAATTTTATCGTACCTCGAATCTCTTTCCTAACCAATAAATAATATAATAATAATAAATCATTGCTAGTTTTTGAGTGCATGTGTCTAATAGGAGCTATACTAATGCATGGCTAAATAATTTTAAACTGAAATTTACATGCCTCCCTGGAGCCCCTATCCAGCATTCAATAAACTTCCAGTTTATTTCATTTCATTATGTTTAACAAAATTTATTAAAAACAAAATAGCAAAAATATAAATTTCTCTGTTGTACGTACGTAGAAATAAACTAATGCTCCTGAACTTTTCAAAGCCACAATGATATTTTCTACAACTTAAAGTCTTAAGTAAAACAAAACAACAAAAAATTGGTTTGTGGCCAAAATAGAATTTACCGCACGGCGCACAATTTCTCACAGCATGATTACGAAATTACGAAAATTAAATTGCTGGCATACTTTCGAAAAGTACAGCAGCAGTAAATCCAAAAACAACAATAACTTATGCGTAGCGCACACACAACAGCGTCGTGTCATTGCTATTTCGGCAGCCATTGTTTTGCTCGTTGTCACTCTCATAAATACTTAGTAAAGTAACCAACGAGGACTACGAAATGTTTCCTAACTACATACATAAGTATTGTAAAATATGCAGTTATGTTTGTATGTAATATGCACATACTTACATACTCATATGCAATTGTATTTGCTATTGTCAGCATTAGCATGTAAAAAAGAATGCAAGGGAGAGAGAGAGAATTGAGTTTGGTTGAGCTCTCTGCCAAAGAGCGAAATGGAATTTACTTGTTTTTTGTTTGTTTGTTTTCTGGATTATTGGTTTATCAAAGTACAATTGTCGCCAAACATTAATTGCTAATGCTTGGGAGTGAAACGGCGATCTGTCACAACCAAAGCGAATTCAGGGGAGAATGTAAGAGAATGAAGGGAGAATATAATTTGTCTTGAAAAGTTTAACACTAATAACATGTGATGGTAATGCTATTTTGTTAGTGTCGTTGTTGTGGTTTCTTTTTTTACTGCTCTATTTACGGTCACTTATTAGATTTATGCGAGAAATAAGTGAGAATAACATTTGACAACTAAGTAAATGATAAAGTTGAATTTTACCAAAGGTAAAAATACGAGTATTTACTTTACTTTTTATGTACATATCTAAACACTCTTGCCCACGTGTCGTATGAGTAATAAATAATTAAAATTGATTGTATCTGCATTTCTTTTAGAATTATTTAATTATTTATTTAAATATTTTAAGATGAATTTGTTTTGCATAAAAGTAAATTTAATAACTATGCACACAGCTGCACTGTGCTACGTATCGCAACTCTTAGCTTGCTCTCTCTTTCATTGCTGTAGTTAGAGCGAATTTAAAATTACTCAATTATTCAACATCACACAACAATGCCAAACAATGCGGTGCTGGTGTAGCTGGTGTAGCTGCTTTATGTTGCCATTAAACTTGATAGTTTTTTAATATAAATATCTATAAGGAATACAATAAAGACAACAGCAACAACAACAACAACGCCAATGTAAATTACTCTAAGTTTATGGGAGGACAATAGAAATTATTACACTTTCGAATGCGAACACGCGTAAAAACCAACAAAAACTAAAACAAAAAAAAAACTATCCACAAAGCACTTAAAAGAAATAGTTAGGAAAAAGTGGAAACATAAGATGCACCAGAAAATCCATTCGAGCATAAAGTTTACACTAAAAGTATCTGGGGGTTTTTGCTGCCAACAGAATTTTCGTGTTTTTTCTACTTTTTTCTGCATTTAGTTGAGTTGCACAGTATAAAGAAGATGAAAGCTATTATGATACATGGAAAACAACAACAAAATTCCGTAGAATGCTTTAAAGTTTCAACAATTTTCCCATTCGATTAATAAAAGGAAAAGTTTTTCAATTGCTGCACTGTTCAAAAAGCAGCAGGAAGAGCGTTTGAGGAATTGAGATTGTAAAGAAGATCCATCGAAGAGCTGCATGGAGTTCGTTAAGAAAGATAACACGGATTTCAAGCTCATGTACATATGTATGTAATTAGATTTATTTTTATTCTTTTCTTAAAAAACTTTATAAGGATTGAAATTTCGTATTGCAAGTAAAAAATGTTGACCAAAAAAGAAAAAACTTTTGCCATATTGAATATTTTCTTATGTGATCTACATTGTTCAGTTTGCTTTTTATGAGCGTTAAGAAAGTAAAGCAAAATATCTGTGAATATTTTATTTTGTTTTATTTATTTTATTTATTTTATTTATTTTATTTATTTTATTTATTTTATTTATTTTATTTATTTTATTTATTTTATTTATTTTATTTATTTTATTTATTTTATTTATTTTATTTATTTTATTTATTTTATTTATTTTATTTATTTTATTTATTTTATTTATTTTATTTATTTTATTTATTTTATTTATTTTATTTATTTTATTTATTTTATTTATTTTATTTATTTTATTTATTTTATTTATTTTATTTATTTTATTTATTTTATTTATTTTATTTATTTTATTTATTTTATTTATTTTATTTATTTTATTTATTTTATTTATTTTATTTATTTTATTTATTTTATTTATTTTATTTATTTTATTTATTTTATTTATTTTATTTATTTTATTTATTTTATTTATTTTATTTATTTTATTTATTTTATTTATTTTATTTATTTTATTTATTTTATTTATTTTATTTATTTTATTTATTTTATTTATTTTATTTATTTTATTTATTTTATTTATTTTATTTATTTTATTTATTTTATTTATTTTATTTATTTTATTTATTTTATTTATTTTATTTATTTTATTTATTTTATTTATTTTATTTATTTTATTTATTTTATTTATTTTATTTATATATATTTTATGTCACATAACAACGCATGACTAACACAATCAAATGCTTTGGCAAAGTACAGCAGATTAACTAACGCGTTCATTATCATATGAT
This sequence comes from Palloptera scutellata, assembly GCA_958295655.1. Lineage (NCBI taxonomy): Eukaryota > Metazoa > Arthropoda > Insecta > Diptera > Pallopteridae > Palloptera > Palloptera scutellata. The sequence goes on from OY282449.1 coordinate 145,338,073, forward strand.
ATTCTCATGTCATCCATGTTTATTACCACAGCTGAAGAACAGCTATGTCGCCCAGGTCGAAAACCCGATTCAAGTGTTGCCAATAGCTTATTTTTATGGAAATATATGGAAATTTGTTCAGACTAAGATATGCGAATACGAATACGAATAATAATACGAATGCTGATAGATCTGAAATAGGTATGAAGGCTATTGCTTTTTTGCCAAACTAAAATGATTCTGAAGTTTGATTATAGTTTGAAATAAGAAGTTAACTATTTAAAATGATAAAGATAGCAAAACAATGAATTTCCTCCGATTTTCCACTCAAAAGATCATGGATTAATGGAAAAAGTAGGGAGCATAAATGTTTTCCCATAACTGATTACAAATTAAACGTTAAGCCTTTACAATTGAAAATTGAAGGCAAGGGTATGCTACTGTTTCTTTTGCGGATACATTTACGATTCTACATACATAGTAATGCATTATTTAGTTCTCGCACTACTTTAGAGATTGTAATTATGTCTAACTCAGCTGGGAGTTAGTATTTCTTGAGTTCCTTTTGTTTACCTAAACTGTCAGGGAAATTATAAAATGGAGAATCAAATACAACTGCTAGCTAATGTACTTACTTACTTACTTTACTTTTAATGGCACAACAGCCCATGGAGGGCCTAGGCCGAACTTTTCGCTTTTCGCATCCACTCATATTGTGCGTGTTATATTTGTACATGAATGGAAGGGACCTGCAGTTTAATGCCGAATCCGAACGGCGAAGTGAAAAGCTTTTCATAGCAATTTTTACTCTTGTAGGTTTGCTATTGCCTGCCAAGAGGTGGTGCCGTGTAGGAAAATTTTTTTTTTCTACTTTTTATTTTGCCTGTGCCGAGATTCGAATCCCGGACACTCTGCGTAGCAGTCCAACGCATTACCACTACGCCACAGCGACCAACTAGCTAGCTAATGTACATTGTATAAATTTCTGAGCTCCGTACTTGGGTTGCTATGAATTACACTAAACTCGATCAAAAATTTATTAACTTGAATTATACCTTGCATTTTGAATTGAAGCGATAATAAATAACAATCAGCTTAATCCTTGACTGCCTTATGAAAAGTTCATAACATTGCAAGCTTTAGATCAAATCATAAACTTGAATAAATAAACACGACAGTATGATACATATTGAATCGGTTGTGGTGTCTCGAAGGAAGTATATAAAAATATTAGAAATCTAAAACTACTTTTTACTGGATACAGGAATCGTTTACGTGTCTGAGTTGCGGAGAGCTCGAGAGGGTCAACTTCCAATTTTTCTTTCAGCTTTTTTGTCAAAATTTTTTGTAAAATTGATGTTAGCAACTTATGTCAGAATGCCGCTGAGCACTTGAAAATAATATTAAATGATTTAGCTAATTCAAATTGCTATTGAATAAAATTCAATACTTTCCACAACTAAAGCTCTTCAATTTGAAGCTCCAATTTTAAGCAGAATAATTTAAAATGTGACTCTTGGCTGCCAGACTGTCTACACGCCTGATGTGAACCGTAATATGCTCAACTATTTAGCAGCAAAGTTATTGGCTGTACGAGTATACTACCTTGGCCGATATTCAAAAGTTGTAGCGTGAATGTTCATGCTTAATAGCACAAAAACAAAAAGGCACTCACTAGAAACTGTTGTGATTGTAGTAAATGCCACTAAATGAGCCCTCAAAATTACATAGAAATGTTATGATTATCCAAATTTACAGCTTGCGGATAAACCTTGGCAATGTTGTGTGCCTCTAAGATATAATTAGTGTTGAAAATTAATATCTACTTTAATTTTCCAACTACAAGAATGTAGAGATTTTTTGATGGTTGAATGTTGTTGCACATGAATTAAATATATTATATTACTGAAATAAATTTACACATATTTAGTTTCAACTGTAGCTTATAATTTAGTTTTTTTTTTGTTTTGTTTTTGTTTTGCTTATGGCTGAAAATAATACTTCACAAAATAAAATCGCATTATTTGATTTGCACAGCAATGTGGAAATGATATTTAGTTAATGAGAATTTAGTATAAATTTCAAATAACCCCAGTGGGAAATGGCTTGCTTTTTTAATGAATTACAACATACTTACTTTTTGTCTGCAGAGTACCCCAGTTTCCTTTTCAAGCACCCATTCCTTTTATTACTTAAGACTTGACCTCATTCCTCTATGAATTTGGTAAGCATAAATGGTGTCACACGTATTTACTGATTCCTTTACTGATGCAGACAGACGTTCGGCTTCCTATTAGGCTTCCCATTTTAATGTACTTTACTTAATAAATAGCTTGTAAGAATGAAATGCAGGCGTAAGGCAGACGTAAGGTAGAAGAGTAAACGACATATATTTTCAAAATAATATACGAGTACACCTACACCATTTGTGCCTTCCACGTTACGGAAAAAATTAGCAGTACTCATTTCTTCGCTTACCAAATAAGGTTGGGTTAAGGAACTTCCATACCATATTCACATTACGAATTAAGGTAGGCCTTTTCACTGACCGCATTGAATTACCGCTGCACAACTAAGAGGCGATCTTAACAGCCGTCGCTCGGCTGAAAAATAATAAATAAGGCTGCAGGTGCAGATAGCCTGCCTGCTGAGTTGTTTAAGATTGGAAGCGAAGAGCTCACAAAACGCATGGATGAGCTTCTATGCAGAATATGGTCGGATGAAAGCATGCCAAGTGATTGGAACCTCAGCGTACTCTGCCCAATCCATAAGAAAGGTGATTCCACGATCTGCGCCAACTACCGTGGGATAAGCCTTCTTAATATAGCATATTCGATTCTATCGAGCGTTCTGAGTGAAAGACTGCAGCCTCGTGGCTTCAGGGCTCGTAATTCCACTATCGACCAGCGATTCACACTACGCCAAGTCCCGGAAAAGACCCGAGAAAAACAAATCTTCACCCACAATCTATTCGTCGATTATAAAGCCGCTGTCGCCTTTGACAGCACGATTAGGGATCACTTGTACGCCGCAATGTCTGATTTTGGTATCCCTGCAAAGCTCATTCGTCTTTGCAAAACTACAGTGATCGACATCACCAGTGCAGTGAAATTGGAACAGATCTCTCCACGCCATTTCATACCAAAATAGGTTTCAGACAAGGTGACTCCCTATCGTGCGACTTCTTTAACCTTATGCTGGAGAAAATAATTCAATAACATATCTCTGGCACTATTTTCTACAAGAGTATCATACTGCTTGCATACTTTGATATATATTGACATCATTGGAAACGGCGCACGAGCAGTCAGTGCAGAATTCTCCAATTTGGAAAGGAGTCTCGTCGAGTGGGTCTAGTGGTGAACGAGGACAAAATGAAATAACTTGTGTCAACAAACAACGAGTCACGGCATCTTGGACAAAATGTCACTGTTGACAATTACACTTTTGAAGGATACTTCGTTAAGGATTTCGTTTACCTAGCATCCAGTATTAATACTATTAATAATGTCAGCCTTGAGATCAAGCGGAGATTAACTCTTGCCAACAGGTGTTACTATGGGCTCAGTAGGCAATTGAGAAGCAAAGCCCTCTCTCGGTCGACGAAAATAACGCTCTTTAAATCCCTTATCCTTCCCGTCATAATGTATGGCGCCGAGACGTGGACATTGACCATCAATGATGAGAGGCTGTTAGGAGCGTTCGAGAGGAAGATACTCCGTAAAATCTACGGTCCAGTATGCGTGGACGACGTGTATCGAATAAGATGGAACGATGAGCTGTATCAGCTGTAAGTCGACACTGACATAGTCAAGCGTATCAAAATCCAGCGGCTTCATTGGCAAGGTCATGTTGAGAGAATGGAGGAAAGCGCTTCGGCTAGAAGGGTGTTTTATTCGAACCACGGTGGAGGAACACGCAGAAGGAGACGTCCTAATCTCCGTTGGAAAGACCAGGTACAGGGCAACCTGACTGCACTTGGCCTTATCAACATAGCAGAGCCGACTGGTGAAGCTTGATCGAGGCGGCCAAGATCGATCATCGGTTATCGGTTGTAGTGCCAGTTAAGTAAGTAACGGACTTCCATACACTTTGTAAAGATATTATTGCTAAAAGAAATTATAGTTTTTATTTTAGTATTTTAATATTTTTAATCACTTTGAATAAATTATTATTTATAAACTAAAATTCAATAAAACAATGGAAAAGAACACAAAAGTAATAAAGCAAAAGTATGATTTTGATTAAATTGAAATTTAGACTTATAAGTACTTTACTTTACTTTTAATGGCACAAGAGCCCATGGAGGGCCTAGGCCGAGCTTTTCGCATCCACTCATTTTGTGCGTGTTATATTTGTACATGAATGGAAGATTTAGAAGTATTACTTATATTTATTGATTATGTAATTTAAAAATTTAAATAGAACAAAAAAGGAAGGAAATAAAGGAGAAAAACTTATTACAATAAATAGAAAACTATTTATAAACTAAAATTAACTATTAAGTATTTAAAAGATTTTTCGGCTTTCACAAGCTTTTTTATAAAAAAAAATATTTAACATATTCTTCGTGTAGCCATCTCTTTTCAGTGCTTCTGTAATATAGAAAAATAAATAAGTTTTACTTTAAGAAATTTCTATTGCTTTGTTTTTTTTTTTTTTGGTTTGCGCCAAATATTGCTGCGCTCAAAGAAAATGAATTTTTTGTTCACACCGTCGTATTTTAGGGCTGGAATTAATTATGGCTACGCTATGGCGTAGTGGTAGTGCGTTGGATTATTGCGCAGAGTGTCCGGCGTTCGAATTTCGGCATAGGCAAAAATCAAAAAGATGAAAAAAAACAATTTTTGAGTGGATGCGAAAAGCTCGGCCTCCATGTGCTTTTGTGCCATTAAAAGAATGAAAAAGAAAAGAATATATATTTTATTATTATTATTATTATTTTATTAAAAAGAATTATTTAATATTAAGTATTATTATTATTTTGAATATTTATTTATATCTTTCGGAAACCGGCACAACAAAGTTTAAAACCTTATTAGCAGTACCGGCAGCATGTAGCGTAAACAAGGATTAAATATAATAAAAATAAGAAAAATAAAATAGCTGTGATTTCTTTTATAATTTTTTATGGTTTAATTATTTTATTTATTTAATAAAAATTTACACAAAACATTTTTTTTCTAGTCACTTCAATTTATTTTAAAAAAAAGTAAAATTCAATTTAAAATATAATTCAATTTAATTCAGAAGTGAATAAATGATATATTAAAATACAAGGAATTTGTACTTAAATTTTAACAAAATTAATTTATTAAAATGAAAAATTTGAATTTTTAGATAGAAAGGGTGTTTTTTTTAGAGGTGTGGTTTTCAATCTTGCTTTTTTCAATACTTTTCGGAGTTGGTCTTTTTGACAGCTGTCACTTGATTTATGCTCAGTTTGGTTTGCCATTTCATAATAAATAGACTTACTCCTGGACAATGTTTGCAACGTTCGGTGAATGGACCCAAAACGAGATGGCCACCGATCCCGATTTTCACAAGAAAATTTTGTTCAGCGATGAAGCTCACTTTTGGTTGAATGGGTACGTTAATAAGCAAAATTGTTGCATTTGGAGTGATCATAATCCACAAGCCATTGTTGAGACGACGTTACATCCTCAAAAAGTCACTGGCCACTGTTTGGTGTGCTCTATGGGCAGAGGGAATCATTGGTCCATATTTCTTCAAAGATGAAGCCGGTAATGTTACAATCAATGGGGAACGCTATAAAGCCATGATTAATGACTTTTTCGTGCCTGAATTGGAGGATGTTGATGTGGACGACCTTTGGTTCCAACAAGATGACGCTACATGCCATACAGCCAACGAAACAATCAATTTATTGAAGGAAACTTTTGGTGAGCGCATTATCTCGCGACGTGAGCCTGTGGCGTGGCCTCCAAGTGATCCGGTCGTGCGATTTAACACCGCTGGACTATTTTTTGTGCGGTTATGTGAAGTCGCTTGTCTACGCAGATAAGCTTGAGACGATTGACGCCTTGGAAGAGAATATTCGGCGCGTTATTACTTACATACAGCCCCAATTGCTGCAAAAAGTGGTAGAAAATTGGGCGTCTCGGCTGGAATTTATTCGAACCAGCCGCTTCGGCCACTTGCCCTAAATCGTTTTTAAAACATAAAGGCAAATCCTTATCTTTATAATAAAGCTAAATTCTTGGCCATAACATTAAATTATATGCGTTTTATTTCTTCTTGAAAACCACTTACTTTACTTTTAATGGCACAACAGCCCATGGAGGGCCTAGGCCGAACTTTTCGCATCCACTCATGTTGTGCGTGTTATATTTGTACATGAATGGAAGGGACCTACAGTTTAATGCCGAATCCGAACGGCGAAGTGAAAAGCTTTTCATAGCAATTTTTACTCTTGTAGGTTTGCCATTGCCTGCCAAGAGGTGGTGCCGTGTAGAAAAATTATTTTTTCTACTTTTTGATTTTGAATGTGCCGAGATTCGAACCCCGGACAGTCTGAGTAGCAGTCCAACGCACTACCACTACACCACAGCGAAAACCACACTTCTAAAAAAAAACACCCTGTACAATAAATACATTGAAGAGCCCAACCGACCGGTATGAATTTGTCCTAAAGAAGAACTAAAAGGGGCAGAAAAAGAAGGCAACAGATAGAACAAAAAGAAATAAGGATAGAGAAAATGAATAGGGAAGACAAGCTGCATTAGGGTGGCTTAAACACTTTACAAACAGAAAATTTTTGTACACACAATTAGTTATTTACTTTAATCATGCATTATTTGTTACTTTCTTTCTGTAAGCTACGCTAGGAAGTGTTCCAAATATAGCTTACAAGCAACTTTCTTTTGGTATCACATCGATTGGGCTCGGTAGCCAAAATAATTTTTTTTGCATTTATTTTGACTTTACTTTTGAAAGCTACGATTGGAGGTATTCCAAATGTAACTTACCAACAACTTGCTGTTAGTAGAATTCTGTATCCACCTCCAATAGCTGAAAGAAAATATGTTTATTTTGTTACGACTGGGAAAGTTTAACTATTTCATTGTGCTAATAATTTCCTTTTTTTTTATATAAGTATTAATTATGTGATTATTTAATATTGTACAAATTATCAAATGATAGACAATTTAGATTTTAATGAGGTTTGCTCATTGAAATTAGGATATGATAGGAATTAAAATAATCAATTAAATTGCAAAAGATTAACTCGCATTATTATTCTAGAATCCAGTCTATCCATTTTCTATTTCGTTGTTCTATTTATGTTCGTTGTTATCTTTCGTTCCACGATACCAATATGCGTATGAGTATGTGTGTGTGTGTGTGTGTGTGTTTACATAAAAATGTATGTATATGGTATGTATGAAAATGTGTTTACTTGTGCATGGGCGTGTCATAGTAAGCATCTTTATCTTTTCTTTCTTCTTTCTTCTTTGGAAAATGTATTGTAGTAATTGTGTTGGGAATAAAGTGCGGAAAGAATCTTATTCACTTCATAAAGCAGATTGCAGTTGCAGCCATTACGTGCATTATTAATTTCATGCTGCATGTAAATGTGTGTGTGAATTATCTGTGTGTATTCGTGCCACTGCGAGTCGTGCTCACGGAATATTTTATAAATTACCTTGAATATTTGTCACCTTTACGAGCTATTCACTTGCATTTAACAGAGACCACTCTGTCTTCTTATGTAGATGCTCTATACAGCCACTGCCTCATACTGCACATAGTCTTTTGTTAAATCCAACATAATGCAAGTGTAATGATTTTCTATTTTTTTTTATTTTATATTTTGTAAGTGGCTGAGGATAACTAGTCACTATACATTTGCTGCCACTTGCAGTTGTTGAAGTTATGTGTAGTTACACTTCTGTTTTCGTACATTTTAGATTTATTAAAATTAAATTAAGTGTAATTCTAGGGAAAAGTTTTCAGAATCAGAGAAATGAGTCATAAGATCGAGATAGAACAGATAAAGAGGTAAATAAAAAGGAGTTAAGTCAAATATTTTTGCTATAAACTCCATTAAGTATGTTGTCATCGAAACCTGATACACAATTGGTAAAATCAATGCTGATATTTCTTAAATCCAGTATTTTAGACAATAGCCTAAAAATATGCTATCAATAAGAACATGTTAAAGCAAACCAAATAGTGCTTGGCAACACAAAATCTTTAACTCTCTAAAGCTATATAACTCTCTATTTATATGACTATGTAAAAAGAAGGAATCGTTTGGAGTTCGTAAGGAGGTGAAACGAAGTCTATAGAAAAATAATAAAAAAACAATAAAATATTAAGGATGATGTTGGCCGACATACAGTACTTTCAAGAAGAAAGCAATCGGCTTTTTCGCATGAAATAATTTGAATATCAAGTAGGCCTTGATTTTCCAAAAACTTGATTTCATTGTAAATTTCGCAATGTAATTGTAGAAACAGTCCATTATACGCTTTCGTCTGAAGAGCATATTTAAGAAATGAGTTCCGTATACGCGAAACGTTTTGAAGCAGTCTTTCTTTGTTCCCATCCAAAAGGTCCCAAGATGTCCCACATGAGTGCTTCGAAGGACTTGAAAAAGGCGAAGGCGTTTGTCCAGCATTGGAACCAACACTTTGTGATGCACAAAAATGTGGACAGCTTGCAAAATCGCGGCATTTGCAGAACTACCTCGAAACAGAAGGACTTGGTTATAAAGAGGATTTTCGAAGCTAATCCAGCCATATCCTTGAAAGCAGCTAAACAAAAATTGGCTCGAAAGGGCATAAATGTCTCTCTGAATATAATAAGAAACCGTTTGAGGGAGTTTCACATCCAATTTCGAGCAACGACGGTAAAATCCATAATAACTGCAAAGCAAATAAAAAAAACGCCAAGAGTGGGCAACTGAACATGTGGATGACGATTGGAGCCAAGTGGTGTTCGCAGACGAATCCTCCTTTTGGATGACAAACACTATTAAGGGTGCTTGGTCCACTAAAGACGGTAAGCTCCAGCGATCAGTAAAACATCCAGGAAAGGTTCATGTTTGGGGATGCTTCACAAAACAAGGATTTGGCAAATTAATCATGTTCACGAGGAATTTGGATGCCAACTTCATGACCACGATATACCGTCGTGGACTTCTGCCATCAACGGATATATGGTTTGGGGCAGGAAGCCGAGATTGGGTTCTTCAAGAGGACAACGACCCAAAACATCGCAGTCGCTTGTGTAGCAGCTGGAAAGGGGAAAACGGCCATCATCAGTCGCCAGATGTGAATCCGATCGAAAATGTTTGGGCTCTTATGAAGTTAAAACTACGTGGAAAAAAAGATACGTTCAATAAATCATTTGAAACGGCTTCTTAGGGTAATATTATGAAAGTTTAACACGGTCATATGCTGAAAAATTAGTCGATAGCATGCATTTCCGTTGTAATGAAATTACAAAGAATAGTGGCGACTGGACGCCATATTAATATATTTGCGCAATGAATAATTAATCATTTCAAGATGCTGTAGACTTTTATTTAAGATACCTTAATTTGTTCAGTGACTTAAGCCGATTGCTTTCTTGTTGAAACTACTTTAAATATTAATACATAAGTATGAGTGTAGAACAACTTCATGCTTTGATTGTTTTGTATTAGTCAATCGTAGACCTCGTAACGATGGAAATTAACTTTATTTCACCTCCAATCAATCCTCCACCGATTGTAGGCTCTGGTTTTTTTCTAAAGTCAGTATTAATAGGTTAAATATTTTTTTAAATTTTGCCTATGGGGCTAATTACTGTGTGTGGGACAATTTCATGCTCAGTATTTGATTGTTTTGCATTAATTAACCGTAGACCTCGTAATATAACATTTTGACTTCATTTCATCTCCTAATGATTCTCCATCAATTGAATGTGTTGTTTTTTGTTCTGAAGTCAGGATTAATTTCATATCGGTCAACATCATTCTTAATATTTGATTGATTTTTTTTATTAAATTTTTTGTAGACCTCGTAACGTTGGAAACTGACTTCGTTTCATCACCTCCTTACGAACTCCAATCGCAACATCTCGATTTTGTCGACCAACGTCATATAGGTCTAAAGCTGCTATGCTTAACTTCTTTAAAAGCTTTTATATTGATACTTCGGCATATTGATACGTACAATTACGTTGCATTTTAAGAGGAAAACATTAGTTCATCTATATCTACATATTTCACTTCCGTAGTTTTTAATGCTTTTCACTTCGGTCGGTATTAAACTGTTCGGCATTAAACGGTAGGTCCCTTCCATTCATGTACAAATATAACACGCACAACATGAGTGGATGCTAAAAGCTCGGCCTACGCCTTCCATGGGCTGTTGTGCCATTAAAAGTAAAGTAAGTCTTTAATGCGAATGAGGTCAGAAATGTCGGTATTTACCTAATAATATTTTCATGGTAGAAAATGGTGGCTAGATCCGAATTCTACGTAGACCCGAACATAGAATACAATTTATATATCTAAATTTTAAGATTAGGATACTTATCGTTTCTTATTTGCTTCAGCAGTTTCTGAGGGAATTTGAAAATCTTCTCTCATTCGTCCTAATTCTTCCGAAAGCTGAATTCTTTGTTCTTGTATGTTACAAATAAGAGGGCAATGGTAAATAGCAAATGGCAAATATATACTTTTTTTTATATTATCACAATCCTTAAATCTGAGATTAATATTTTGTAAAAGAGTTTCTATTGTTTTTGAATATTCTTGCATTTTGTTAAATTCTTCATGGTCATGAAATAATTGTGCTAAGTTTGGTAAGTTAGAAGATGCATATTATTATTATTTAATTTCCTTTAATGATGTTAGAATTTCTTTTTCAAAATGGGTTATGGTTCGTACTAAATGAAAATTTTTTTAATTTTATCCTGAAGCAGTTAACTTAATTCGTTAATTAATTCTCTAATATTGCACAAAACAGCCAAATGAAACAAGAAAAAGAGTCTGTGTTTAAGAACTAAAATAAACTTTTCATAGTCTGGACTCATACTCTGTTCAAAAAAATTATTACTTCTTTTCTTAAATTATTTTCCCTCTATTTCGCTCTACCAATCCAACGTACTTTAGTATATAAAATTAAATCCCCGTAGTCAGCGTCAAGTTCGTTCATAAGGGAGTTGAATTTCCTGTGGATAAGAATATATATAATAATATACTCTTATTTGATTAATAATTTTTAAGTATCAATAACGAAACCCAACAGATCCTGCTTCCGCCGTGACCGTGGAGCGCATCCGCATAACGCACGAATCGGTGATCGACGCAACCGTTTTACACAATTCTTTCGCAAAAATTGTTTGTTGGTGAATAATGCAATGGAATGTTGGCATAAGTATTTATGTTTTTGTTTAATAAACAACCGACAAGCTGTTTTTTATTTACAAGGATAATCTTCGCGCCGTCTGTGCATATTGAACTTAATTTGTTCATATCAATATGACAAAACCCGTTCGATTTTTATGCCTCCAATATTAAAAAAAAAAAATAACATCATCAAAAGGACGATAGCGCTTAGATGGCTCAGGAGAAATAATAAAAGAAGCCTTTTCTGCAGACATTTCCTCAAATCAGAATTTAAAATATGTGCTTCATCTCAGTCAATAATTTTTTTTTTTTTTTTCAAATTAGCAATTATATTTGCTCTTTCGTCGTAATATTCTTTATGACAAGAACAGTAATGCCTTTCGACATTAAATTTGTGGTTACGCTTCAAATCGTGTTGGTATACCAAACATACTGGCTCCCCGACGTTATTTTGCGTAAATAAAAAATCACCTTCCCAATCATTGTTAAACGTTTGTAACATACTTAATCTTTGACAAATGTTTAAAATCAGGTTATTTCCCTGATTGTTGGAAAGAATCTTTTATTGTTCCTCTTCATAAAAATGGTGTTAAATCTAATATATCAAATTATAGAGGTAAGTATTGATAAATTAGGTATCACACTTAATTATTATTTGAATTACTTGTTACTACCCAAATTATGCACTCTGTTGTAACATTGATCAACACACCGTAGCATTAGTTCCTTAAGGGGAGATCTAATATGACTAACCTTTTAGAGTTCACTATATGTGTAATGAATTTATTTATTGATAACCAACAAACTGATGATATACTTATATACTGATTTTAGCAAAGCATTCGATAAAGTCAATCATGGCCTCCTTATTAAAAAACTAGGTTTGATTGGATTTCCGCCCTTGTTTTTGAGATGGAGATTGAGAGTCATATATAACTAACAGAAAACAAAAAGTGATTTTCCGAAATTCCATATCAAAAAGCATTGCTGTTAAGTATTTCCGGAGTTCCTCAAGGGAGTCATCTAGGACCTTTTTTTTTCTTCTGCTTATCAATGATTTGCAAACTGTTATTCGAAATTGCAAAATTGTAATTTATGCTGATGATGTAAAGTTGTTCTTATCTTACAACTCTATAATCCAACAAAAACTTCTGCAAGAAGATCTTGATAATTTTTCAAAATGGTGCCGTTTAAACTTGATGTTACTCAATCTGGATAAATGTAAGTTAGCACATTTACAAGGAGACAACCTATGTCTGCTAAATATTCTTTACAGGATCAGACTCTGAGTCATGTATTGATATTTGTTGATTTGGGTGTGACAATGGACTCCAAATTAAGTTTCAACTTACATATCAACTCGTGTGTGAACAAAGCTAAAAGTTCGTTAGGATTTATTAAACGCTGGTCAAAGGAGTTTAACGAACCTTATACAACAAAAACGCTATTCACTTCACTTGATAGACCCATCCGTGAGTATGCATCTCCTGTCTGGAATCCTCAATATACTTAATTGCTACATCAGTAAAATTGAGTCGGTTCAAAAACAATTTCTTATTTTTGCACTGAGGAGTTTTTGTTGAAATACTCTATTGAAGCTTCCGTCGTATGAACATTGAATAAAACTTTTTAATTTACCGACATTGATAAGCAGAAGAAAAATGCTGAATATAACATTTCTTGTAAAGCTTTTGAATGGCATTTTATCATCTTCGTATTTACTAAACGAAATAAACTTTAATATACCCTGTATAAGCTCTTACTTTACTTCCTTTTAATGGCACAACAGCCCATGGAGGGCCTAGTCCTTTTTCGCATCCCCTCATGTTGTGCGTGTTATATTTGTACATGAATAGAAGGGACCTACAGTTTAATGCCGAATCCGAACGGCGAAGTGAAAAGCTTTTCATAGCAATTTTTACTCTTGTAGGTTTGCCATTGCCTGCCAAGAGGTGGTGCCGTGTAGAAAAATTATTTTTTCTACTTTTTTTTTGTGATTTTGCCTGTGCCGAGATTCGAACCCCGGATACTCCAACGCACTACCACTATGCCACAGCGACCACCTGTAGAAGCTCACGTTATTTTATTCCTATTAAACTTAGCATATGCAAAACAAATTATGCTCAAAATGATCCTTTTCGTTTGATATGTAGAGATTTTAATGAACATTATAATTTATTCAGCATTTCCGATTCTCTGGAACACATCAAAACAAACTTACTTATCACATTAAATCAATAAACAGCTGACGATTTTATATCTTTAGTTGTAAAGAATGCCTATTTGGATAAACGCGGCTCATTACATATTTTCGTGTAAAGCGGTTGCGTCGGTCAACGATCCATACGTTATGTGGATGCGCCCCTCGGTCGAGTTGGGCGGGAGGAAGGTACGTTGGGATTCGTTCGTAAAAAAAAAAAACAGACTGAAAAAAAAAACGTTCGATTCTAATGCGAGTACCATCTCACATGAAGTTCACATATCGACTGATCAACAAAGGCAAAACAAAACCGAATGCAAGCATTGCACGATTGCTTTCCTTTCTAGCATGACACGATCTGACGTGTATGTGTAAAAGCATATAAGCTCCATGTGTGGACATGTGAAAGCACAAAAGCTATTTTCGCTCGCGTATGTAGGGCAGTCTCCTGCACGCGAACATAACGGTTTTCGAGTATCTCATATGCAATATATGGAAATTTGGTCATCACTGCTCTAAAAGCTTTGAGGAGAAAATGAAATGATATTTTGTTATTCAACTTCAAAACAACTCCTCTTCAACTAACTAACCCCTGGGCACGTCACTTTCAATCATTACCTTCCACTCGGCACATAATTGCCAAGAAAAATATGTACTATATGATACATACTACTTAGCAGGGACGTATGTACTGTTACACACATTTGATGTTATAAAATTAAAAATAATTAATAATTTTTTACCAATTTTTTAAAATATTTTTATTAATATATATTGTATACAAAAAGTAATTACTTATTCGAAATGCCCGCCTTTAGCCTTCGCGCACACCTTAAGTCGTACTGGCCAGTCATCAATAGCTACACGCACCTCCAGTGAGCTCAGATCAGGGCTGCCAGACGGCCATTCTTCATAGCAAATGAAAGCTGGCAAATTGCTTTAAAGCCAGGTCTGGGTCGTCTTAGCCTTATAGGCTGGCGCAGAATCCAGCTGGAAAGTTCACGGCTGGTTTTGGAACAGGAAATGGTTAAGTGGCTTTACAACAGCTTCCAAAACAGTTTCTTGGTCAACTTTGGTCGAAGTTTTGACCCCTTGTTCGCAGAAATGCAAGTCAGTGACCCCATCGTAAGAGACACCGCACCAAACCATGACTGAAGCTGGCTGATGACCCTTTTCAGTTCAGATCATCAGTTCGTTAGATGACCTTGCATACACCCTATAATTTTGTTTGTTAAATTTTTCCTGCACAGTAAAATTTTGTTCATCCGTTAACAAGATTTTTCTGTGTAAGTTATTAGCGTGCTTCACCAAAAAACGTTTGGATTTTTATACCCTATTTTTTTCCAAAGCTGCAGTCAACAAATGTCCGGTGCGACGTTTGAAGGCATCAAGTCCCAATACTTTTGTAAAAATTCAACACTGGACTTTTGCGTGGTATTCATCTCACGGGTCATGATTTTTTGTTTTCGGAATGGATTTCGCTGAATTCCTGATTTGACGGCTTTGATGACTTGCGTCGTGCGAACTGTACGTGGACGGCCCGGCCGGTGGCGGTCTTTGATATCTCTAGTCTACTCAAACAGTTTTATGCACCGGTAGACGAACATGCGACTAATCCCGAGTGGGCGGAGCGTTTTGAGAATATCGCCTTTTTGCATTTCACACTTAACAAGAGCTGTCACAGCAATACCGTTCTCATTATCGGACCGCTCCTTGATGAAAGCTGACACAATTTTTGAATTTCCGTTACAGACTAACGCTATAGAGGTTAGCTTTCATAAACCATGTGGTAATAACAGGGTATGTTTACTTCTACTATTGGATTGTGTATTGGGTGTGTTCAATGTTGTAACAGGATTTATGTCTCTACTAAGTACATATGTCGCTGTAGCGTGGTGGTAGTGCGTTGAACTGCTACGCAGAGTGTCCGGAGTTCGAATCTCGGCACAGGCAAAATCAACAAATTAGAAAAAATTTTTTCTACACGGCACCACCTCTTGGCAGGCAACCTACAAGAGTAAAAATCCATTATCCAGAAATATACCAAACAAATATGTTTGAAATTTGAGATGAAGTTTAGACCGGAATAGCCTTCAATGCGCTTAGCGATTCATGTTTAATGTCTTCAATTGACTCAAAACGGTAACGGTGTCCACGAAGCGGTTTTTTGAGTTTAGAAAATAGCCAAAAGTCACACGGTGCTAAGTCAGGCGAATAGGGTGGTTGCGGAACGATATCAGTCGAATTTTTGGCTAAATGGTCTCGTAAAACCAATGCAGTGATTTTGGAACCAATCGTGCATTCACTCTTCTTAGGCCCAAATGATGTTTTAAAATGGTTTTCACTGATCCTTCCGATATTCCAACGATGCCAGTAGGGTCTCTGACTGTTAATCGTCGATTCTCGAGCACCAATTCCTTGATTTTATTGACGTGTTGATCATCAGTTGATGTTGATGGCCGTCCTGGACTTGGTTCGTCGTCAACGCGTTCTCGACCATCTTTGAACAATTTGTATCAATCAAAAACACTTGCTCGCGACATACAGTTATCACCGAAGGCCTTTTGCTGAACGCTTCGGCACCAGAAATTTGATTCCGCACACAAAATTTAATGGAACTTCTTTGTTGAATAATTTCACTCATTGTCAAAATCGCCGAATGCACTTTTTGTACTTCGGAAAGACAAGCGTATACTAAACACTAATGATTATTTTGATGTGACATTTGGCACAGATGTCACCGACAGTCATACCAACCTTAAAAAGATAATATTTTGATGAATGGGTTTCCGCGCGAAATTTAAATTAAAAAGTCTTACTAACTTTTGCCCACAATAGTACGATTCGTGTCGGTGAATTAGCTCTGAATAAGCCAGTAGTTTGGGCCTCACCCAATTACTACTTAATCCCTATGGTATCTTCATCCTTATATAAAACATAAAAATTATAGTTTGAAAACTTAGAACTGCAATTTTTTATATTGCAAAGTAACATCATCATTGTGAAAGTATTTCTGCCAATGTCAATTTCAATATTAGCTTACGAAAAGAACATACATACATACAACAATAACAATAAGCTTCTGGCGAATGCTAACGATCGATGAAAACTAAGCAATTAGTCATTATCTTGTGGTTGCCACGAACCAGTAACAGCGCAGCTTTACATTATGAATTTAAATCGAACTTGTACAAGTTTCAAATAAAAGATTTCATTCTCATGTCAGTAATATATTTTTATTTTTTTATATGTTTTTGTTTTTTACTTTTGTGGAATAATTTTTGTAAAATTAGTGAGTTTGATTAAATATGATTAATATATGTACTCGTAATTAGTTTTTATTTATTTATTTATTTTTTTTTTTTGATAATGTTTGTATTTTGTTTGTTGCATATAGATTAGATAAATGTATTTTATGTTTTTTAATTTTTAGAGTTTGTGTTAAATTTTCTTGCATTCATTGAGCGTTGTTGCTTTTTTTTTGGGAATATGTTATTATTAAAAGAATTTATTTTTTATAATTTATTTCAAAGATTATTCTTAATAGTTCATGCTTTAGCTTTTATTTAGCTTTGCCCTTGTTTTTACTTTTCATTTTGATAATTTACTTTTATTAATGTAATATTTTTAATATTTTTCGCTTTACGATTAGTTTTCAGTTTTCCCAATTTTAGAATGACTTGATTTTTTGCTCACATGGATACTGCATCTTTAGAATATTTAACGTGAGAATGAACGACAACGACGCCCTTCAAATCCTCTACCACGTCCAGTGCGTTCATCTTCAGAAAAATATGGGAATCCTCTGCCACCGCTCTGCGGGAAGTCGCGTTCTCCTTCGAAATCGGACTGATGACCTCGACGAAATTCCGAAAAATTTGGGAATCTACTGCCATTCACAGAGTCGAAACCACCATGTACATGACGCCCACTATGGCTTGGTCCATCGAACTCTGGGAACCTTATGCCACGATCCATCATGGAAGGTTCAACAAAATCTGGGAATCTTCTTCCACGTCCCATCATACCAAAAGAATTACGTTGGCCTCCTTCTCTAAAGCGATTAGCGCCAGAATTCCAGAATTCTGGAAAAACATCACGGCGCCCTCTTTCTACAAAACGGTTTGGTCCAGCAGGATCTGGAAATCCCCTACTACGTCCCATCATTCCGAAACAATCACGGTGATTTTCCTCTACGAAACGATTAGGTCCTGCAAAATCAGGATATCTGCTACCTGTTCCCAGCGTACAAGGAAAGTGGCCACGCCCATGATGTTCAGAACGATGTGGTCCCATCATACGAGGAAAATCGTCACGCCCATGATGTTCACAATTACGAGGTCCTAATTGAAATGGAAAACCACCCTGCCTATGCCGTCCTCCTGGACTTCCAGAAAAATTAAGGGATCCTCTGCCACGTTGCATCATGAATGGAAAATCACCACCTCCATGGCAGCCAAAACGTTGAGCACCTGGAAAACCTGAAAATTCTCTACCGCCGCGAATATCACGATGACCATGACTAAGATGGCCGGGACCAGGTGAGTCACGTGACGGCGAACGACTTGCATGATGTCGACGACCATGATGATGTTCATGTTTTTGCTGTGGTCCACAATGACGTGGTCTAGAATGGGAGCGTGAATGATGGCGATGTCTCTGCACATGTTTCTCTGCACATTTACTTTCAGCATTATTGCTTCCACTCAAAGTGACGGAACTGGAAGTAGAGCTGCTCGTTGGCGATGAATCTTCACTTGTTACAGAGTCATGAGAGCGTGAGCTATCCTTCTTACCATGATGCTTCTTCTTATTTTTCTTGCTCTTCTTCTTCTTCTTCTGTTTGTCATTTTCATGTGTTTCAATTTGGCTAATTTGTTTCGATAACTTTTTAATAGCATCATTCAGTGCACGTTGAGCTTCTTGTGCCTTCTTGATAGCTTCATTGAGTACCTTTAAATTGTCCGGTGATTTGACACACTTACTTGTAGATGGCTGAGGTATCTGATCTAGTTCACTGAAATCCACTATGACAGCTTCCTCTTCTTGACCTTGCAGTTTACTTTCGCTTCGGGGCATTTTGAAATATTTTCTTCTTACTTCGATTTTACTGTGGTTAGTTCGATGTGATCAATTTAATGTTTATTTTAGCTTTTTCGTTACTGCGTAATTTATTTATTAATTCACTTGTGTTCGTTCTTTACTTGTTATCTTCATGTATAATGTATTTGCACAATTTTATTTATAATAATTACAATTTTGCAATCAATTTGTATTGCAAGCAACGCCAACGATAAACTGATGACGATTGTTTACCGGCCGGTAACTTTTATACTGATGCTTCGCTTGCACTCGCGCAAATTTCGCTCTTATCTTCTCGCACCACATACACACTCTCAAGAATGTTATCTCTATGTACTTGCTATATTAATTCTCTTTGCCAATAATTTCGGTCAATTAATGACTATGAGTGATTTGCTTATATACCATACACAACACGTTCATACGTTAATTCTCCTTTAAGTAGTATATGGCTTAACTTCCACAATACTCGTATTATTCTTCTAAAGATTGTGTGTGTGTGTGTGTGTAGTAGTAGTAGACATTTTAGAGAGGTGGTGAAATAAAGACACAGAACATTTCTAATTCCACAATTGCGTCTATGAGCTCCACCATTGTTCGGAGTGGTTTCACAACGTGCATGGCGAACAGGACTAGGACCCAAAATTAATTGCATATCGTAAATGATCATAATGCCCATATTTGGGCATAATAAGACTAAAACAAACAGATCTGGTATATATGCAAGCGTTATCTTAACGTTAAATTTGAAAGTGCAAAGAAAGGTCATTGACATCATTGGGCATCATTGCTCTTGAACCTTAACGTTTCTCTTTGATATTATTAAGAACTGTACTGAAGAAAAGGGGAGTCATATTATTAGATTTAATTTAATAATTTCAAAATTATTATTGTATTGCCAATAGAATTCCTAATATCGCTGTGGTGTAGTTGGTAGTGCATTGACCTCAGGTTCAAATCTCGCTACAGGCAGAATCAAAAGGTAGAAAAACTCAATTTTAAACGCAGCACCACCTCTTGCCAGGCTATGGCAAACCTACAAGAGTAAAAATTGCCTATAAAAAGAATTTCACTTCGCCGTTCGCATTTCGCTCCATTCATGTACAACATGAGTGGATGTGAAAACGCACGACCTAGGCCCTCCATGTGTATATGCGCCATTAAAAGAAAGAAGAAGAAGAAGAAGAAGAAGAAGAGTTCCTAATGTATCTTAATTTGATAATAAATATTAGTCAGTTTTCTTTTGATCTTGAAAACTGGGCTAGGAAATTCTACTTCTCAGATATCTTTTTATTATATTTCGTACATATGTACATAATACATATACATATACAAAACACTGTCAATACCCGACGTGCGCTTAATATCAAGATCAAGAACAACGCTGACGTGAAGAAACCGGGTCACAAGTGAAACCCATCGAGAAATGTACGATATCTAAAACTGTACTTACCATTGGGAACAAAAACCAAGAAAGGAGTGGAAACAATACATTCAAAAGAATGACAAACGAATTATTGCCAAAATCGCAATGACAGAAAAATCACCAAAAATCACACGTTTACCAGGCAGACTACCTATGCGATCGGTTTTAATTTTTTAAATTAACTAATTAAGAAAATATTAACTAATCAAATTAACAAATCCATAGTTAAAATGAACTATGTATCCTATGGTAACGTTGCTCTTATTATTAAAAACAGGACGCTGGGAGGAGATCTTTATACTCTTATTTCGCAATTATGTGTAATTGATTTTTGTATACAATATTTTTTACTCTTTACTTTTTGTATGTGTTACATTTTTGTTCCACTGTAGTTCAATGTTTATAAACACATGTATAGGTATGCATAGACGATATATTCTGCTTATGTACTTAAATTTATATTTGACTCATCATAGAGATAAGAATTAAAATATGTTTTATGTATGTACATATACAAATATAGGGCACTATACCCCGTTGTGGTCCAGTGCCCAGCACTTCGAATTAAATTGTGCAATGATCTCAAACATTTTGTTATGTGTGCAAGGAAATATAACAATATCAATTAGATATATGTATTTTAATTCACTATATTGCCAGTGAAACTTTTTCACTCATGGAGAGAACAGATGTCTAAAGTTACGGTTAGTTCCACAAGAGACTGCATCTGCATAATAATTAACACATTGCTAGTGTGTGTACTCGCAAGTCGAGAGCGAGCAATGGTATGCATAGCTGAATCTTAAGTAAGTGTTTACTCTCTGCTATTTGAAAGTGTGAGTGAAAATAAACAATGACAATTATTTATTCTGGCAGTTAACTTTTTCATTGACAAAGAAACCTAGGAAAAAAGTTTAAAGTAAAAAAATATATTGCAAATGTGATTTAATTGCTTTAATAATAATATATAACATATGTATATATGTAGGTATTTACGTACAATAACTACTTATGTATATCATGGTTGGGTAGTCCCTTGCGAAAATAACGTGAAAATTTCGGTTCTACACGGCACCACCTCTTGGCAGGCAATGGCAAAACTACAAGAGTAAAAATGGCTTATGAAAAGCTTTTCACTTCGCCGTTCGGATTCGGCATTAAACTGTAGGTCCCTTCCATTCATGTACAAATATAACACGCACAACATGCGAAAAGCTCGGCCTAGGCCCTTCATGGGCTGTTATGCCATTAAAAGTAAAGTAAACTGGGCCAAACACCTTTTCGAATCACACAAAACTAAGTGTGTATATAAGCATATCGTCGCTTGGGAATTCATTTGCCGTATACGCTATTTCAGCACTTTTGAAGTACGTATTAGGCTTCAAATTCTTGAGAGTCTTCATCCCGTTCTCTTCTATTTATTTCTATTCCCGAGATTATGAGTGCAATTTTTCGTACATGCTACCAAAACGGTGATTAATTTAGCTGTTCTCCAGTATACGCCAACTCATGGCGAATTGTGATGACATAAAAAATTCTATCGACTAGTTTAGCTAATAATTAATTTCAAACTTTAAACTGAATTTAGTTGATATCGAAATCTGGCGTAGACTGTGAGTTATTTGCTCCGTAGTTGTGACTTTTCAAGTACAATTGAGAAATATATAAATCGTGTTTTCCAAACCTCCAGTTGCATGGTTAAACCTCACTATTTCTAACTGTAGTATATTGAATATATCACAACAGCCTTGGCCGTCCATTTCCAATAATTCAATAATCGGTTTATTGGAGTTTTAGACATTGCGACTTAAGTTTTGCAGACTCTGTTCTACTAATCAAAAATCTGTCATTAAGTTATCTTTTGTGAACATTTTTTTCAAGACTTAAATTTTAAAAAATCATGATATATAGGAGGTTCCACTCCCATGTAACCAACACCACTTTCACTGAGTCTAATTTACAGTCTGTTTAACAAAAAACGTTTTTTTCCAACAGACTGTATGAGTATGTTACATTTATTTGAAAAATCGTTTTATTTTTGAGACATATAGGTACATATTATTATGATTTACGACTGGAAGTTTAATATGCGGTACAATCTCCCGCATTGTCTATAATTGCTTTGCATCTTTGGCGACAACTGGCAGCTAGATTTTCAGCATATTCCACGGAAAGAGAGCTCCACGTACTTTTGAGCAATCGATTAAAATGTTTTGATGATTTTATTTTCTTTTTGGATATCTTAGCTTTCATAAGAGCCCACACATTCTCTATGGGATTTGCATCGGGTAACTGAGAGGGCCAATCCAAAGTTGTAATATTGTGATCCTCTTTCCACTTAGTGCATAGTTTACTTCTGTGTTTCGGGTCGTTATCTTCTTGTAATGTCCAATCGATGTTATTTCTCCCATATAATAATTTCTCCCATAACTTTAATAGACAATCCTTATACAACTTCAGCATTCTAACGGCATTTAAATTTTCCGTGAAGCACTTAAGAAAGCCAAATCCTTGGGCAGAGAAGCATCCATAGACATGAACCATCTGCGGATGTTTTACACTTCGTTGAATAAATTTTTCGCCATTTTTCAACCAAACATGTTTAATTGGATTTAACAACACAAAAGTAGATTCATCTGTAAATATTACTTTGGACCAATCTCGATCGATGTTTGTGTAAGCCCACTGAAGACGCTTTTCAACATGCTTTTGTGAAAGCAATGGTTTTGACAAAGTACTGCTACGTTTTATGCTGAAGTCTGTCGTGAATCGTGTTTAAGGATATATACAACCCCTTCTCCGATAAAATTGGTTTCGCTTCCCTTAAACTGATCATTGAATTTTTTTCAAAAAGCCTAATGATGACCGTATCCTGCCGCGTGGAGATGGTAGGCTTTCGGCCTCTTCCTGGTTCGTCGTCAACGTTTCCTGTTTCTGAATAACGTTCAGACCACCTCTTAACAAATGTGCAAGTAGTTTTAAGATATTTTGCAGTTTTTTTAACTGACCGTGGTCCTTTAGGATGCTTTGTTAAAAAGCTCTCTTCGAAACGTTTCTTGAACTGCACACTCATTTTGTTTACATGTGTTACAGTGGAAAGTACAAACAGAACTAAATTAAAATGTATGCGTCGACAACCGCAACAATATGTATTTATGTAAAATACCACATTCCGTTTTTTTTTTTGGAAGTTAACTGAGTAAGAGAGTAACGTTTTTTGTTGAACAGACTGTATGTATTGTTACATCTTTGATTCACTTGGGAGATGCCATGCCTAGCTATGCCTAGCCATGCCTACTTACTGAATACCATCTACATTTTACTTATATATGTAGAGAATTATAATGAAAAATTGCGCCCCATTAAAAAAATAAATTGTCGTCTTTCTCAAGCTATACAGATTTAAATAAATTGCTGGTATAAGAGGTGTCACGCCTACTTATCGAATGTCGTTCAAGTTTTATTAAAGTTGCGTGGCTCCAATCAAATGATATGTAGATCGAAGCATACGTGTTTTGGTTGTATGTCTTGCGCCATAACCATTTATCCGAAACAACAACCACATTGTAACCAATCTCATTTACATTTTTAATTCCCTTTTTTTTGGGGTCAATTATATTGTTATTAGGAGAAAGAATCATGAGGAAGCTTCACGGGGGGGAAAAAATGTGTTCGTCAATGGAACGCCCTACAGAAGTTTACTTCTTCAGAACGTTTGCGTTTTAGGTTTCCAGGTTAGGTTTAGTAATCTTGTAAAAACCAGAGTCGTAGACATTACAGGCGTGGCCGAAGGAATTTTTAACGATGTGCTGATTTATGGAAACGCTAAGTCGTCTATAGTTCAGTTTGATGATTCTCTGATCCCAGCTGTGCTACAACTAAATTATCATTATTTTGATCGTTTGCAGTTCCAATGCATGCAACGTCCTCTGCAAAATCATCATCTCCATTAAAATATTCAAAGCATGCGAATTTATTTGCTACATCATTATAATTATAATCTTACCGTCATCATCATTATATTAATAATCATCATCAAAATATTCATTGTATGAACTCAACAGGTGGAAAATTTGCCACTTGCCGGTCTGAGGACTCGTGAATGTTATGAGGTTGACTAGAAACTTGATAAATCTCATGTATGTTTTGTTATGCTAATGCGAGTTGTTTTCTTTCCACGGAAAAAACGATTTTCAGGAAAATTTTCAAGTAAATCTTCTGCCCTTCTCTTTCGTAGACAAGCTGGAAATTCGGTCACCTCAATGTCTGCCTGGTGGTGTATAATCTGCGGACCTTCGTCGGGGCTCAATGACTTGAGTGTTCATGCAATTATTGACTTTAATGAACTCATTTGCCATTCATGCTGTCTGTCTCTCCGGATTAGTTTTTGTTATTAGGTTTTCAATCAAATTCGAATTCTGTTGTGCCTCAAATTGCTTGCGAAGTTTTCACGATAGCAGAATCTGAATTTTGTTGGGCCTTCATTTTTCGACGAAGTCTACATTCTTCCTGTCATTCGGCCGTAGTTTTTGCTGGAGATTTTGTCGTAATACAATCGCCATTTGTTTGTTCTCTCGCGTTTGTTTTTTCACTTGCTCATTCTTTCAGCTCTAGAAAATTCTAATGATTATTGTTTGAAATGTAAAATTTGTATTTGAAATGTAAATTTTACTAGAAACTGATGGGCAGCACCTCTATCACTAGAGTATGATTCAAACTCGGCCTCGCCCTCTAACAATCAAGTTTTTATCATATGCGAGTCAGCGCCCTCTCTCAATCGAATTTGATTCATACTGATGCAAACATGTGTATGCATATGAGATGCCCATCATTTACGTGTGTATATATACATATGCATTCTCATTGTTTTCATACTTGATTGATAAAGGGCGCTGCCCTTCATTTGCGTGACAATTTCCGTTTTGCCACGATCATCTTTTACCCCCTCATAAATATAAAAACCATTCTAAAGAAACAAACTTCAAAAAATCCTACAAATCCTATTTTGGTAGCATGCTAAATGCACCGTCAAATTAATGCCCCCTACCAAATTAATGATTGGCCTTTTTTCGTATGCAAGCTGGCATTTCTTTGACCTAAATTTAAATCGACATTTCTTAAGTTTCATTTCCAATTGCGATTGACGTCAAATTTGAGATCACTCACACCGTCTACAGAAATGTATTTGGCAACGATAAGCTGGCTGAGGTGATTCATGTTATAAAATCGCAAAATAAAATGAAAATGCATGTACATACCGAGTACATACTATTTATTATTAATGTATATTTAAATTTCTTTATTTAGTTTTATACCTATGTATATTTATATATACGAGTACATTATGCATATATGTATGAATATATATATATATATATATAGTATATATATATGTATATTTAAACTTATTATCAATATCGATTCAGACGAATTATAGAAATTTTTTCTTTTTGTTTTGAATTCTATTTTGATGCACATTTCGATTGTGTTGCAAAATGCAAAGACATTAATATTTACGTATGCATAATTACATATATAGCAAATGTGAAATATTAGACATTTTTTCTGTATGTATTTGGAAATGCTTACATTCGTTTGTTTTCAGTTTTATTGCCTTTATAATTGTTTGTTTCTTTATTTGATTTTAATGTTATTTTTTAATTTCTTACATATTTTTCTTTGTGAAATTTTAGCACATTATTAATATATTACGAAGAAGTTAAAAACATTAAGCAATAATATTTAAAACAAGATATACAAATAAGAATATCTAATATTATTCGCTTGACTTTGTATAAATTTCATCAGCGAATGAAAATGTTGTCTCCACTTTTCGATTTCAACATGATTGAAATTAGAAAATGATTTTTCCAGATTTTGGAATTAAAAACGGAAAAGGTGTGAAACGTTATACAAGAATTCAGTTTGGCATGCATTAACAAAGGGCATCGTGATCGTGACAGATAGGAAAGATGCAATTAAATATGATTTACTATATGTTTGTATATGAAACACTGATATTCATCATAAATGAAAAATCTAAAATTAAATATGTTTGCATTGTTTGTCTTGAAATAATGTCAAAGTAAAAAAGTGTGGGACATATACTTAAATAGTCTGTATTAGCAATTCGGCAGAGATCTAGAACACATACATATTGCTGAAAATAGGTGCCAGTTCTAAAAAGAGCTAGGCTCTGTATTTCATAAATTGGTTTGTGTTTTGTCTTTTGTTACTTTTATTCAAAGCACCGCCAAGTTTTTCGCCATATCTTTACAACATTTTTCTTTTTCAATGTTTTCATTAATCTTTGTTTCTTTTTACATAAATCACATTAATTTGTTTATTTGACATTATTTAAAACTAAACCATACAGTTCACATTCGTTGATGTTAGTGTTTAGGATCGCTATTTTAAATGTTAAAATACAATGAAAGATTATGGCAAAGGGATAGCAAGTAACACAATCCGGTTCGGTTTAAACTCAATGTACAGAAAACTATGCACAAAATATTATAAACATTTTTCATAAATTGGACACTCATTTCATAATCCAAATACGATAACCTTGTGTTTCATTCATTACCTTAATAAAGCTAATTACTACAACGTTGTATAAGTTTCAATTACATAGTCCTTCTAGTTTTCTTTTTTTTATAGTTTAACATGTGCTTGTTCCTTTTAACTTCGTCTTTTCTATAAATATTTATTACGTTTTGGCGTCTGCCGCATAATGAACTACAAAATGTCCTTATTCGCACATATATCTTTTATTTGATTTTAATTATATTTGCTTAGAGAGTAGATGCTGCAAGGAAAATAATGTATTTATTAATTTGAAATATATAGGAGCTTTGAAGCTTAAATGAATTTAGTTTTTTGTTTCCTGATTTCTTGTTTGCGACGCAGATAAAAAGTTAGTAGTACTGCTTGTCACCCGAACTATTTCTGTATTGTTTAATGCTTAAAACGTTTGCTTAATTGTCTTATAATTTCTTCTTTATATTAAAAAAATAAATAAAAAATGGTTAGTGAACATCGCTGTTGCTTTTCTTTGTATAAAAACAAATAAAATAAAATGGATTCTTTAATAAATACGCTCATAGAAAAGTAAATATGCTTGCGCTCTTAGAACTGCTTCCTCGTTGACTTCCTGTACGCGCGAATCCGATACATAATACCATTTTCCCTGGGGCACTTGCACGTTGCGCGGCTCTTCATCGCCTGTTGCAGCATGCGCAGTGGCATCGGCCTGCGGCATTTCCTCGAATGAAGAAGTCGACGAGCTACTGTCGCTGTTGGAGAAATCATCACTATCGTCTGCGGCTTTCATGCGTAACTCGCGCGCCTTCTCTTTCGCCAAGAGTTCATCAAGTTTTTTTCGTTGTTCGTCGTCTTGATCGAGTTCTGCTTTGCTACCTTGCGGCAAGAATTTCCAACGTTTATCATCGGATGATAGTTTTGGGCGCACTTTAACGTATGCCGTGTAGTGGCCGCCATACATGCCGCCCGAATGCTCAACAACGCCGTACAGTGTATAGATTAGATTCTTTTGCTTGCGATCAATGTTTGGCAGATTCTTAACTTTAGAGCCGCAAAATGGTGCTATGTCAAGTACCATGGGAAAACTGACGGCACGGGTCAGTTTACGGAAAATGCAACGTGGTCCCAATTGGAAACGTTTCAAATGCAATATAAGCACTGCTGGCGGACTAGAGATGAGGAACTGTTTGGTGGCATTGGTGTTGACAGTTTTGGCCTTAGGGTCGTCGCCGTTAATACGCTTCGTACAATTCTCGCAACCTACTTTATTATTGCCAGTCATCAGTTCGACTGCGGTGAAATTGTTGAGACATGATTGCACTGAGCATTCGCCATCTTCGCATTGGTAGCGCGGCGCTATCGTTGTGCTCCAATCCGAATAACTTTGCGTGCGTACACGTTTTGCTCGCATGCGAAGAGCTTTTTGTTCGTCGAGTTGCATTTGGTCAAACTGTACAGCGGCTAGTACTACATCGTCAGCGTCCTTGGCATCACCATTGGTGAGTGATGTAGTCGGTGCGGTTGTTGTTGTTGTTTCAGCGGTGTGGTGCTCACCGAGCGATAGTTGTCGTACTATGTTGGCGCCCTTTTCGCTGAGGCCAACGGCGAGTATGCTATTATTTGCGGCATCGCAGGCACCTCCATTCGTTTCAGATGAATCGAGGTAAATACTGCCAGCATGTGCTGGACTAGTGGCAATACCAGAGTCTAGGTAATCGAGAAAGGAAACATTAAGTTGAGTTTAATTTATGTTTACTTGTCTTTAAAACTCACCATTTTCATCTTCATCGAGTGAATCCTTGTCTATATTCTCTGGTGAATCACCACGTTTCTCTGGCACACCTGGACTTGTTGAAACAAATTGATTGTTATTACCATTCAAATCACACGAAGGCAACGTTCCAGCAGCGGCAGTTCGTGAACTTGAATTATTGTCATCAATTAGATTATCCTCTACATCGGCATCAGATTGCTCCGATGAGGAAGAAGCCGACGAAGCTATCGATGCCTCCTCGCGTGTAGCACACCCAAACACTTCACCAATAGTAGTTGTGCTATTACTAATATTCCCAGATGCTCCAACTACATCATCGAACATCAGTTTTCGAGCCAACTTCTTATTATGATGTTTTGCTGCACGCTTTGCTTTGCGCTCTTTCTCCTTTTCCTTTTTCGTTTGCGAACTGCTGGAGGGAGCCACTGGCGTTGGATTCAAGAAGAAAGATTTGGCAGGCGGAGAATTATCTGGGCTTGATTTATGTCTCTGTGGTGGCTGTGGTTTTTCCACACTCACCGGCAATGACATATCTAAAAAGTATTCGTGGCGTGACGACACATTATAGCATTCCTGGCAGGTGAGCGTAGAGACGAGAAAGCCACGGAAAACTTGTTCGGGGCGTAAAATACGATCAGCAGCTTGATTGCCATATATTTTACATTTTTTACGCATCTCTTCGGATACGCTATTGATATCTTGGTCCTTATAGCCGAGATGCTGCAGTATGACGCGTTGATAGCGTTTAAGGTCTTCCGATCTAGAAACACAAAACAGTTTAGATTGCTTGGAGTTAGATTTCAAAACAGGACTTTATACCTGACACTTTCAAGTAAATGGCGTAGCAATTCGTGTGAGTCATGTTGATCGCCACCACGAAATTGGGGGCATTTGGTGCAGAGTTTATCGAACAGTTTGCTGGGAGTAAATACGCCACCTTCAGAAGAAACATGGGTAATTAATTATAAGGCACAATAATACACAAGCATAGCAACTCACCGCCCGATTGCAGCTCTTCCAAAGCTTGAGCAAGTGCCGCTGTCAAGCCACCCCATGAGGATAGAGTGCCCTTTATCATGGACAAGTGGACTCCTTCATTATCTTTAAATTTAAAAGTTCCACCAGGCAGAGTAAATCTAAAACGAATATAGCAACATTGATAAAAAAAAGGCTCCTGTGCTCGAACAATGGGCTTACTCTTCTCCCGGATCCTTTAATTCCTTCAGTACGTCCAACAGATACGGTGTCTGAGCGAGGCATTGCATGACCGCATTGAAGAAGCACGTATTACCTAAATTCGTTAAGCCACGAACACGAGGCAAAATTTCCGGTGTGGTATCTGGTTTGGAAGGCTGTTGCATCGATGCACTAAAATCACCAGCAGCCGATGCAGTGCCAAGGCTTAAAATAGGTGTGCTACCAGCAGCATCAATGCGTTTAGCCATGCCCGGAATTGGCGGAATTGGGATGGCCGCTTTATTATTACCGCCAGCAGCGGCAGCAGCAGCCGCATCCTCATCTTGCGTGCTAACTAATGGACGAATAGTTTCCCAAGTGGCAATTATTTTGCTCTCAATATTATTAAGTGACGCGGCGGCTGAGGGTGCGACTGGTGGTGGTGGTGGTGGTAGTGGTGGAGCAGGTGGTTTCTGTACCAATTTCTTAACAATCTCAACACATTCCAATAGATTCTTACGGAAATTTGGGCTAACTTCATTGTCACATTCATAGCACCAAATTTCAAAAGAGCGAGTGTTCATAGTAAGTGCGTGGGAATCGGAATGAGGTGTCTGCCGCATAAAGAGAGAAATAGATAAAAAACAAATATGTTATTTTTATGAAATACAAATTTTTTGCGCATATTGAGGGGATTGTACTGTTTGCATTTTGAAATAAACTATCTATAAATATTTACATTAAAATGTTGCAGTGCATGTTGATTTTTCGAACGTCCACACAATTGTGTGCCACATTTAAGACACAACCATAACGTATTATCATATTCAAATCCAGTATCTTCGTTTGATTCTTTTGCACAAGTAGCAGCCCCAACTGTGCCAGTATCACCGCATTTCGAGCATAGTCCACATTCTAATGTTAGTCCAGTAGTCTTCAGCATTTTTCGTAATTTTGTAGCATCAACAGATTTCTTGACATGCTGGCAGCCTCCGCCACCTGATGTGGGACTATGTAGTGTTTTCTCCTCCGATGAGTCTGTCGAAGAGCCGTCACCATGCGCATCTGATTGGCGTTTCTTTTTCACCATAGCTACAGGACGTTGTTTGATTACAGGATAGTAAATTTCACTGTTATGAGAATGCAAACTGCAATGGTATAAAAAAATTAAATATTGAAAATACATAGATAATAATCGAAGAAACCAATTCAAGTTAATGCGAAAAAAAAAATAATTAAAGATTAATACATTTTTTTTTTACTCCCTCCTAGAGATTTTATCAGAATTTAGGAACATGGATAGTCCTGAGTAATAATATAACGCATGGGCTGACGGGTGTAGCATGAATGTGTATTCTTATACACAAAAAATTAGTGATCTCTTGCAACGATGAAGACTGATGAATTTTGTTTTTTTACTTAAAAAAGCAAACTGCTCAATCGTGCAACTTGTAAATGCACGGGCACTTCAGACTAGAGGACAACGGTTCATAACAGTAGTTAGTATTGGCGCAATTGGTAAATTCAGGTGGCTGCATTATGGAACCCATTCAAAGTTCTGTAGAGTATTTATAAACGAGGAAGAAGGGCTTCATGCTATAAACAGCAGGCAAACAATG
Source organism: Palloptera scutellata (assembly GCA_958295655.1). Lineage (NCBI taxonomy): Eukaryota > Metazoa > Arthropoda > Insecta > Diptera > Pallopteridae > Palloptera > Palloptera scutellata. The sequence goes on from OY282449.1 coordinate 145,369,237, forward strand.
TGAACTGCAAAACTTACTCAATGACTTAATTTCTTTTATTTAACACTGTTTTTTTTATACTGCCCTTACTCAAACCACAACTTTTCATACATTTTCTTTCTATGTCAAAATACTTAAAACCATTCAGTCAAAATTGAGGTTAAGTTCATATGTCTGCAAACGAGCCATACACTACTAAAATAACATGCTACTTTTTCCCACCCCTGCTATAAAATATGCATTTTCTTTTCACACTCTTATTATTTATTCATATGTATGTTGTTCGAGTATAGAAAATGTTAATTGATTTGTAAGCACCACAAATTTCTCTACAAATTTCACTTTCTTTCATTTTGCCTTTGCACACACCAAAAAAAAAAAAGTTCTTTGTTTTTTCCCTTGTTCCTATACATAGCGACTGAATTTTTTTTTTGTTTTTTTAATAAGTTTTTTTTTGTTTTGTAAGTTTACCTTCACTTCTTTATATATTTATTTATGTATTGCACAATTCTATTTAATTGTAATATTCTCAATAAACGTTGTTTGATTAAGTTTTTAGCAAGTAAAATAAAAAATTGTCATTGAAAATCGTGAAATCCGAACAATTTTCGACACAGCGTTTTTTTTTCTAACTGCAATAGATGTTTAAATGAAATGTCAAAAATATGTGTTGTCAGCAACAGAGTTGCATTGGGTGAAATTGGCACAGTTTTTATTACTATGCACATGTACTGGGAATGGAATGGAAAAAAAACAAACAATGAACATGGCTAGTGAAAATATAATACTTACATTTATTTGTTATTGCGTAGCAGCTGATTGCAACAAAAGTAAAAACGCTTTTCAACTTCGGAATAAATATCTAAAAACTTTCATATTTATTCCGAACTTTATTAACTTTATTAATTAATATTTGTACCAGATTTTACACCAATGTGTGCTTGGTGCCATCTAGTTGTGAAGTTCATTCGCAGATATTGTTGCTGTTCTGTTAACCATTTCAAAATTCAAGTGATTGGGAATGGCTAAACAAAGTTTTCTAACAATATTTTGTATTTATTAATATAAGTACATATAAATTGATATAACAAAATACTGACTAAATTTTACTGAAACAAATTATCATGACTACAAAATTGAAGTCATAACAATTTGTTTCAGTAAAATTTAGTCAGTATTTTGTAGTGCATAAAAGTTATAAGAAGTCGTTGGAAGATAGATAAATATATTTTCAGAACTTTACTAAATAAGTCTGTCGCATAGTTTTTGAGGAGTAACTTAACCAGATTAGGTAATTACAATTTTTGGGATTTGTATTTTTTGTAGTTTTTGTATTTGTCGGAGTTTATTTTTTTTTTATCTTTATAAAATTGTACTTAAAAACTTGACAATTTGCGAGCAATTTTGGAACATGGAATTGTCTTGTTTGTGAAAGGTTGATACGCATAAAGTGCATTTATTTACATTTAATTCTAATTAATAATATTGTATAATTTTTTAACTAAACTTTAAAAAGATTTTTAATGCCCCTTTTTTTACGTTGTCATTTTTATTTTATTCGCTGCCACTCAGTGTTTTCTTATCGCGCTCTTCACCTGTCAACATTCCCATGAGAACGATTGATTAAGAAAGCATCACCGAGAGCATCAAAACAAAAACAAGAATTCAACAACAGCCGCCACAACAAACCTTATCGGCGCTTATCTGAAATATTTTCCTTTTGACTAAAAGCGATGAAGCGCTCTTAAATGTGGCCAGCAGCGAGACAAACCAACAATTTAGGCGTCATTCATATAGCGCAGAGTAACCACAACAATAACAACAGAAATAAAAAATTCAAATTGAAAAAGAAAAAGAAGAAGCAAAACAAGATTATAAAAAGAAAAAGAAAAGAAAGAAAAATTAAATGAGCTCCATAACACAGCAACCAGCATCAGAAGGTCCCCTTTGGGATTGCTGTTGCTTCTGCTGCTGCTGCTGCTTTTCTGCGGCATAAGCTCTGATGATGAAAGAGTTATATGCGGCAAGCAACCAACGTGGATTGAGTGTGCTTCTATCTGCATCTGTCGAGTGCAATAAATGCAGTTTAATTGTAATTAAAAAAAAACGCATTTTTCTTTAAGATTTTCCCATATTTTATCGCCGTTGTCGTCATTGGCAATTAATGAAAATAATTATCGAGCTTAATTACATTAAAATTGAAATTAATTGAAGAATTTTGCAAGTTATTGATAAAGAAAATTTGTTTTCACCTTTATTTAAATAGAAACTTGAGAAGAAAATAAGACATCATATCATCAAATTGAAGACTGACTCCCTCGCGTGGGTTTCATCAAGTTCCGCTCAGAGTTGCCACTGTGCGACATATGTTGTTGCTATTGTTGTTGCTTGCCTTGAATACATTTCCACTTTTCAAGCATAGTTTATTCGTAAATGATCTTTGAAGTTTGTGCGTGTTGCATTTATGCGATCTAAGATTGCAAGCTAAAACTGCAACCGCATCTTAAATTGTGCAACTGTTGTTGCTGCCACTGTTGCCTCTGCGGTGGCTGTTGCTGTCGTGATGCTCATTGCATTTAATTACAACTCATCAGGCTAATAACATGTTGCTTTGGACTGGTTGGGAGCTGTTACTGTTTTTTATGGCAATATTATTGAAGAGAAAAATAAATAAATTTTAAAATTTTTACTGAAATTACGCACGCAAAGTGGAAGCACATGCGCCATTCGGTTGAAGCTTAAGCTTAAAAGATATTATTTATTATACAGGGTGTTTAAAACTAGAAGCTCAGTTTATCTCCAGTGTATTTGTCAATTATTTACGTTGAGGCACTTATTCGTATGTATTAAGTACGTATGTATGGTATACAACTTTTCCTATTTAAATTAAATTTATCAAATCGTGAATAGAGCATATTACTTACAAACCGAAGAACATTGTGTAGCGCTTACAGTGAGAACATTTTGTGTGCTATAAAGAATTCAACTTTCCCTTCTTATGGCCAGCTTTTTTGCTTATTATTTAACATTATTATGTAATATTAAATATTTTAATATAATAATTTTGCTTAAAATTTACATTTGATGAAGTTTCAAAGAGCTCTACGGCATTAAAAATCGATCATTAAAAATGCATCTATTATAAATCCAAAGGCTGCTAAATATTCAATTAATATACCATATTAAAATTTATATTTCAATGCATCCGAACCCATTTTCCCCAGACATGCCCAACCTCATTTTTTCTCAACTCATTTGTATCGAATTCATGTTAAATAATATAAAATTCAACAAATTATGCTACAGCAACAAACACAGCCTCAAAACTAAAGTAAAACTCCTACCATCAACTCTTTCTGCTCTTCTTCTGCACTAAATCAACTTAAATATTTATATTTATACTCGTATTCCTTCCTCATCCTCATGTACGACTTCACCTTGATCGTTTTTGCTTTTTAGTTTTATTGTTTTTGTTGTTTAATGTTTCAACTTAATTCAGCAATCAAAGTGAAACAAAAGCGTATTATAATGAAACTCTCCAGACATAAACTCCCTATAATTACCGACACCCTGGACGTTGTAAATGCATCGAAATTGTACCGCCCCCAGGGCAATATTTCATAAAAACGTGCGCGCGATTTTCTACATACATACAAAATGAGTTTTTTGTTGTTGTCTCGTCGTAGTTGGATACTCGTTCATAGCTGCGCTTGAGCACATGCATTGAGCTTTATCAAAAACATTATTGAAGTTCCAAAGGCGGTAGTGGTGGTGCTGGTGAAAATTATGATGAAGATCGAGAGATGGAAGTAAGTAATAGTAGATATGATGAAGTCGAACTTGAAAAGATTGAAATATTGTTGTATTTAGAGTTGCCCACATACATATGGTATACTCGTATGCAATGCAGCTAGCTCAGAAAATTTATATGATTATTGTGTACATTGTTGCATAGCGCTGTTGTTGTTGATGATGATCATGATGATGAAGGTGATGGCTAATGCCTCGATTGTGTATTATCAATTCCAAGTAACATTGATTGTTTCTTACTTACTTTTTTGTTGGTACTGAAGATAGATGGCGTAACGACTCGGTGGCGTTGGATGAGTAAGTGGTGCGACCTTTTAATGTGGGAGAAATATAGATATTTTGGTTTATTATGAAAATGAATTTGAAACATGCAATACATCATCATTATCATTTCTACGTATTAACTTTTGCCATAAGTGGTTTTACTCGTTGGTGTTTTTTTTTTTTTGTTGATATATTTAAAGTACCTACAGTTGACTTAGGAAGTTGAAGTGTTTAGTGATTTGTTTAGATATACATTTAAGTTTGTTTCTTATTAATTAGAAGTTTTAATCGACAACGTCACTAATACACACAAAAATATGCTGTCGAAAACTTTTCATTATCATTGCCATTATCAGTTTAGCTATAAATTACTTTTGTAAAATTTGCCCATAAAATTAAGTGGAATAAAAAAAGTATGATTAAAATCTTCAACATGGAACGTTGGCAAAATTCATTAGCCTTTCTGACCGGTGCACGTTCTGGTATTGGTGCAGCAGTCGTAAAGGGCATCACTGTCGTAGGTCTTGCCAAGGCATCACGAGAAAGAAAAACAAACTACATGCCATTAATTGTGAAGTCCCCAATGTTGAATCAGTTAATGAAGCCTTCGAATGGATAACTAAACATCAGGAACGTATAGATATACTGTTTAATAATGCCGGTATAGGACATGAAGGTCAATTGATATCAATTCCGATCGATCAGTACACTGTTCTAGGCACGCTTTCGACTCAATCCAAAAAAGAAATGTAGCGGGCCACGTTTTTATAGTAAACATTGTGGGTGGACATAAGGTGTTCAATTTTGCTGATGGACTCTTTCCCCACTAGTAATCTATATTGTCCATCGAAATTCGCATTGATTGCAGCAACAGAAATGTATCGATAAGAATTTATGGGCGTGGTACAAAAATTCAAATCACTGTTAAAAATTTCCTGATGATGTGTACATTATTTTCTAAATATCCTAATGTCTACATTTAATATGTAATAGCGGAAGAATTCTGGTCTTGTGCAAACAGGAATGGTTTCAGAAGAGATTCTAAAATGGCGGCATTTGATATACTATATATCACAGTGCTTAATTTTTCCCTTATCGATGCCAGCACGCGTGCAGATACTTGAACTAAGAGTTAAACCTGTGGGAGAGACGATGTTCTAAAGTGGATTTGGAAATAGATATACTCGTAACTATATGAAATAATATATTTTTATTCAAATTAAATAAGAAAATAAATCGTCACAAGTCAATACTTCTTAACAATTTTTAGAGTTTGCATATAAACTTGAATACTTTGATTGGATGCAGCAAAGGTATTAAAAAATGATGTGTTACTTCGCTTCAAACTTATTCTCAAACTTAAACTAACAGAAAAGTATGGTAGTAGGTGTATAAGGCACATGTCATCGGCTACGGATCTTGGGAGCTGCTCAGTAGCCACCCGAATTTTAAAAATGCTTTTCGATCATTTTTTCCAGCAAAGTGTCAAACCTATTCCACAGCTGTGGAAATTTATTGCGTGGTGGTTGGCCGACCGATAACTGGACATAAACAAATCGCATACCTCCAAAATAATCTGAATATTTATAATGGGATATCTCAGGAACTAATATTTGTGGTACGGTGCTAAGATCTGGTATGTGCGTATTATTTATCAATCGTATTCTTTGAGAAAAATATGGGAAAGTAGGCATGACATCCCTCCATGCCATGCCATGAATATTCATTACGATTTATCTCAGACAACATTTGTAGTAAGGTACTAAGATTTGGTATGGAAGTATTATTTATCAACACCGAGCTTATAGTGGAGATTGAGTTTTTTTTTTGTTTTTTTGATTTATAGTATGATAGTCTTATTGCAACCGAGTGATAACAGTTTACGAGGCATAGCAATGCTGGGCGAAGTCCAGCTCTATATTCCAATGAAAATATCCTCGTAGGTACATTTACTTATGTCTATCTATCGATAAACTTTATTATTTATGAAAATTTATTTCTAATTGGATTCTACTTTTTTGGTGATTTAAACAATGTAGAATAGAGGTAGCAATATGGGCTTATGTCGTCTTAAGCAACATGAAACAGCGGCTCACTTTAGCGGCTTATTGTATTTTATCTCACGATGTTGACAGCTGAGAGGCGCAAATGTGTACAGCTTGAAGTATAACATGGATAATTAATACTAAGATTATATTTATCAAAAAGCGGCTACATCATAATTGATATCATTCACATTCATTCGAATGAAATGCAGACTTCGAAAATCCACTAGTTATCAAGTATCGGTTTTCTTGAGCTGCGTTCTCAAAAACCTACCTAATAATTTAAGCTTCTATCACTGGCTCTCAATTTTCGATGAACTAAATTTTATTTGTAACTAATTTACGTTAATAAACGCTTTTACTTAAATGCGTTTTATCTATTTGTTATCGCACGCACCGCAGAATACGAAGAAAAAAGGAATCAGTTAAAGAAGAAGATGTTACCAAGAATGAATGATGAATGTAAAGAAAAAGGCTCAAAGGCGCTTCAAGCGGCATGAAGCGGCAATTGTATAGACGCTAATTTAGAGAAATTATTTACGGGTAAGCCAGCAAAGAGGGGCCTTTAATGTAAGCCTGCACACACACACACACACACACACACACACACACACACACACACAAATGAAACAATAAAACAACCAATCGGCTATTCATGATGGTGCCGCAGCTGTTTGGTGGTAAGCTGAGTATTGAGTGCTGAGGGTGTGTGTGCGTGTATTGGTTAGCCTACCACAAGGCAAAAAAATGTTTAAATTCATTTAGACACATTAAGGCACAAAGAGTCAATTCGAAATACACATTTATGATAGAAGGAAGGAAAAGGCTTAAATATTATATATCGTACCATATACACACATACATATATTGAATGTGTATGTGTGTGTGACTGTCTCTCTCTCTCTCTCTCTCTCTCTCTCTCTCTCTCTCTACCCTATGAATAATTTCCTGGAATTGACAATGAGTGCGCCTGCGTGAAACGCAGTAGAACACACAAAATTACAGTGTTGCATATGTTCGCTTAATGCATGCATGCATGCATGGACAGAAAAGTGGACGGACAGACACATCGACACATCGACAACTCGTATATGCTGGAACTAAGTTGGAGGAACAAGTTAAAGGATAAGCTTATTACAGTTTTTATGCTCTTTGTTGTTGTTGTTGGTGTGGTTTTTGTTTTTTGAATTTTTTGTTTCAACCAATTTTTCAAGCATGAAGTAAAGGATTTTTCACAAAAGCAAGCAGTAGAGGGCAGCAAAAGAAGAATGTAAAGATGATTGCTTTTTCGTTGTTGTTGTTGTTGTTGTTTCTTGATTTTAATTTTCTACGAAATTTTTTGTATGCATATGAAAAATTTCATTTCTTTGCAATTTGTTCGACAGCATTCATCATCATCATCATCAGCAGCAGTAGCAGCATCGAAGTCGCCACAGTTGCTTTTTGTTGCAAGTCAAACAAAACAAAAAAAAACACGGTGAGGCGGAAAAGATTTTTGTATACTATGAGGAGGAGTGTGGTGTGGGGTTATGCTGAGTATTAGTTTATGGTCTGTTGGTTTAATGCAAACTTCCCTCATATTTGATTTTGTTTTTGCTGCAATTTCAGAGTGTAGAAAATTCCGTTGGCAACGCTTGCGCAAGGG